>OZ020189.1:96298583-96784737 GCA_963971165.1 Philopedon plagiatum
CAACCTAGATAAAGTTCTATTTAAAATCATAATTATACTGTTACATGTAATAAATTAAAAATAAAACGCATAATTATGAAAAGCAATGTTTATTATTATTTATAATGCATACATTCATAACGTAGAAACTATTTGACAATATTTATACAATATCTGATTTGTCTATCCAAGAATTAAATTGATTTGGAAAACCTAACCATTTTACAAACAGTTGATCGTTTTGATTTTTCTTGCGTTTTCTAAGAATTTTCTCAACTAAATAAACACCAGGGCTAGCTGTCTTTTGCAGTTCTGCTTCGTAAAAACATCCTTTAATAGGTTGACCTTCTAATGATTGCAGCAAATATGTACATAGGTGGATTTGTAATATTAACTTTTGCTATTTCAAATAGTTCTGTTGACAATGAATTTTTTTTTCTTCGGAACAATTTTCAAATAGTCATATGCTTTAATAGGGGTATCCTTTTTTACACTGTTAGGTTTCATTCCAATGGTGCGGTGTTTAGTGTTATTATAGGTCTTCGTTATAGCTGGTAATATTTGTAACCATCTGTATGAACCTCTAGCCGAGAATTATTTATATAACTTATTTTTCAAAGTTCTTATAACACGCTCAACAATTGCCGCTTTTTTCGTGCTATATGTAGAATAATGGTTTATATTATATTTTTTTATGAGTGCCTGAAAGGTGCTATTATAAAATTCCTTTCCTTGATCACTCTGTAAATTGTTTGGTGCATATGATGCTTCTTCAATGATGCTTTTCATGGCATTCGTAACTTCAACACCAGTCTTATTCTTAACTGCTTTGGTGTACACGAATTTGGAGTAACAGTTTATACATACAACAATGTAGCGGTAACCATCATTGTCAGTAGCATATTGCTGCATTTCCGCCAAATCAATTTGCCACAAATCTCGATATCCTTTTATGACTGTACGTCTTCTAACAAAATTTTTTCTTGCTGTCCTATGTAATTCATTTAAGACTTTAATTTTTCCTTGGCTAGGATCCATATTATAAGGTTGCACGTCTTATCAGACACTGAGAATGGCAACTACGTGCAAAACTTAATATATTATTCCTTCCTCTCGAAGCTCTTCCATAATTGACATGATCTCATTATCATGTCCGGTATGTCCAGCTACTTTTGACCCCCACAATAATCGTAATCTATCCACTAACTCCTTAGGTTTATTCCAATAAACATATTCAGATGATTTCGAAGGTAGATGCTTTTTTACTGGTAGTTGGATTTTGTTGTTGACTTTTTTTCTTCCTACACCACCACCGCCCAGTTTAGTTTCCGTAATTAGCGGTATTATGATTCGTAAATATTTTCTCCATCGGGTTTCCCTTAAACCACGTTTCTTGTCATAACCGTCGTATGCAGCATCCGTCAATTTCAAAATGGTTTGGTATTTTCGAAGTACATCTAGACTAATAGGGAATATGCATGAAATTCAAATCAACCCGAAATATTTTTTATTGTATTCTCTATATAAATTAAATGATTATGGCGGTTGTTGTTTTCCATTTATTTTGGGTTTTATTAGCAAAAAAAAAGATTTAAAACTGCAAATTTTCGCGCGAATTTCGGAACTTGTAAAACGCACTTCTTTTGTTTGTGACGTCACTTTTTTTTTATGACGTAAACGTTTTATAATGCCTAGTGTAATGTAAATTTCAGTATTAATGCATTTTCTTGATTGTTTCCCGAAGATTAGTACATTTAGTTGATAGAAAACCTTTTATTTGATTAAAAAAATTGTTTAGAAATGACCAAAACGGAGTGCGTGCAAAGAAAATCGGATAATTTGCTGGAAGTTGATGCCCTTTAGAGAGGGTTCCTTTTTTGCCTTAAGAATTTCGTTACCAATACTTATTATTTATTATACTATGAAAATAAATTTACAGTCACATATGCTTACTTGAATTTGGCGATACTGACCTTTATAGATACCGCTTTAGGTATGTAAAATTTTTGATTAATTTTGCAGTACGTATACTTTCTTCCAGCACCGGCTCTTTTGGACACGAGAAAATGAAGTTTTCCAAGTCATTAGCTGGAGAATTCTTTTACACTGGCATAATATAATATCTGTAGGTTAGTTTTTTAACATTATCTACTGTTTAATAAAAAGGATTATTAACAAAATACGATATAATCGAAGACAAACAACAAAATCAAACTTATCAAACCCAACCACACCAGATAAAGCGACCGTCACACTGAAGAAGCAACGTTGCCACCGCTGCAAACACCTGCGTGTTCGATTGACAATAATTGGATCAATCAGGATCACTTTACGTCACTTCAATGCTATTTTATCTCTTTGCACTGCCATTCCCTTAAAGTTCGTCAACTGATCCGGATCAATCCGATTTTGTCAATCGAACACGCCAGTGGCTAAAAAAATGACACGTGAAAAACCGAACCGACCCTGTCATCATTAAAGCTTTGCCAACGGGGATAAATCCAGAGACGGCTCTAACCTAGTTGGAAATAAAATTAGGATTCGATGTGAAAATAAAATACAAATATTTATTTACCCACATTGTGTTATTTGAAAGTGCGAAGTACGAAAATCCCATACAGGGTGTCTGAAAAGTCTTAGCATGGGCAAATATCTTTACTATTAATTAAGATAGAGACACCAAATTTTAGTTTTATCTTATTGGTTAATAAATCTACTTTTTTATGTAATTTGACTTTTACAATCCCCTTGGGGGATTACGCTAGGGAGTTGAGGTCAAAAATTTTAAATGCAACCCTATGCCGTGTGGTACCTCATTTTAAAGGTCTTTTCTCAGATGTTACTTCTTGGCAGAGTTCCAAAACGGACTTTATTACTGCCAAGAAGTTCATGGTGGCCAGTCTAAACAACTTTTAACGTAATTAGTAAGGCAGTCACTGTTGGTCTGTTACCAGAGGCGTCGATGCCGAAAATAAGTACATACGGTATTTGACAGAAATAATTTAATTGATGAGCGTTGCCGTGATTGTGTGAAATAAAAAAAAAACGGTTGAGTGCAAGTTCGACTCGCGCATAGAGGGTTCCGTGAGACATACAATATTTTGAATTTCTCACAGGACGCAAAAGTCTCAATAACTATGGCAAGGCTAATGCTTGAATAAATAAGAAGAAGCGGCCATGCCGGAAATATGTCAGTGCGTAATATAACTGATTAGTAAATTAGTAAAGCTGGCACGGTTGGTCACAATGTCACATAGTTATGTTCAAAAAAGTAAGACGTCATAAAATCGTACAAATATGTTAAATACGTAGTTGTAGTTTTACTATTGGAGATATATTCTTGAAAGTGGGTAGGTTTCAATGTAGACACCAAAGTACATCTCCTGAAATTTCGTGCGCATGTCTAGCCCTCTTAGTTTGATTGGGTGGTACGCATTTGGGTCTACTGCGCAGATGTCAAAAAACAAAATATAAAAACGACAAATGAAGAAGTAAAGTTGGAAAAAAGGTAGAAAAAAAGTGCCCCATAAAACAAAAAATAGCAGCGCAGACTGGTAGGTACTGTATGGCACAAGAGGTCGACTAATGGTCGATTTATAATTTTTATAGGCTTGCCATGTAAAAATGCATTAAAATACGGGAGTTGCGGTAAAATGTTGCGGTTTAATGACTTTTAAAAGAAGAGGCCACCCGGCATAGGTTTGCATTCAAAATTTTTGACCTCAACTCCCTAGCGTAACCCCCCAAGGGGGTTGAAAAAGTCAAATTACATAAAAAAGTAGATTTATTAACCAATAAGATACAATTAAAATTTGGTGCCTCTATCTTTATTAATAGTAAAGATATTTGCCCATGCTAAGACTTTTCAGACACCCTGTATGGTATTTTCTTATCTCGCACTTTTAAATAACACAGTGTGGGCAAATATAAATATTTGTATTTTATTTGCACATCGAATCCTGATTTTATTTCGCAATAGGTTAGAGCCGTCTCTGGATTTACCCCCGTTTGGAAAGCTTTAGTCATCATCGTTTGCCTAGTTGCCTACCTAACCCCTAACCTTGTTTATTTTTGTGGAATCGTTTGTGGAAAGTGGTATTAGTTTTTAAAAATGTAACGCAGACATGCAATGTATCACTATGTAAATAGAAGAAATTGGTAAGTAATTACTAATTATTCTATAAACATATATTTTAATTATATGCACACTTTACACAACACAATAGTATCATAGACTAAATAATACATAGACGAACACTGGCGTGTAACAAAAATGACCAAAAAGCGGGCATCCATTGAGACATTTGGAGGGTTTACTGGTTTATGGCTTAGAAATTTGTTTGTCCACAATTATATATCCATGCGTTTATATGTACTATATAGATATATGATGGTGAACAAACAAATTCCTAAACCATAAACCAGTAAATTCACATAAATGTTTCAATGGATGCTTAAGCATTTTTTACAACCGTATAGATTTTTTGATGAAATACATGATGATGTTTTTAGGTACACTTGCTACATAAAATACATCAGGCAAATTTATTTAAACGCTTTATTTTGCACTTTCTTAGGTTTTATTTAAATCTTATTATAGTTATTAAGTATATCCAAATGACAATCTTTTTATGCTCATACTCATAACCTTTCTCATAACCATAACATAACCTTGGATGAATAAAGACAGTCCTTGAGGTAATCAGGTTATAAAACTTCACTTTAAAAATGTTGTAATAGTCCAGATTCATACCAAACTATTGCCAAAGACAATTATTTAGCTACAATATTATTGTCTAAACTAATAATACAATTATTATTTAATTCAACTGTCTAAAAATTTTTTAAATAAATAAAGACAAAACGTCAACTACAGTTGCGTAGAAGGTATCGACTATGGCGGTGTTGCCGTATCCCCTTTTAAGTCACCTTAATTTGAGTCGCCAACACGTTCAGTGTAGATTGCCCATAACACTGCGTGACGTAACTTTTTTGAGTGAGCAAATGGCTGCTTTTGAAACTGTAATAAATTATTCCGAAAAGTAAAAATTTTTTTTAGCTAAATTATCCCAGTAATTTTCTTCAAAATAGCATTTTTGGGGTTGCAATGACTTCCTTAAATGATTTATGCAATAAAAAAAAAATGTGCATATTCCTTATTTCATCTTCTTTATCTAGGATTGGTGGATTTTTTAGAAAAATCAAATCGTAAAGCTCAGCTGTTCCATCGAATTCAGCAATGTTTGTTTTGTTCTTGTATAACACCATCTTTCCGTTTGTTAGAAAACGAACCACCAAGTTGCCAATATATTTTGTTGATTTATTTTCTTTTTTACCAAAGCGTACACCATACACGGTATCATAATGGGACTCCAATTTTAATCCACTTAAATAATCTTGAATATTTTTTGCGGCTGAACTACTACCACTTGATGTGTGTGATGATGTATGAGATGATGTTATCGTTGATGGGGGAGGGGTTTCGAACAGTGACTCACGATTTCCACGTTTTGGTGTAGGAATTTGTCTTTTTTGCGAAAACGGTGTAGATGAATTGATTGAGTTGGCCGATACTTGGTGGAAGTCCATAACTAATATTATGGGTTGTCGTAACCACAAAGTCGGAGTAGCAGCAGCTCGGTGGGAATAGCGAAAATGTTTGAAGAACATCCAACAGAAGCGGATTTTGAAACATCTACACCGTATATTATGGGTTTATTATATTATTTAATTACCCTAGAGGTTTACATTATTGCAATTGTTAGTCACCACTCATTCGTAAAACTTATTCCGAAGAAGCTACAGTGTAGCGAAACATGTCAATAATTTTGTCAATATAGGGGAAAAAACCCATAATATACGGTGTAGATGTTTCAAAATCCGCTTCTGTTGGATGTTCTTCAAACATTTTCGCTATTCCCACCGAGCTGCTGCTACTCCGACTTTGTGGTTTAGTCGTAGTACTTGATTTTTTAGTTGCGTACTGCTGCTGCTGCTGCTGGGTTCATAAAACTTTTCCAAATCATGTTCATTCTGCACTTTAGCTGCTTTAATTTGTTTAAATTTTTTTCTAACCGCATTTGAAGTTTCCAGTAGCTTTCGTTTTAATTCGATTTCTTCATTCATGATACTTTCAAAGCACCGTTCAACGATGAAATGATTATCCAAGATATTATTATAGGAATATATATCTATCGAATCCCTTGCAGTATCTGCCTGAATTTACATCACTATCCTTGTCAATAACTAAAAAACCATATTTATTATAACAACATTTAGCACACATCTCTTGAAATTGTGTAAACGTCAGGTCGGGTGAAACGTGATCAGAAAATATATGTTTCATATTCATCTCATCTTGTTTAAACATAATAATGAAGTTGGCATTATCCCGGACGAGCCGCCTAGGAACACGAGAATACGTTTGCGCCAAGTAAAAGGCATCCACATTTTTGTGACGTCCCATGCTAAAATACGATCTTATAACGTCCTGTTTCTCACACATAACGTCATCAAAAATAAATATTGAATTAGGCTTAGCATCTGACGGTTCCACAATGTTATTTGCGTCGCTAAAAGCGTAGTAGCCAAGACCTTTGATTGGTGATAAAATTTTCTTTAAATATTCATATTTTGGTTGACAGAGCGACTTCGAGTAGATATAAACATTTTCGAAACGCAATCCCGAGGGGTGAGTAAGCAGCGAAATCATAACATTTGTTTTTCCACAGTTGGAAGGTCCTATTAATAATCCACGAATAGATGATGGTAGCAAAAGACCATGTCTTTTAAATAACTTTTGTTCTTGTCCAGATCCGACCTTTACATCGAGATTATCGACGGGAAGTTTTTGTTTAAGATTGACGATACGCATCTTAACAAAATCTATATTTTATACTGAACTTTCACGTAAACTATCATTCAGAGGTCACTCGTCAGACGAAGTAGACGGTCTCGTTTATCAAGTAAGACTGGAAGCGGTATTGTTAATTCAGTAATTAATAGGCTACCGTTCGAGTTACACATTCCTGGCTATCAGTATTGTGGGCCTGGGACGAAAGTAGTAAAACGTGTGGCAAGAGGAGATCAAGGAATTAATTCTTTGGATGTCGCATGCAAAAAACACGATTTAGCCTATTTGCGTAATAGTGAAAATTTAAGTGCTCGCCACCAAGCAGATCACGAGCTTGAGCAAAGCGCGTGGAAAAGAGTAAAATCTAAAGACTCCAGCGCTAGTGAAAGAGCTGCAGCTTGGTTGGTAACCAACATTATGAAAGCGAAACAACGTTTTGGTATGGGTGTATCATCATTATCAAAATCGAGAAAAGCATCCATTAGAGGTAAACGTCGCTTCCAGCGCCGCAGCCGCCACATTAAACTTTCCAAAGGTAAAGGCGTCGGTAAACACAAGCGAGTACACAAAGTAGCTTTTGGATCATCTATTAGACGACCCGTTCGATCAGAATTGTTAAAAGCTGGTGGGAAAAAACTTATCGAGAAAAATATCACGAAAGCATCGAAAATAGCTGCAGTAGCTGCACGTAAATCCTTAAGAATAGCTGGTGGCAAACGAAAAATTCGCACGCCTAGAATCATTCCAATTCCAAAGACTGGGGGGATATTACCGTTAATACCAATATTTGCAGGACTATCGGCCTTAGGTTCATTAGCTGGTGGTTCAGATGGCATCGTGCGTGCCTAAAAGCAGTAAAAAAGTCGACTGCAGAAAAAATAGGTACCGGCTTACATCTAAGTTCAAGAGGAAACGGATTATATTTGAAACCATATCGCACAGGTTTGGGATTATTTATAAACGGCAAAGATAAAAACAAGAAATCAAAAAACTGATAGAATCCCTACCTCAAAGACCACTATCCAATATTGATATAGAAAAGTACGCCTTAAAAATGAAAATACCACACTTTCGAGGCGTATATATGAGAGATTCATTACCTGTACGCGGTCCCAAACGTTATGAGGCCGCCATTATAAATTTAGATAGTATGTCGGGTGTAGGGACTCATTGGGCATATAGAAAAAGCAATTCTGATGTAACATACTACGGTAGTTTCGGTGATTTACCCCCACCTATGGAATTGGTACGATATCTGCAGATGGGTTCCGAAGCGACGAAGAAAATTTACTATACATACTACCGTCAACAAGAATTTGGAACAGTCTGGTGTGGACATTTGTGTTTGAAGTTTCTTTTACAATCATAAGAAGTATGTCTTTGACACCCCAAATGGAACGTGACAACTACACCAAAATATTGCTATCACTTAAAGCATATCGTGAAGTCGGAGGATTACAAAAAATGACGGCTGAACAGTTAGAAAATACGCCCAAAGAAGTGTTGATTGCATTAGCTCCAAATGAAATAGCACTAGTTTCGAACATTATAATAGCAATAATTCAGATTCGGATGAGGGCGATGGACCGACACCAAAAAAAATATTTTGTTATTGCAAAATTAACGATGTGAATATAAAGGCAGAAAGCAGTTTAAAAACGTCCAAAGCAATAAAGCAACGCTTCAGCTTAAATCCATTTAACTGTTGCAAACAGCAATAAAATAACTACACAAATAGTTTCGTCGTCAGTCATGTCTTACACATTCACTCTAACAGGACATTCGAGTGTCTTAAGTGCGGATTGTTACCCACCCATCGAGTTAAATACAACAGGCAAATATGGAGTCGCACTACTGGGATTTTACACATATAATTCGATTTTTAATATCGACGAAAGCAATAATTCATTCACCCATTTTAAAACAGTGATACCAAAGCATTTAAGGATTCCACCAGGAGCTTACGAAATTAATGAAATAGCAAAAGCCATGCACACCGCTTTAAAAGAGTCATGCAATGAATATGGTACCGATTTATTTTCATTAACTACCAATAATAATACGTTAAAATGTGAGCTAAAGTCAAAATATAGCATCGATTTTCCAGGGAGCAACAGTATCGGCAAAGTGCTCGGATTTGGCTCTGTGTTGTTGCAAGGTGGACAAAGACACGAATCAAGTACCATCGTGGACATAATGAAAGTGCACATTGTACGTGTGGATTGTAATATAATTTCCGGAGCATACCTGAATTCTTTGGAAAGTCATACGTTATTTGAATTTGATATTGACGTCGAACCTGGTTACAAAATCTCCAAAGAACCGCAAAATAATATTTATATGCCGATAATGCCGGATGGTCGTCAGTTTATCGACAACATTACTCTACGCATCTTGGACGATAGCGGTGATTTGATCGATTTTCGAGGTAAGAAAATTATAGTTAAACTACAGTTGAAAAAAATCGTATAATGGGTTTTTGCTTTAACCGTCAACTGTATATGCTGTCAACAATTCAAGATTCAGTTAAACGGCATAAAAGTAAGCAGACAACACAGTCAAGGTTCATTCACAAGTCAGACGGACGATCGAAAACACATCCGCACAGCAATCGGCAGCTCTCCGTGAAAGATTGCAAATTTCTACAATCGATCGGTTTGAAAGTGAGAAAAATTAGAAAATGATGGCCGCTAGCAGTGACAAAATCGAAGTTTTTACCGAACCAATTTTTGATAACTCCAGAATAAACACCACCATTTATTCTGGGCATTTAGTACAAGGCGCGACCTTTATTGAGGAGACGCTGAACGTATCAGAACGGGAAGCCGTTAACAATCTAGAGTACTAAATCACAGAAAAAAAGTCATAAACATCTAGAGTAGCAATGTTCAATATACAGTTTATGATTTTTGCGGTGTTTATTTGTAAGTAAATAATTTCTTGGCTAAACTAGGCACATTATTAAAAAACCTTCCTTAATTAAAAAAGTGTATTTTACTTGTTGCGTTGACATCACTAGTTGCCCACAAAATTTTGACCCACCTGTAACAAAAACTCACGGGCCGCGCCTGAGCCCTTCATGGGCCGATATAGCAGATCTCATAGGTGTGTCCTGTTTTATACACTGTTACTAACGCTAAGAGTGTTGCATATACCTTAACTATCTTTCTTCATACATCCGAAGATAGTTTCGCCAATCGTCAGGTTCGAATCGTAGCTCTTCAAGTAGACTGAATAGTATATATTCATTTCGCTTCAAAAGTCATTCTTTCATCCATTTCCTTCGTGGCCGAAGCCTTATAATTAATTTGTGCATTTTTTTTATATAATACAAACGCACGCCACTGCTAATAAATTTAATTCATCTTCACTCGATATGTTGATATTAACACGTGGAGAAGACTGACTCACAAGTACCTATCTATGTGTAGGGAAGTAGGATGATCCACGCACAGCATCCCGCGTACATCAACGTGCGTTCATGTACTAATACATGTGCGTGTGTCTGTAGTAGTGTTGTAAATATCCGTAATCTTTAGATATTCGAATCATACGGAATCGGAATCAGCTAATATCCGTATCCATTATCTGAATACGTATCCATTTCTTGACCCGCGCGAAAGCGGTTACAGATCATGTATTTATACGTATGCATGCAACACTAAAACCAAAAAATACAAATAGAGAGAAGAGCGGGTCCTATGTAAAACGAGATACAAGACAAATAGACATTAATGACAAATGACAATAGTGACATTTCACTACTAGCGCCACCAACAGAAGGTGCATGGTGTACTAAAATTCCTTTCGGCTTTTAGGTTTTTAGTATTTTTAATGTCAGTTTTATGGAAAATGAATATTAATAAATCTTGTTGACACTGTTGACAGTGTCAACAAAAATTAATCAATATACATTTTAACGAATATTTAAAAATGGTATTTAAACTAAAAATGAAACTCGTATGGATAAAGATAACACTATTTAATACATTTTAAAATAAATTAAACAAACAGTATTTTAAGGTTATACTTTAAAACTAAGTAATCACGAGCAATAACTCGGAGTATGCATTATACTGATAAATGAATCTTCAGTAGTGGTGGGACATCTCGAATAAAAAATAATCGATCATTCGATTATTGAAATCACTAGAGATATCTCGAGACGTCAACGAGATCATTCGAATGATTTAACCGAGAGGTTATATCTATCACCTTTCGCCTTGTCGAATGACGAGACGAAATGACGCTGCCGACTCGTCACTCGACGTGGCTGGGGCCGGGGCCAAGATTATATTATTATTTCGAATGATATTTCGATTCGTCATTCGCATCATTGGAGACAGCGGTTAGCGGCATGCTTTTTAATTCGAATGATCATTCGATATTAAAGTCATTGTAGGACTAATCTTTCGATTATTTAATTCATTCGATTATTCCCAACACTAATCTTCAGAGAGGTGTTTGTGTCAATGTACCTGCATCAATTAGGCAGTTGCTCAATTTTTACTAAAAATTTACATTATGATGCAAAAACAAACTAATTTCGTAAAAAATCTAGCCCCAGTGTAATAATTTATAATTTGTGGCTATATTTATGTGATACCTTGTAGCTTACCATATAAATATAAACACCTCTCTGATAAAATGTACCCAACTATTTATCATTCAACATTTAAGTATTAATAATATAAAATATTTTTGTGTTATATAAAATAATCTGTTGGACCAAAGTCAATCAAATACACAGCTTTGCCAGCACTTCGTCTTTCAATACTTCCTATTATCAACAATGCCAATAAATTTATTGAAAGTAAACAATGCTTATTAAATATTTTTATCAATAATAAAGTATCTAAATTGTTCATAATAATTCTTCTGTCTTCTAGCTATTGTAGTACAAAAATTTGTAGTTTTTTATTGTTGCTTCTTGTTAAATAATAATAATAATTATTAATAATAATAATAAATGACTTTATTATTATTATTATAAATAATATACATTTTTAAAAGAAGGGAGAAGAAAGGAACTTACACAAAAAATTATTTTCCTTTCAATGACACAAGATATTTCAGCACCACCTGACATTCTGTCAATACGTAAACTTAATTTAACATACCTGCAGCAGATATTTAGAAAATCAAAATAATAGATCCACAATGGGAGTTCCATAAAATTAAAAAGGATACAAGTCTTGTGAGTTGTCGCATTAGTTAAGCATCTAAGATGATCCATGTGTTCTTTCTTCGCACTGCATGAACAGCTGAAATTTTTATTGAATTTACTTTAGAATAAAGCAAAAGCGAATAAACTTTATTAACATGCTTTATTAAACATGTTTGTTCAGATTCACTAAAAAGGTTTAAGATTTAGTACTGGTTTAAATTAAAATCTTCTAGTTGTTCAGTTAGGTTTTGACAGCTTTTTGTCCTGTCATTGTTCCTAAGTCGTTGTTAAAACTTATCTAATATTTCAGCGATTTGCTTGGTTTCCACATGATTTTCATTTTGGAACATGCTGGTAAAATGAACTTAGTTCTATTATTGTGGAAAGTACATACTAGGATTGACCCCGTCTTTATAGATTTGCGAAAATGCTCAGAAACAAATTCATAGTATAAATCCTAGTTGTCTTATTATTGCACTTGTCAGTTTAAAACTTTTGGTTTTCAACTTAGACCAGTCTAGCGTTGGAGAATCTGGCCACTTAAATTTAAAAAAATTCCCTAATCTTAATCACAAATGAGATATTACATTTAGCATATAAAAGTAGTAAACAAAATCAATTTATTGTTTCTTTTACTTTGCTAATAATTTAAGGTTAGAATCTGAGATTTAAACCACAATTTGCTGTAAAGGGATGCATCCCACCTATATGTACGTAAACCCACGCTAGTCATCGATCCCAACCAACCTCTCAGTGTGATTTCTCTTATGTTAAATGGGAAATCTACATTAACTTCATGTTATCTATAAGTCGAATGATCTGTTCTACAAAATCTAGTTAATGCCTACATCCATGCAAAAACAAAATAATTTAAATAATATGTCAATGACCTTATCTCTTTTCTTTATACTGGGGTTAGATTTTAATAATAAAACTTGTGTTTTTATTCAACTTTAGATGAATGTGTTATTTACTCACCTCAAATTTCAAGGAAACTTTCCCAGTTGGAGTGATATTCTACAGATTAAAAAGGATACAGGTCATTTGAGTTTAACAGCTCAGATCATCCATGTCTTCTTCTTTCGTACCGTGGGAATAGCTAAAATTTTTATTAAATTCGCTTTAGAATAAAGTAAAACAAAATTTATCAATATTTATAATCCCTAACTTTAACAAATGCATTAAGCACAAAAAAGTGTATTAAAAGCAATATAGACACCAGATTTATGTATAGTATACTGATATACCTTTTATAAAAGTTAATTTATTTAATTTAAAGTGAAATGTAGCAAAAAGTAATCCTTATTTTTTACATAATATACAACTTTACTGACAAAATATATTATATTTGAAATATTTATAAAAAGACGTCATAATAAAATTAGCCTATATAAAATATTAACTTTGGAGATTCAAAATATGATTTTTTTCCTGAAGTTTTAAAAGATTATTCTTATTTTTGGTTTACAAGACCAGTATTTTATTGTAAATTATTTTAGTTGTTATTCGGGCAGAAGTCAGATATTGTCAAAACAAAAGTTCCCCATATTCGAGAAACTTAGAAACATATTACATTTTAATATCACAAAATCGGTTATGTACAAATATTCCAAAAATTATTTTGGAGAAATAATGCCGATGACCTCACCTTTTTCACAGAGGTTAAAGCAAATAAGGAAACAATATTGTTATTTTTATTCAATTTTAGGTAAATGTATTAATTACCTACTTGAAATTTGAAGGCAACACTCTTTTTCTAAAAAACACCAAGCCATAAGGGCAAACTTTTTAAGAATACAAATTGAAGAATAAACTAATAAATAATAATTGATCCCAAAAAAATGGCGCCTACACGAAAGGACGATTGGCTGACTGGCAAAGAAAGGACGGTTCATTTAACTTTAGTGTTAGTGTTACACTCTGCAACAGTCAAGTCTAGAAAGAAAGTGAAACAGCGTTTATTCCCTATGTGTTAGACTGAACCAGCATTATGACACCAGGTTACACCAGTCTAAATGAAAAATCTGTTGCTTGAGGAAAGATGTTATTGGTCCGAAAATAACCAACCGAAACCATGGATAGCGTATCACGTGTTTTTTTATTAGAATTTGTAGTGGTAGTCACATGATATTTACCTCACCTTGCATGGTGAGGTGCGTCCCCCGCAAAATCCCTTGTTGCCATATGGCCCATTTAAACCTTCAGACCCCTGACTAAAACATTTTCTATCCGGATACACGGCTAGGTAGGTCGATGCGGTATCATATCATTCGAAGTCGAAGGTTAGGGATAGGAAGGCACCGTCGCGCCGTTCTCGTTTGAATTCGGTTCGGGTGAGGCGGGACTAGTTTAACCAATGGGTCTCATCCATAGATATTTTTGTCTATGGTCTCATCCCATATGATACCCGTTACCCCGATAACTATGCTATCTTTTTTTAGGAAAGGTCATTAGAGAGAGAAAGCATAAGATCAAATATGCCACATCGCAGACCGTGTTGTTCGCTTACAGTCGATTCCGATTCCGTTTTCTCTTTGCACTTTGCATTAGTAGCCAGCCGATGCGAATTTATTTTGATTCCGAATCAAGTTCTCGGCCGGTTACGGATAATCCGGATTCTTTTAATATTCGGATCCAACAGATTTTTGGATACGTATCCTTACATCACTAGTCTGTAGGTCCCTTTATAAAGGGTTGTAGCGTATTCTAAGAGCAGTTACCAAGAATATCAAAAATATTTTAATAAATGTAGATTTAATCAGCTTTAGGTGCGTAAAACGAATATCATATACTTAGCGCCTTTAATATCGCTGGAGTCGCTAGCCACTAGCTTCAGCTAGTGTTGTAAATATCCGTATTCTTTATATATCCGGATAATATGGAATCGGAATCAACTAATATCCGTATTCATCATCCGAATACGTATCCATTTGATGAGCCGCGTGAAAGCGGTTCCGAAACATGTATATACGGAATTATTTCGGATACGGGTAGATAGGTGGATGCGGTATCATATGATTCGAAGTGGAAGGTTATAGGGATAGTAAGGGACCGTCGTTCGTTCTCGCTTGAATTCGGTTCGGGGAGGCTAGGCGGGCCGAATTTAACCAATGGGTCTCATCCCATACGATACCCGTTAGTCCCGTTACCCCGATAAGTTTGCTATCTTTTTTTTAGGGAATGTCATTAGAAAGAGAAAGCATAAGACAAATATACAAAATCGCAGACCGTGTTGTTCGCTTACACTCGATCCCGATTCCGTTTTCTGTTTGCACTTTGCATTAGTAACCACCCGAATGCGTATTTATTTTGATTCCGGATCCGTATTCAAGTTCTCGGCCGGGTACGGATAATACGGATTCATTTAATATTCGGATCCAACGGATTTTTGACTACGTATCCTTACATCACTAGCTTCAGCCCTTCAAAAAAATATGCATAATACATACAGGGTATTATGGAAATGGTTACATACTTATATTGCAATGGGTGACTCCTGGGGTAGTTTAGAGACACACTAAATACTTTTTTTTGGTTTAATCGAACAACTGTAAAATTTTCTTAACACCCGAAAACCAGATCATACGCGCGGGCGCAAGACTCATTTCCTGCGACGTTGCAAAATTTTATTTTGAAGGGGAATATTATGTTTTAGATTTGTTTGCTTGGGTTCTACTAAAAAAATTAATACATTACGCTAGAATTGTCCAACAATAACCTATTAATAATTTATAATTACCAAAAACGCATTATATTTTAAAATAATTATTTATGAAACTAGTTGCAAAATGAGCGACTTTTTTGCACTAGATGTGGAGATTGAACCACGAGCGCAGCGAGTGGTTCAACACATCGTGTGCAAAAAAGAAGCTATTTTGCATCGTGTTTCATACAATATTTTTTGTAATTCAGATGTTATTACGAACAATTATTAAAAAAATATTTGATTTGTTTAAATTCCATTTAGACTAAAATAATGTTAAAGGCATTTTTTGTTTCTATGGAAATAGCTTTGATAACAATACAGCAATCCTAACTTGATATTACCATGGAAAAGCTTATAAGAAATAAGGCATTTAATTTTGTTGTAAAATTGTCGTATAAAAATATTTATTTTTTATTATTAGTCAGTAATTTGTATTCTTAATAAATTTTGTAATAAAATATTTGTTTCATGTGAAATTGAATGGATGTGCTGTATAATGAAATGTGTTTATGGGCGATTAAACTTATTTGAACACGAGTGTTAAAATTAAATCATTTTAGCACTTGTGTTAAAATGAAATGTCATTTTAAAACTTGTGTCAAAATGACCCACATTTGACAATGAAGATCAATGTCAAAAAAGATGAGATTTCATAACTGAATTACAAAAAATTACTTACGTGAGATACAGGTACTTTCCTACGTATGTAAAAATGTATTAGATACAGAATGTATTTTTGCAAAAAACATAATTTCTGCATGGGTTCCTTTTTAATATCCTACACCTGGTAACATTTTTGAGAAAACTAAATCCAAAACCCAGTTCGAAACATAAACTTCTGCTTTCTGCGACGCTTTAAATTTGGCTGCATCACATAAAAACAATAAAAGCACCTAGCACTCATTTGTTCCTTATTTTTAGGTTTCTGCTTTCGGTATTATTATTATTGTTGTTATTGGTCATTCGCATAAAAAAAACATTTTCGTCACTATTATAACATTAAATTTTATTACTGTAAAAAATTAGTGACGTTCGTTTACCAATCGTCTTTAAAAACCAGATTGGCGATTCGAATTAAGCCAAACAGCGTTATCACAGCTACAGACAGCTGATTTTTAGTGGGCAAAAATGTGAGCCATTTAGACGACAAAATTGATGCCAAATAACACAATAGTAAAAATAAAGACGAAATGAAAACATTGCCCACTATGGTAGTTAGCAAATCGGTCGCTGAGGGCGCAGCGTTCTTAATTTGAATCGCCAATAAGAAAATACATGTTATCTCGATCTTGCTTCTATGCCCCCGTCTCTTGTTTCTTGTCGTTTTGCAGGGATTATTTGAGAGGCACGTGATCAGTCGAACTGTTTACCACAATAAATCATAGGCCTCTCAAAAATTACGAGTAAAACGATGAAAAAGATTAAATCGCTGATAGCTGCTATTAGGGAGATTTTGCAAAAATAAATTGCAGGCACGCAAACCCATAACCGATAAAATTTAGAGTGGTATTTTAATCAGAGTTTCCACCTCATTTGCTAAATGAATTTATAAGCTTACCAAAGATGAGGGACATTTTTATTAATTTTTCGGTTTTTTATAAATCATGTGATAGAAACGCCACTTTAAATTTTATCGTTTATAGGTTAGCGTGTCTCACTATAATCACAAATAACACTGTCTCATTGTCCCTTATGCAACAAAAATTAATAAGTGTTATTGTGGGTTGCCTATACTTTGTCACGAATGTCAAATAAAGTGTTAAATGGAATATTAGCGTACCCTAAGCGAGTTTTGCTTTTTAATAAATTTTTAGTTTTCAGTTTTTCAATAGTGCTGATAGTAAAAATACCTTGGATTATTTAAAGCATTGTATTCAATAAGTTAGTGGAACGTTTTTTTCATTAATGACTTTACGTACTGTTTTGTTAGTGTTGTACAAGTGTGTTAAAATTAATATAAAACCTTTCTAGCGGATTTTTACACAGATTTTACTTTAAAAGTAACAAAAACATTACTTTTCAGTTTTTTACAGTGCGGATACTGACAAAATATCATGGAAGTGGAAGTATTGTGTTTAATTTTTTTAATGGAACTTTTGTTACCTAATGTTAATTATTAACCAAGCGTCGGTTTCTTGCATTAAATTAATGGCTGTACTTTGTTATTAATGCTGTTTGGTATATTGGTATTTGTTAATCTTAAACATTTTCAAAAGTGTATTTTAAAGGGATTTTACTATAAAGATAACAATAACATTATTTCTTATGCTGGCTTGCTGCATAGAAATTTTTTTATAGAATTGGCAACTTATTCGGTATAATGTGTTTCTTGCCATTGGAGGGTACCGTTTGTTAGAGGAAGTTTAAGGGGTGATTACCAGCTTATTATTGCAAAGCGCCATTTATTGCTCCTTAATCGGAATTCATGCCAGAATTTACCGGTTTCAATATACATATGCAGTGAATTTCATAACATCCCGTATATACCTTTTCTACAATGGTCATTGCAGAAAAGGTCCTAAAAACAAGCTTTTCTAGTCTGGTTAAATTATGCAAAGGGAAGTTTTGTTTTTGGAAATTTATAAGGAAACAAACATATTTCTTTACAGCATTAAAAAAGCTTTAGAACGTGTATTACAGTTCATTTTTAGATTTTGCATCCATTACTTCTAGAAAAATAAAATATTTTTAAATAATCGTATAAAAGGTTTTAATAATTTTCTCATATATTTTTACACTTTTTAGTACTCCGGGCGGAAATGCTATAAGTGCTTGTGAATTGACATGTTCATTAATAGCCAACTTAGCTAGGAACGTAACTGCAGCTAGCGCATCTCTAAAAGCGGGAAGATGGGACAGAAAATTATATGCTGGCCATGAACTAAGTGGAAAAACATTGGCTATCATAGGACTGGGAAGAATTGGAAAAGAAGTTGCAATAAGAATGCAAGCGTGGGGAATGACGGTAAGGTCGACTAATACATATTTCTGTCTACAGTCTACTGGAACCGATAAGAAATTAGGTTAATACGGGTTATAACACCGTAATTTAATAACCATCAGAGAACTCGTTTTTTTTTTTTTAAGATATCAGCAAGACAAGTGGCATTAATCGGGTGGTCTGGTAACTCGAAAACCCCAGTTTTAAAGTTCTTTTTATGCTGATTTGTTTGGCATTAGATTACAATCTTATGCCCTAAATAAGGTGTTTTATAAAATCACCTCATATTTTAATGTTAGATTTTGGTAGTGTAATATTTAAATTATTGTTACATAAGTTAGAAAATATTTCAAATTTGTGCCACCCTCTAAATGTTAAATAAACCAGAATTCACAGGTGTAACATGTCCACGATCTTGTGAGCCTTTAAAAAAATTTGAATTGAATTGAATTGAAAATTTCTTAAATATAGCCCTGATTTACCATGACGCGTATAAGGCGCGCGCCTCAGGGTCTGGTCGCAATCGGGGCCGGGATCGGCTTCGTCAAGTAAACTTTTTATTAATTTTTGTATATGTAGGTATTTCTGTGGGGGCCACAAAATAGTTTGCGCCTCAGAACCTTAAGACCCATGATCCAGTCCTGCTTAAATACAAATATTTCTTACATTTTTTTTGCAATTATCCTATCATGGAAAGATACTCAAGTTACTATGCATTAGTAGCAAAAATAAATACTTGGATGTACCATTGATAAGATATAACTTTCACGTCTTAATGAAAATACTTATATTGTACAGGGCTATTGATTATATTTGGACCAATAAAGAACTTTTTTATTTATGTGAAGAGATAGAAAAATGTTTAAATTAGAAAAATTGTAGATTTGTACAAAAAGCATCAGGAAAAGTAACTGAGAAAACAATTGAACATGAAATAAGCGAGTTTTGAACTAACCTTAAGTTTTTCAGAGGGCTCGCCATATTATTTTTTTGGTTTTTAAATTCTACTCGCTAAGAGCTCTATTTTATGTTACGTTACCTACACCGATGTTCGACTGTTTTCCCATAATTTAAAAAAATAAATGGAAACTCAAGCAACCCTCCGGCGTACCCTTCGTATATGAGTTAATGCAAGTCGTATAGGGTTTCGATGGAAACATCGACAATCTTTAATTAAGTGACAAGTGCTCTAACCAGGTGCTTCAGTCATTCAAAGAAAGACAATTTTTTATTTTTAGTTTATTAACAAACTTAGAGCACCTGACTGTAGCCCATAATAAATATATTATGGGCTACAGTCAGCAAGAAAAAGTTGATATATTTACAACATACTTAAATGCAATAAAAATAAGAGGGAAGCAAGGACATTATAAGCAAGACAGTCTGAGAACCGGCAAGTTTCAAGCCTAGACACCTTTGTAAGGACATACAGGAAAATAATAAATTCTTACGATTTCAAAAGCAAATAAAAGGACAGCACGCCAGCCTGGCAAACACATTCGGCTAGATGTTCTGCTTGATTTTTATGAAAACCCGACTAACTCTATATCGGTGGCAAGTGAAGCATTAAACGCTATATTTTACAGAGTCCAAAGTACTCTAAAAAATACCAAATATATATATATATATATATATATATATATATATATATATATATATATATATATATATATATATATATATATATATATATACATATATACCTTATAAGTTCCGAAAAGGTCAACAGCTTTCTGAAGAAAATATACGCAAAAGACTGGAATTTTGTAATGTTATGACTTATGCTAGAACAACTATACAGGGATGACACATTTTTTGACAGGATAATATGGACAGATGAGGTTTGCTTTGCTACAAACAGTGTCTATAATAGACATAATACCCATGCACACAACACGCCAAATGTGACTGAGTTTTTCAATCAAAAGTATCAGGCTTGGATTGGTAAAAATGGTTTAATTCGATGTTGTCCCAATAGCCCTGATCTCACATTGATGGACAGGTCTTTTGTTGATCGCTCAAAGATCGAGTGCATAAGATAAGATAAATTTATTATTAATCAAATTCAAATACAATCACTAAACAGTATACTCTGTATTCTTCAGAGTATCAAGGAATTCCCGAGACATACAATGAGCCAGTGGCTTCTGCATATGGCTCGGGAACACCCACACTTAATTTCCACACAGTTAACAGAATTCACATCCATTAACACATTCACAAAGTTTTCTTGACAGCTACATTACTAAGGGGTAGCCATACAGCGAGAGATGAGTAACAAAAACAACAAGACAGAACAAGAGAGGGTGATGAAACGGTTTAGGTCATTATATTACACTACAATATTTAACAGTCCTGTATCAAATGTCAGCAACCAGGATATAAGTTTATTCTTTATTCTATTCTATGGTTGATCTTTAAGATTATTATTGGGAAGAATGTTAAACACTCGTGGGCGTGGGCCCATGTACATTATGCTTTGTTGCACTTGCCTGTGATGTTTTCGGCGTGACGATCGGCCTGTTTTCTGTAAATCTTGTATTTTGGTCATGTCTCACGAAGATCTTTTGTGTTTTGTTACTTAAGAGATATCGGACCATATTCTTCATGTAGTGTTATTTTATTAGTAGCACTTTAGCCTCCTTAAATAGGTTGTTAGTTGAGAAATGGTTATTTTTAAACAGTATTACCTTTAATATTTTTTTCTGAGCCACCTCCAGGTCATGAAGAGTACTTGAGTACGCCGCACCCCAGATTACACCACAGTAATTCATTATTGATTCTACCAACGCTCGGTATATATTTAATGTTTCTTTTTTTGAATACAGTTTCGAAGTATGTAGAATTTATGATACAGTTTTCGAATCTTCCCCGTTATGTACTCCACATGACCAACCCACTTCATGTGCCTATCAATCACTACACCCAGGAATTTCATTTTTTCCACTGCTGTGATTTTCATATCACAGTTACAGCTTGCGCTGTCTGCACAATCATTTTTATGTATAGCTAGAGTTTTGATGTCAGGTGAACATCTCTGTGTCATTGAGAAGCACACGAAGTGAGACTAGACGGTGTTCAATGTTAACACATTTTGGTCAAACCATGCCTTTATTAAAGTAAGTGCACTCTCCATTAGTTTTCGGTTCTCGCACCATGTTTTGCCCTTAACCATGATTGTAGTGTCATCGGCATTACAGGCCACCCCGCCCTCCAGCAACAATTGAATCATGTTATAATAGTACCGGGCCAAGCACCGTGCCCTGCGGCACACCGCATTCCACTCGACGAGACTCACTTATTGTGCTTCCAATTTTTACTCGCTGCACTATGTCCGTCAAGTAAGATTTAAACAGTTCGTGTGGTAAGCCTCTTATGCTCATCTTATATAGCTTGTCAAGTAGAACGCAGTGTGACACAGTGTCGAAAGCCTTGGCCAGGTCCAGGAAGGTACCATGCATTTTTCAAAATTATTAAATCCCCTGGCGATGTGCTCCGTCACATGACGCACTGCATCCTCTGTGCTACAGTGTTGCCTGAAGCCAAATTGATATTTTGGTAAAATGTTATTTCGATTTAAGAAATTACACAATCTAAGTTTTAAACACTTTTCTATTATTTTACGTATATTGCTGATCAGTGCAATGGGCCTATAATTGCTCATTTCTATTTTTGAACCTGCCTTGTGCAGAGGAGTTATGACTGCATCTTTTAGGATGTCAGGGAACACTCCAGTGCGTATTATAGTGTTAATAAGATGCAGTAGAGTGGTCAGCAGTTTTAAATAATTGTTTTTTATTACTTTCGCCGGGATATTGTCAGATCCACTTGCCGTATCTGTTTTTAGTGTACTTATTTGAGTTATTAATTCCGCTCGTGTAATGGGGAGCATATACATGCTATTTCTTTTAGATGTAATTGTGTTATTTTAGGCGTTGTTATTATTGGGGTGAGTTATTATTTGATTTGCTAACTTTCTTCCCACAGAACCGAAATTATCGTTAAATTCTTTAGCTATGTTTTTACCTCATTAACTTCTGTATTTTCTCCGTTCAAAATGCTTTTTATTTGCGGTTTATTTTTTGACTTATTTGTTACCATTTTGATTGTTTCCCATGTTTTTTAGGATTATTTTTATGTTTATCAAATATGTGTGTAATAACTTTCACGGGATTTTTTTAGCAATTTTGTTAATGGTTTCCGGTAAGTAATGAACTGTGTTAGTGTCTCTTCCTCGCCAATATTTCTGCTGACCTTACTCTTGAGCTTGTCTCTGTATCTGATAGACGAAAGAAGACCTGGAGTGATCCATGGCTTCCTACGCCGATCTTTACATTTTACATACTTGGTCTCAGTAGAATCTGTAATGTCTTTGTAACACATTTATAAAGGACGCTGCACACTCGTTCGCACATTCTCTATTTAATACATCGTCCCACGTTTCCCTCTGCAATAGTTCACTCAGCAATCGCTCACTTCACTCTCCTTTAGTTCTTCTATCTGAGGTACGCTTCTTAATCTTACCTTTTCTGAACTATCCGTTCTTCGGCAGTATACACTTCCATCCCTATACCATATGTAAATTATAACCAGAATACTTTTAACACTTTAGAACAACTATCCACTATCCGTTTTTTAGGTATGACGCAAACATATGTTCTTTTAAATGGAACACCCTGTATATTAATTTTCATATTTATTAGGCATAATGTGGGCTTTCCAAAAATATATAATTGTATACAATTATTTTTTAAAACAAGCTCAGAATTTAAGATTTTCTAAAATTTCCTTTTGTGTCCAATCAGTCGGTAGTAGGCTATGGCTAAAATTTACTAAAAACAAAATCGATGTAAGTAATTATTATACTTTCAAACTTAATTCAAAATATCTTTTTTAATTCTCAAGTCTTAATTATTTATTACAACATTTTAACTTAATTATGGTAAAATTATTGAATTTTACTCAAAACAAAACAATAATTACCTATCTTACTTAAAACTTAAGTTAGGAAAAACAAAAGAGAAACAGAATTTTGAAAAAGCAAAGAGTTTTTAAAAGTGGTTTTCAAAATGATGCCCGTACGCAAAATTGGCACATTTTCGTTATTCTTCTAATAGCGTTCAAAAGAATCATAGGCTTTCTTTCCAAATTTCGGAAAGTTAAATCGATTGCCGCACGAAGATCCGCTACAGACTGATATTGTGTTTTATCAACGATATATGTGTACATATATCGTTGGTTTTATAGATTTTATTTTGCATGAAACCCCATAAGAAAAAATCCAAAACTGAAAGATCTGGAGATCGAGGGGGCCATCTTACAGGTCCGTAGGTACCAATCCATCTTTGAGGAAAGTTATCGTCTACAATTGGGGCACCGTCTTGTTGAAGATAAACGGCATTATAAAGGGTCAATGGAACATTTTCCATCAATTCTGGAATAACTTCCTCAAGGATTTCTCGGTACCGACGCGCTGTGACCTCCTTCAAAAATTCTGTAGACTATGCGTCTTCCAAAAATGAAACACGAGACCCCAACCCCAAAGCGTCCTTGTTGTGCCCTCTCAAAAATCAAATGGTGATTTTCTATGGACCAATTCCTTGTATTATGGCGATTGAAAATTCATCAGTATTGATTTGTTGTAAATACTATTGGCAAAACGCTCGGCATCACCGGGGTGAAAATTTTGAACTATGTGGAATTTATAGGGGTGATATTTATATTTTTGCAAAATTCTTTGAGCATTATAGTTGGATACACCAGTTGCTTCCTCTATTCGCTTGCAAGAAGATGAAGGCGTCGCGTCGCTTCTACATAACCCAATACGTTTATTTCTTTTATATCTCTATCTCGTTTGGTGTATGCCTTAGGACGGGGCTGGATAAATGATCCATGCTCTACTAAATTTGATTTAAGGCGGGCAAATATATCTGGGAAAGGTTGCCTTCTCTCTGGATATCTAATGTGAACACAAAAAAAAACACAAGAAACTATGATATCCTAACCATAGCGCTGAAAATACGTTACCTTTGTAAATATAATTCTGAAGCTTCTTGGGGATTTTCATTAGATTGTATAAAACAAACCAACATATCATACTTTTCATTATTTTCGTCAACCGCCATTATTTTAAAAAAATAACAGCAAAACAACAAAAATATTTTACTAATAATCAAAAACTGACAAAACCGCAAAGTTTTTGACATTTTGTCTTTTGTTCCAAACAAGTTAGCCATAGCCTACTTACCTACTGATTGGACACAAAAGAAAATTTTAGAAAATCTTAAATTCTGAGCTTGTTTTTAAAAATAATTGTATACAATTATATATTTTTGGAAAGCCCACATTATGCCTAATAAATATGAAAAATAATATACAGGGCGTTCCATTTAAAAGAACATAATATGTTTGCTTCATACCTAAAAAACGGAGTGTTAGAAAAAAATGACTACGTCACTGGATTCTACGGAAAAAATTCTATAAGAATACGTTTTAACTTCTTCAATAAGTTTAAAAGTATCTCAGATACGCGGGGTGCCTCAAACGTTACACTTTTCGATTCTACCCTGTATCTCAAAAATCAAAAGGGCTATGAAAATTCTGCTGGCGCTATCTTTAATTTCACAAAAAAGTAGCACACTGTCGCGAAAACCGCAACCCTCTATCTTTAAAAATAAGGGACATACCCCGCAAAAGTGCCGAAAATGGGATACCCTGTACATCTGAAAGCTTAAATTGTCAATGGCTATACATACAGTCATGTGTATTTTTTACAGACTATTGGTTACGATCCCATTGTGACAGCAGAACAAGCCAAAGAGTTTAAAGTAGAATTTATGCCCCTGGAGCAAATATGGCCTCGAGCTAATTACATCACTGTTCACACGCCACTTCTACCAGAAACTAAAAGTAAGTAACAAATTTTTAAAATGTTCACGAGCTTGTTAACTAGGGTTTATGAGCAAACCTAATGTGGTGTAAGTTCCTTTCACCCTCGGACATATAGCTTAACGTGGGCTCCGAACCACGTTTGTCAGTAACACGATAACCTGAGCCTGATAGTCTGCATACCTCAAAGGCTATCAACTATGGAGAGTGTATAACTTTCGCCCATTGAGCAAATTATACTTATTTCACTCCTCCCTAAATGTTAAAAGGTTTCTAATCCAGAAAATAATTTTTGACCCGAGCGGGATTCGACCCCTCAATGGCATTCTCAGATCAGTAGGTTTGGGTCAACCGCTTTCCCTATAAAATCTTAATTCTAGCTCAATGCTATTTATATTTATTTTATATTCTAACAAGACACAAGGTGTCCAATAATGATTGAAAGAAAATTATGTGTAGGGGTTCATTTTAAGATAGAAGAAGAGTAGCTATTTTTTATAATGATCTACGTTATATTGGGTACTAGTTTTTACCCGCGGCTTCGCTCGCGTATAAATTATAATGTATATAAAATACTGTTAAGAAAAAGTTGGCACACGTCGAATTCCTCATAACGAAAGAATTTTCTAATTCCATTTATTGATTGTTCAGTTTCCGACTACTAAGCCAAAATTAAAAGCCCCCCCCCCCCACGTATACTACTTATCGGAATAGGAAGCCGCCTATGTCCTTCTCATTCGCTTATAAGCTTGCTTTTTTATAAGAAGAAAATCAACCCGATTTAATGATTTTTAGGAAATGTAGGTGTGATATATACTTAATATATATATATATATATATATATATATATATATATATATATATATATATATATATATATATATATATATATATATATATATATATATATATATATATATATGACTAAAACACAAAGCAGTGAAACCCTTTACAATTTTCATACAGTGAACAAACCTTCACAAAACAATAGTTTTTACGCCCGTCGCATATACATTAATAGCTAATAGTTTTCATTGTGGCACGCCCTGTATAGAAAATACTGTTAAGAAAAACTTCACACAATCTGAAAGAATTTTTGTATTTCGTCTACTAATCCAAGGCTCACTTTCGAGGCATTTGGTGAAGACGCTATGTTTCATCCCGGATTGTATGGCCCGGAGGAACTACCTATCCGATCGGCATAAACAGTAGCCTTCCTATGACGTAAGCTTCCTACATGCCAAGCTTAAGCAACAAATAAACATATTTTCGCATTAATAATAATGATGTCACAAATGTGTCCTGAGAACCAGTCAACAGAATTTAAAAATTTAGTTATTAGTGTGGAAACCATACAGTAAATTTTTATCATCAGCTCTGTACTATTGATATTAACAGTGTTGTTAAATAAATCGACATGAAAAGAAACTGAATGCAGTCGAGTAGTTACTACGTATTTTCCCTATTTTTTGCTATTGTCTTGTTAAAAGTTTTTATATAGCTCTCCACTTTAACTAGTCATGTTTTTTAGATTTAATCAATGCCGAAGTGCTAAACAAATGCCCGAAAGGAGTACGGGTAATAAATGTGGCAAGAGGAGGAATAGTACACGAAGCAGATCTACTAGCAGCTATTAAGTCTGGACAGTGCGGAGGAGCCGGTATTGATGTTTTTGAACAGGAACCACCTAATAATCCTGTAACTTTAGAGCTTATCGCTAATGACAAAGTAGTGGCCACGCCGCACTTAGGAGCTAGTACTGCCGAAGCACAAGTAAGAGTCGCCGTAGAAGTATCAGAACAAATAATTGCTCTAACTGGAAAAAGTACAGAATATACATCTGCGCCAGGTGTAATCAACCGAAACGTTTTAGATAAATTAAGATCTTAATATATATATATATATATATATATATATATATATATATATATATATATATATATATATATATATATATATATATATATATATATATATATATATATATATATATATAATATATGACTTTTTTCAATATGTATACTGTATGACATCCGTCAATATCAAATAAAAAAGATAAATAATTGACTACAATTTTTAGATAACAAAATAACCATGCAAAAAAACAAACTGATACACAAAGCGTGACAATTTTTATTGGCGTTATCCTACATGTATCCAAAATTCCTCTAGCTCGTATTTAGACTCACGTTTTAATAAAAAAGATGTAAGAAGTTTTATAGTAGGCCAAATGGTATTTGATGGAAAAAAATTCTCGTAAGAAATGGTTCACTAGAATGTCATTAAGCTTTTAACCGCGAGCGAGGCTAGCGTCCCCCTTTCCCAGGGAGGTAAAAGAACCAAGAATCAATTTTTGCATTTTCTCTGTTTTCTCTACGCCAAAAATAGTACAAAACAAAAGATAGTTACATACTCTACAAGAAAGTAATTATTCCACGTTTCAGATTAGTGTTTTCAAAATAATAATAATTGAAACTGGAACAAAGTTGTATGTCCCCTACTCACCGCTCTTAACTAAACTTTAGTATATTATGAAATTTTATTGCCAATCTTACAAAATAAAACCACATTTTAAAGTATGCAATACATTGCATAACATAAAATGAATTCGGTTGAACCCCGAACCAGAATTATCCGCACGGGCGTGGTTAAGGGGGAGCTTTGGAGCTTAGCACCCCCAAAACTTTAATTAGCACCCTCAAAATTTACAACCCTCTACCTTATTAGGCGTAGTTAAGGGGGGCTTGGGATGCTTAGAACCCCCAAAACTCTAATTAGTTCCCCCAGACAACATTTATGCCCATATACTGAATAGGGTCTAGGGCTTAAACACCCCTGAACTTGACTGCCTAACTACGCCTATGATTATCCGTATTGTGTATTGTAGCACAACAATAATAAACTTAATTATTTTCTTGGATCCTTGGAATGCAGTTCAGTTAATTATTAGCAGTTATGGTATATGTTTATTATTGTTTCGTCACAATAAAAAGCAAGGATTTATTTTTCAACATAAGTAGGTACTAAACGGAATCACTGAATACTGCACATAACACTTTTTTGAATTAAATTTGTAAATAAAATTAATGACAATACAAAATGAGGCAAACACAATGGAGTAGAGGTCACCCAATTTTGTTCAAATTAATGGTTATTTTTCCGAAAAATATACATCTGACGTACAGAAAATTTAATTATCCTTAATTTTTCACATAACCATTTTTAACGTAAAATAAGACGAATCTGTAAAAATGGTCATGGTACCTCTCCCTGGAGGAGGAAGGCCAACCTTGTGCGAGGGGGAAAGGTGAATTCGTTGGTAATGTGCCAAGGAAGCATTATATCAAAAAACATTCATCCCGGCATTTTTTCTGAAATTCGTTTCTTACTGAACGTATAAAACAATTAAGAAATTGCATTCTTAATACATTGTGGCAGTTTGTTGACACCACAGTTAAGATGCTTTGTACAGATTCGCGCTACCGCATATCAGGCGTTCGCGAATATTACGACTTCCTGAAAATGCCTATTGATCACAATAAAAATAATTCACCAAGCTCATAAATTAAAAATAAAGTTAGTATAAGAATCCCCGCTCACTGTAATGCGATCCACAAGTTGTACCAGATGGAATTCCATAAATGAATCCAAGAGTCATCTTCTGTGTGACACAACACGTCTCTTGATGCATAGGAAACATCTCAAAAGTAAACTTTATATTGAAGACGTATAGTAGACAGGACTTTATTGATTTTTAGAACAAGATTGAGATTCTATCTGTTCTGAACATTATGACACTGGGCTGTAGGCGGCTTTTGTACAGCTAAAGTACAAAAAGTTATTGTTAAACTACTACGTGAACAATTTTAAACCCTATTTTACGTTGGTATTTATCATTTCGTCAACTAGAGTTAAAATTAACAATAACGATACGCCATAATGAAATGCTCTATTAATACAACGCCAAGGCCTATTATATAATACCGGATTATGTTGAGAGAATTTAAATCACAACAGAAAAGGTTCTAGTCTATTTAAAAAAATCTTTAATCAATGGGAATCGGAGCTATTATTATTAAGAATAGAAATAATTTGATGATATTTTTGAAAACTAACCTTGCTGGAAGCTTAGACAATTAAGTATAAACGCATTTTTTTATTATGTGTGTATCCAACTTTAAAATAAACAAACTAGTAAAAAGCAAAAAAAACTACTGCTTAGGACAAAAGTTGAACGAAAAAGAAATAAACAAGATTTCCTAAATTGTGAAAACATAGTATGATCGAAACGTTATTTAGCTAACATGACAAAACAATGTAATGTCCAGTGAGTGCAGGCAAAGGTCCATTAACACAACACTGTTAACTATCCGTGCTATTGGGCCCTGGGATTTATCGCATAAAATATGTAATATCTAGTATATTGTTTAGTTCTTTTTAGTTCATATTTTCTTACTAGGTCGTATTTTTATGCGGATTTATTTAAACGAGCTCCCGACTGCATGCACTAAATGATAAATAAATCGTTTTGTTATATTAGCTAAATATTGCTTCATCATACTATCTTTTCACAATGTAAGAAATCTTGTTTATTTCCTTTTAGTTCAACTTTTGTCTTAAGCAGTGGGTCTTTTTTGTTTTTACTAATTTATTTATTTTACATTCTTAGTTTTATTAGATTTCGGCTTAGATAGTTAGGCGCCTAGCGTAGTTTTTTTTTAAAGTTCTATTTTAATATACTTAATACATTATTATGTAGATACCTAGTCTATAATAAATCCCTCGGGAATTTTTCGCCTCCATTCGACAGTCCTTGAAAATTTGTAATTCAGACAATATGGATTCTAGCGTCGGCCATTTTGTGTATTTTTAATTAAATATAGCCTAAATGACTTGCGGGGCTGAGACGAATTTTTTAGTTTAACAGGTCTCTAAAATTTTTAAAGTTTCGGTTTCAACAATATGGTTTCCTGCTTCCGCCATTTTGTTTAATTTTCGGTGTAAAAAAATGACTCGGCTACAGGAAAAACAGTAAAACAGAAACTATATAGCTAAGAAAAGGTAAAAAGTTTAACAACAAATTGAAGTGACTGGAGCACTATTATTATTACATGAATATCTATTGAAACTGATCGACTTCGGCTGTACCTATTCGTCTGGCTGTGTTACATTATTCTTCTACCACACGAATAAATATAAACCAGAAGGCTATCTCTCAGGCGGTACGTTTGATCTAAGCAGCATCTAATGCCGAGGGACCTTAAGTCAGCGTTGCATTAAAATTTTATGATCTTGCCATAGTCGTACCTAGGAAATAATATAATATGTTATATCTAAATATTTTTTCTAATGTAACTGACATCGGTCATTGTAAACAATGCTGGTAAGTGAGATACTAATGCTTTACAAATAATTTTAGAAGGCCTTTCGGATATATCTTCTTTAGCTTTCCTTTTACACGCATTTAAGGATTTTAGGCCTCATCGCTCACACCCCTTGGATTTGGAAAAGACTCCCCTCAACAGGCCGTGGAGCTTCCCTTTGTATTCCGTCACAAAACACTCTACTCGCCGCTTCTAGGCGATATAGATCAGAAATCAAACTTTGTAGTCGACCGAGAGATGTTAACGCAACGGAAGCCAAAGGCAAACTCAGTGAGTTTATAAAGTTAGAAACTACCAGGAAAACATAATATAACACCGAGCACAACTTTAACTGATTGATGCGTCTACTGCATGTATTTTCTGCTGTAGATATTTTACACTGCAGTGACCACAAAAACTAAACAGATAGATTATTCTTTAGAAGAAGGCCGTAAGTAACCACGAGTCAGACCTTGAAAACTACCAAGGAGAGCTTGCAAACTGCTCCAGCGACAAGCAGTGCCACGAGCCGAACTAGAACAGAAAATAATAGTGCATCCGTAAATACGTTTACCATAATGTTATGTCTTTACCCATATTTCTCTCTCTAAAACTGTTAAAAATTACACAAATTTTACGATAAAACAAGAAACGCTAAATTAAATAAGACTTTATTGTAACTTTTCTACTATCTTTAGAATGACCAGCACAAAGAAGGGACTTTTAGTTTGTTCAATAAAAAATGTACGGAATTGTATGTGTGATTGATCCTGGCGCTATTATAAACAAGTGTCGGTTTCCCTTGGACTGCTTCCCGTCACATTTTTATAAACTTGTATAAATTAAAGTATAGAATAATAAATAAATAAATAAATAAAACTTCACAATAACTGGTTCTCTGTATATACAGGGCGGTTCAGTAGGATAATTCATAAATTTGAGGAACATGGTAAAGTAAGGAATTTACCTAGAAGTGGTCGACCACCTGCTTAAAATAAAAACAAAAATCTTGATATACTCCTGTTAATGGAATTCCTCATTCCTCAACTAATACTTTAGCCCTAAATAACGATTCTACCAAATCAACCGTCTTATATTTGTAAACTGCCAAACGTATCACCCATATAAGGTGTACTTTGTACAGGAGTTTTTGGAGGATAATTATGATAGAAGACTACAGTTCTGTAAAGAAATGATGACAAGATGTGACGAAAATAACGTATTTCCACAAAACATTATTTTTTCTGATAAGGCTACATTTTATTTAAACGGAGTGGTTAATAGACATAATTATCGATTCTGGTCTCAGCAAAACCCACACTGGATATGTGAAGCACATGCCCAACGTCCTGAGAAAGAAATATGTGTAGGCTGGCGTAATTAATAGAATTCTGGGACCATATTTTTTTGACGAAAATCTTACACCTGAACGCTATTTAGATTTCCTCAAATTTGAGTTAATACCCGCATTAGCAGATATTTTTCCTAACGAAGTTGATCCAGATATTGCACATGTAAGAATATGGTTTTAAGATAACGCACCACGCCATTTTGGTATTAATGTTCGGAGGTATTTAGATGAAATGTTTCCAAACTGGATAGGTCGACGACGTGCAGTTGAATGGTCACCAAAGTCTCCGGACCTTACGCTGTTACACTATTTTCTTTGGGGATATTTGAAAGAGCGAGTGTACCAGAATAGACCACATATCATTGATGACCTAAAAGATAGAATTCGAATTGAGATCAATATCTTAGAGCCCCAAACTATTCGTAATTCAGTAAATAATTTCGAGGACCGACTTGGTGCATGTCAAGTAGAAGGTGGGGGTCATTTTCAACATTTGTAACGTTAGGTCACAACAGATGAGTATTAGCTACTTGTAACATAATTTTAAATAAAATAAGTCGTTATTTAATTATTTTTACAATAACATTACTCCGACTATTAGTTCTACAAAGCCTAGTTATCAAAAACGTAACACATGGTTCATTGATACCATTAAATTCAGTTTTTAACGAGCTTCTGAACGAACTCCCTTTTGACATGGGTTGTTATTTGAAAACGAGTTGGGGTGACTGGGGTGAGATGGTTGAAAATATTACAGAAAAATGAGTAAACAGTTCCATTAATTCATGTGTTTTAGCGCTTTACTCAAAAATAACACATTAAATAAATATGCATTTTATGCGGGACTTCTGAACCACCCTGTATAGACATTTTATACCAAAATTATGTATCTACTTGTAGTATCATTTACAATATAACAAGATTTATAGCAGAGTGATATAAATTAAAAAATATTAGGTATATTTTTTTATAAAAGGAAAGTTATGTATAGAGTGGACAAAAATTGTACATTTATTTCCCGTTGAATGCAGTTAGACTGTGAACTAGTTACACGATTATTTTTACTACTACACCAATATTCAACTCCGTAGAGACCCCAACTGGTAGGAAACTTTTTCTCGAAATATTTGACATTTTCTACTATAGGAAATAACAGTATTTTAAAGAAAAAACTTTATTTTAAAAACTATACATACAGATATACCTTTAATGTTTGATACCATGTGCAGATTTAATTCCTATTTCTAGTTGTTCCCGTTCTCGAGCGACATCCTTATAGGCCTGAATTGCTAGCTCTAAAGCACCCTTCTTGTTTGCCGATTTCTTAACAAAAGATTCTACCACCTCCAAATCAGTATTCCCTTCAAACGCTATATCATGAAATCGAGAATATAAAGATACTAATTTTCCTGCTTCATCGATATTTAAAGTTTCTATGAGTTCAACTAGAAGGTTGTCAATATTTTTGTGCCAAACTAAATAGAAAACTAATCCGCCAAAGTGTCTGGTGGATCTGAAATAAAAAAAATAAAAAGCCATTATTTCCTCAAGGATTTCTTTTTTAAGTAGCTGTTATTTGAGTATCAGCATTCTTTTGTCACCGTGACTGCTTTTACATTAATGTTGTTTGCTGATTCTCCCTAGATAGCGTGGCGAATATTAACTATTTCTTGAAACAATTCTAATTAAATTTGCCAATTGACAAAAAAAATGTCAATTGGCAGATTTTGTGTCAATTTATGGTTTATTTCTGTTAATTGACGAACACTTTCTGTCAATTACTTCATTTATAGTCGTTCGAACCTTAAATGATGTAGCGAAGAACAGATACATTTATTGAAATAAGTTTTGCCGCTAATATCTGAACCAACTGTTACATACAACCTTAGAACATTAAACTTAAACAGGGTTTGCAATGTTTCTATTTGTAAACAAATCAAACAAATGATATAAGACCTGTATACCTGCCTCATTGGGAGAGTTAAAATTCTTTGGGGCTTGTGCATACTTGGTAATTTTTAATCTTTCAAGTAAATGCATTTTTTTTAATATTGTATAACCCTAAATAAAAACAAGTACTAAGTACTAGTACTTATTAAAAACGAAAACACTAAGCTTGGGTGCAAAACAGGATATAGCCAGTGTCGCGAACGCCGATTTTTTTGGCGTTGTGGTTATATCCAGTTTTTGAACAATTGTTATATGACATCTTTTTTGTTAGAAAATGTATGTACAAATCGAGAGATCTCGTAAAACTGACGAGAAAATCGCTGTTAGTCCATTTTTCGTAAACAATGGATATATCGAATTGTATACGTGAGCTTCTCAGTTGTCCTTGTGCCTTCAGAAAATAAAAAACATTTGACGATGTGGCAACTAATAAATAGGCAATTTAACGCATTTGGTCTAACGGCCTTTTTGCCTACTCTTCCAACTTTCGTAACAAGCAAAAGTGTGGACAGGGAAAGGCGAATTTATTTATGACCTAGGCATGATCACCCAGGATTTTGTCTTGGGGGGGGGGGGCTGATTTCCCTTGGAGGCGACTGAATCATGCAATTCGGTGGATTTCTTCAATTAGTAGTGCACTTTTTAATTTTTGTGTGTCTAGGATGTTGGTGGGGGGGGGGGGGGGGCTGCAGCTCCTAGCCCCACTCCTGGGTGCGCCACTGAGGTACTGTATACAATATTTTTGTCTATCCTTAAATAAAGATTTGAAAATTAAATTTTTCTTAAATAAATTTTGTTATTGTTGTGTTATTAAAAATGTCCTTCAGTTGAAATGATATATCTTAATTTTATTTCTGTCTTATGTTAGATGTATGAATTTTCTTATTTTTAATTGTCTCATTCTTAATAAAGTTCTATGTGTCCCTTAGTTTTTTACATCCAAGTTGTACTAATCATCATTAGAACCGTAAATGCCCAATATAACAAGCATGTAGTATGTTTGTTTATTTTATAAATAATTATTTTTAATAGTAAGGCGTACCTAAGAAGTACGGGGGGATTTTAACTTTATAAATAAATGTCAAGGTAAATCGTGTTATTTTCCGTGTTTTTTTTTATTTTTTACTGTCAAAATATTAGTATATGATTTTTTTTTTATCTTATGACAGCCCACGAAGACCGAAGTCTAAGTACTATGTACCGTGGGTGTACTGGGGGCTCGACTCACACATTCAGAGCTGGAAACATTCGTAGGGATTTCACCAGCCCTTTAAGCCGATGTGTGGGGTGGTACCACCTCGGTCGAGGAAGAATTCCTCTACCACCTTCCAACAACAATCACAAAATATCCATGGTCGAAGCGGGATTCGAAACCGCGCCTCTCGGTTGCAAAGCTGGCGCCGTACCAACTCGGTCCCGGACTTGAATAATAAAGAAAGTTAGCTTATAAATGGATGGTGCCTTTTTAAATGGAACCTTTTAGTATTTCTAAATAACAGAACCACAAATTCTGATGACTAGGGACTGGCGAATCAAATTTTCAGTCAATTATTTAAAGTTTCGACGTGTATAATGATTTCATTCAGAAGATTAATATTTTAAGAGCTCTATGTTGTCATTATTTCTGTCACTAGGACCACAACATTCTTTTTAAATATAGTTTTCCTAAAATAAATCATAAAATATCTTGAAACTTATTAATTCGTTAAAAAATACCCGTAGAATATGAATTTAAGGTTAATATTGTAAAAATATTCATACAAATGAAAAATAAAGCAAAAAATTATACTAAAATAAAATTAAGTTGGCAATAAATGGGTGTGGTCGGCAAATGAAGCCTTAAGGGGTTATATACAGTTATAATTTTCAAAAAATCGATTTTTTTAATTTCATTTTCGTAATGTACATATATTCAAGTACACACACAGAAAATTTCAAGGCAATCCGACGATTATTTGTAACGACGTGTCAGAGCGATTGTACGCTATGTAAAGTGCTTTTGAAACTTTAAGCGCGTTTTTCTCAAAACTGTGATTTTAAAGAAATAAAATTTTAAACGGCTGAACCGATCAGTCTCAAACTGTTATAGGATTAAAAAGAAGGATAAATAAAAAATAATTTTTTAGATTTTACAACTTTAAAATTAGAAATTGTATATTTTATTTTTTACCTTGGCATATTTATTTTAAGTTCTTATTTTTAAAATAAAACTTATGGTTTAAACCTTCTTCTTCTTTTAAGAGTATTACCTAGCAATAATCAATAATTATTATAAAATAATCAATGCACGCTAAAAAATGACGTCGTTGCTTTGATGACGTTTAGCGCGTATGTAATTTTTAGATTTGCGTACAAGTTAGCGTGTACCTAGACACAGCGTAAATTTTAATGTTTGCATTTTCCGTATTTAGCGATCAGTACTACGAGGGGGATATAAAAAGTTATGTATATTTATTTCAACTATCTGCATGTAGATAAATTTACACTTTTTCGGATCCCTAGATTACGGAAAACATGGCCTGTTTCGGTCGGTCGCTCTGTCTGTTAGCGTAAAAGCTAAAAAAGTGGTTAAATAAATAGATAATAACTAAAGAACGGAAAAATCATACGAGCTCGTATGAGTGTCATGGGCGGCGTGAAAATATTTTTGTGTTTTTTTTATGTTCTGACAGCCCACGAAAACCGAAGTCTAAGTACTGTGTACCGTGGGTGTACTGGGGACTGTACTAAATGTAAAATGAAAACAAATCTAGACTTTATTACAATTTACTGGCATTACATGATATAATTAACATTTTTTCAAAGTTCGCTTCAGTAAAACGCGTTCGTTTATAATTAAGAATATCTCTAAGTCTAGAAAAGCTTCTTTCGACATCACAGCTTGTAACAGGAGCGAAACGGAAATGATTATACAAGTCAGTATTTGTAGTTTTCAATGTTTCAAAAATATTTGTTATTTCTGAAAATCCTGGAATTCTTTCTAAGATTTTTGGTATATACACTTCGAATTTTTCACCAATTTCGGTAGGACATGCTTTGAGCTTGTCTATGGTTGTCTGAAATAAATTAAAAGAAGTCAAAAGAGGAAGGTTTTGTGTCTCCAACTGTTCAATTACACCTGGAAGATATCCAAAATTTTCAGAAATAAACTTTAAATTATTTTTCAGCCTCAGTGCACTTATAACTTCTTTACTTCTTGTTACACTCAAAGCATCATCTTTTAGACTGGCAATAACATTTTTAACTAAGTCGTAATTTGTATGGTAATATATAAAGGCTGATAACCATGTTCCCCACCTTGTAATAACAGGTTGTGGGGGCAATGGGACATTAGGACACATTTCTTTAAATCTGTTTATTCGCGCTGGGGATTTAAGAAAAACTTTTTTTACCTCACTAACCAAAGTATCAATAACTGGATAGAAGTCACGTATCAGTTCACATATTCTATGCAAAGCATGAGCTAGACATGTAAAGTGAATCAAATTTGGATAATGTTCTTTTAACTGCCTTCCTGCTTTTAGCATATATGCCGCACTATCCGAAAGCAGCAAAACAACGTTTTCAGTAATATTCTATCTGGAAAGAGCGACCTGATACTTTCTACTGCAACTTGAGTTATTGTCTCACTATTGGTTTTAGCCAGAAATTTACTGTTGACTACATACGAGCTTTCCGCTTTTATAGGATTTAAAGGCCCAACTATAATATTAGCAACGTATCGGCCCTTGATGTCGGTGGTTTCATCGATGCTAAACCAAAACTTTTTTCCTTCAATATTGTGACGTATTTTGTCAATAGTTTTTGAGTATACCTTATCCGCATAACTTTTACGAAGAGTAGATTCGTCTGGTAACCTGTGGTGGCAGTATTTTTGCAAAAATTTCTTCATATATGGATTATTTATTTTATGGAGAGGAATGTCAGCTGCAACAAAGGCTTCACACAAATCCATGCAAAACTCTGCGTGTATTACATCATGTTCTCTAGATGCGGATGGCCCCGGATGAGATTGCATCTTCTCTAAATGCTTTTGACCTTTGACTTGTCGCTCGATGTGCTTTCGTTGTGTACAAATAAATTCAGAGTTACACACTGTACACCAAACACCTTGTTCTCGTTCAAATAAGATAGTGGAATATGGAAGCAGCCACTCCAACTTAAGTTTTTTACCTTGTACTCATTGCGGCTATTGTAAATGGTTACAGATAATATGGAACAAAATAAGGTAATTATGTAGTATACGGTTTTCAGCCATTTTTCCGTTTTTTGGAAAAATTCTTTTATGGTCACATTCTACTGTCTTTCCTGATTGCAAATATAAGTGCGCACATAATAAATTATGTTGTTTTTTAATAACTTTTTAATGAAACAAACTTACGGGACCTGGGAGCGAATAGGGGTGCTGGGCGGGGTAAAAACAAAAAACACAACATCGTAAAAAGGCTTAACAACACTTTTCCTAACGTTATTAAGTGTAGAATCGAAGAAAAACGGTGAAAAATGCACTTAAAAATATTTTTTCTACAAACGTGTTAAAAATGCATTTTTTAACATGCCGCAGATGCCTTAAAAATGTTACTTTATGGCACTAGTGTTAAAAGTACTTTATAGCACTAGTGTTAAAAGTACTTTATAGCACTAGTGTTAAAAGTACTTTATAACACTAGTGTTAAAAGTAATACTATGGCAACTACGACGCCAACAATGGTTGTTGGTTTTTTTGACAAATGTCAACTTCATAATTTTATATTATATCTACGATGCTACTTAAAACTATGTGTTTCCAATATGTTAAACATTCTAAAAATTGTAATTGTGTTTCTGTTTTTTATTGGCGTTTGTAGAAAAAATTTTGTATGATATTTGTGTTAAAAGTACTTTTAAGGCACTCATTTGAATTGCAGAATTCGCTTCGCTCATTCTGCAAACTTTCAAATTCGTGCCGTAAAATTGTACTTTTAACACTTATATCATAAATAACTATTTTTTGACAACGTTCTAAATCGTTTATGATTCCATTTTTGACGTTCTTTTTCGTTCAGTCAGTGTCAGTATGATGTCGGCGGTTGGGTATGTCCAAATTAGTCCAGAAATATGTTATAAATTGTAGAAATATGAAAAATATGATATGAAAGTGTAGTGTTTTTTTAACTTTTAGGTTAGCTTTTCCAATGAATTTCTTTAAATTTCGGCACTTTTACTTAAACACATCCAAGTCATTACACACTATTTTTATGAACCATATTTAGGCAAATTTATGTAAAAACACATAAAAAAGCCAGAGAAAATATCAAAAAACTGAAAGAAAATAAACACGCAATCCGTGTTACACATACTCGAAATTTCTGATTGAAAGACGCGATGTTGCCAAATTTACAAATCGCTTTTCCCACAAATTTTAACAGTTGGACAGAATCTGTGCAAAAAGTTGTATACACCCAAGCAAACCTGAGCAAAAAGGTGGTCAGGTTTGCTCAGTTTTCATTGATATAGATACATAATATGTATCTATATCAATGAAAACTGAGCAAACCTGACCACCTTTTTGCTCACCAACCTGAGCAAAAAGGTGGTCAGGTTTGCTCAGTTTTCATTGATATAGATATATATATATCTATATCAATGAAAACTGAGCAAACCTGACCACCTTTTTGCTCAGGTTGGGTGAGCAAAAGAGCAAAAAGGTGGTCAGGTTTGCTCAGTTTTCATTGATATAGATATATATGTATCTATATCAATGAAAACTGAGCAAACCTGACCACCTTTTTGCTCAGGTTGGTGAGCAAAAAGGTGGTCAGGTTTGCTCATAATTTATTATGTGCGCACTTATATTTGCAATCAGGAAAGACAGTAGAATGTGACCATAACAGAATTTTATTTTTACAAATTCAACAGTTAAAAAGAGTGGAGCAGTTTGGATGTATTCTAAATTTGCGTTGCGATGCTAGAAAAATTTGAACTTACTTACGCGCAAAAGCATCCCGCTATCTTACCAGGAAAAAGTCGATTTACGCAACTAATAATTGAGTATTTTCATAAAATATATATGCACCCAGGCGCGCAAACGTTACACTATTTACTTTTACAATGTTTTTGGATTCTTTCTCCGAAACGGGCAATACGAAGTGTCATTTCAAAATGCCAAAATTGCTGGCGTGCTAGGCCCAATGCCTATCAACCCAAAATGGGAAATCTACCTAAACTTCGGATTTCGCAAATAAAACCATTTTTATTATACTTCTTTGAAAACACCTTATTTTCATCTGTTTTAGTAATAATGTAAAATGGGCTTTTTCGGGCTAGCGCACGGAAAGAGCGCACGGAAAAAATTTTCCTGGTCTCCAGTTCTTTCAGTGTGCTGAATGAAGATACCGACTATTTTTTGGCTTTAAAATAGAAATATAGGTATAGGAAAATAAACTAAACTCAAGAAAGTCTATATGCTATCTGATATTTAATATGTACCTATTTTGTATTTTATTTCGTAAATATTTGAATATTTAGATGAATTTCTGAAATATTTTTTGACGTTTTGTCAATCTTATCTGACATAGACAAATTTAAATCACCTTTTAAATGATTTGAAAGTTACCATGAAAACGCATCATACCTGCCAAAGACCATATTGTCAGCGTTGTTAATTTTCTGTCAATTAAATTCATTCTAATAAAATGTTCTCTCAACCTGAAAAAGTGGCATCTTTCATTATTAATAGTTAATTTTTAATTACTCTAGTAGTTTTTTTTTTAAATTCCGATAACAGTTGTGAAAATAAAAATATTCCAAGTTTATTTTGTATGTATGTATTTTTTTATGTTATATTTTGTTTTATGTTATCGTTTTCAAAGAAGTATAATAAAAAATATCGTTCATTACACGTCCAGAAATGGATTTTCCGTGCTTGCTTGACTTCCCGTGTTGGGCTGCGCCTCACACGAGAATTTGTCAAGCGCGCACAGAAAAATCCTTTTTTCCGGACTGGTAATGAAATATACTATTTCTTGTCTCGGAATTGATTACGCTGGTCCTTTTTCAATTAAAATGTCAAAGACGCGTGAATCTAAAATTCTAAAAGCATATGTCTGTGTGTTTGTCTGCTTTGCTACCAAAGCAATACACTTAGAGCTTTCGTCGGATTTAAGCAGTGAAGCGTTTTTATGCTCAATTCGTCGCTTTATTTCCCGCAGGGGAACAGTACAAAAAATAGTATGGGTCTGTGGCACAGTGTGTATCGGTGCTAATAACTACATTATGAATATTATAGAAGACGCTGTGGAGAAAGAAATGATAGAGTGGCATTTCAATCCACCCGGGGCTCCTCATTTTTCTGGTCTACCCGAGAGCGGAGTCAAATCCGTTAAATCTCACCTAAAGAGGGTAGTACGAGAACAAATCTTTACTTACGAAGAATTTTATACAATTCTCGTTCAGATAGAGGCTCTATTAAATAGCCGCCCTTTGTGTACTTTAAGTGCCGACCCAGAAGATCTGTCTTGTCTTACTTCCGGACATTTTTTGACGCTTGAAAGCCTATCTGAGTTACCGGATCCTGATTTGTCTAATTTAAAAATGGGTCAATTATCGCGTTGGCAAATGTTGCAGCGGCTTCATCAGGATTTTTGGTCTAGGTTAGTGATGTAAGGATACGTATCCAAAAATCCGTTGGATCCGAATATTAAAAGAATCCGGATTATCCGTAACCGGCCGAGAACTTGAATACTGATTCGGAATCAAAATAAATTCGCATCGGCTGGTTACTAATGCAAAGTGCAAAGAGAAAACGGAATCGGAATCGACTGTAAGCGAACAACACGGTCTGAGATTTGGCATATTTGATCTTATGCTTTCTCTTTCTAATGACCTTTCCTAAAAAAAGATAGCATAGTTATCGGGGTAACGGGTATCATATGGGATGAGACCCATTGGGTAAACTAGGCCCGCCTCACCCGAACCGAATTCAAACGAGAACGAACGACGGTGCATTCCTATCCCTAACCTTCGACTTCAAATGATATGATACCGCATCGACCTACCTAGCCGTGTATCCGGATAGAAAATGTTTTAGGGTTGCATGCATACGTATACATGATCTGTAACCACTTTCGAGCGGGTCAAGAAATGGATTCGTATTCGGATAATGGATACGCCGCAGTGGCGGCTCGCCAGGGGCGGCAAGGTCGGCAGTGCCGACCCAACAAAATAGAAAAATAGGCAGTAATGAATCTCTTATTCAATATTTAAAATTTCTATATTTTTAATTTTAACTATTTTTTAAAACTAATGGTTCAATTATTTAGCTTTTAATTCAACTGTTTATTTCTATTTATAAACTTATTTACTCTTTCACCGGTCGGTCATCTCCATATTAGGCAATGACTACGGCCGAAAGTAATAATAGCAGGTCTTCTCACAGATTAGGAAATGGCTACTGAGGCAAGCCGCCGAGAAAAGCTAACGAAACAGGCAACCAAACATACAATAATCATACAATTAAAAGATTTAACACCGGGTTTCAAATGTGCTCTGCGGCAGACTTGGTTTTGCCGCATGTTGCCGATTTGTGCACTTTTTCATCCATGGAAAATTTATTTGGGTCTTGATACAATACAATCAAGTTAATAAAACTTCTTTGTACTTGCGGAATAATTGCAAATATTAATTTAATTACAATTTAATACGTAGTGTATATTATTGAATGTTTTATTGTGATGTGGTTTAGATTTTTAATGTTTATTTTCTCAAAATTATATTTTCAACGGTCAAAAGAACCAGGATGATGCGATATTGGCAACTGCGCAAATGCGTTGTGATGAGGGTGAAGAGTGACACTCTGACAGTAGTGACTGGGTGAATTGATTAGTATTGATTACTGTTTTTCGCAAATTTTAGGCCTACTTTCAGTACCATTTTCGGCATTTTCCTTAGTACTTGATTAAGTGCCTAAGTAAACTAGATATTGTGTCTTACTGTCTTGTACTGTGCCGTACTTTGTGTACCTTTCACTTTAAACATTTTAAGTGATTTTTTGCCGGCTCGAAAAATTTGGTAAAGTAACAGCGTAAGTATTTAAAAAATGGAGGGCTGCTTTGGATGCAGCTCAAATTGTAAGTATTATCAAAAGTAAAGATATTGTCAATGAACTTTTATCTCAAGACTTTGCATTGTTTATTAAGGTCAACGTAATCTTAATTTAAGATCACTTTTTTTGATTACATTATAATATGTATCTAAAAAGCAAAAAAATAAAATAAAAAAAACACAAAATTCATAAACAAAATTTTTAAAAACTTAGGCCTTAAAAACCCATTGCTCCTATGATGACACATATGAAAAAAATATTATATATTCTTTCATACTTTTTGAGGGGCAAAAACACAGTAAATCCTCGAGTTTGTCAGATTAAAATTTTGCCGACCCTGTTGAAAAACTCACGAGCCGCCACTGGGATACGGATATTAGCTGATTCCGATTCCGTATGATTCGGATATCTAAAGAATACGGATATTTACAACACTAGTCTAGGTGATATAAAGAACATCTAATCACGCTACAGCAAAGAGGAAAGTGGCTGGAACCCACTTCTCCTTCTGTCATGCCAGGTACCATAGTTGTAATAAAAAATGAGCTTTCTCCTCCTTCAAAATGGCCGTTAGGTCGGATAATGGAATTATTTCCCGGTGAAGATGGGGAGGCTCGAGTCGCTACTGTTAAAACTAACAGTGGCATTCTAAGGAGGCCGTTGGTAAAGCTCTGCCCTTTGCCCTTGAGCTCTTTAGAAAACAATTAAAAAAAATATTTCAAATTTTTGGGGGGCTGAATGTTCGCTATTCGCTCATCAACTATTAATTTAGTTTAGCTTTAACTTTAGTTTAATTTTTATTTAAAAGGACCCTTAATATCTAATTTAATTCTTCGTGGCTGAATTTAAAGAATTCGCACAGGCCCATAGTTGAGATCCCACGTGATCTGGCCACAGCGGCCGAAGTGCAGGAAGAGAATACGACGAGGGTCGGTACAATACTGCTGTGCGTGCACCATTATCATTTTTTCGCTTTTCGCTATTGCCTCACCTAAAGTATATACAATTCAAAGATAAACCGATGTAAATATTAACCCTACACGTCACAGTCAGACGATCTCGTCGAGCCTCCAGCAGCTTCCTATTCGTATTGGCCGACCGGACATTAAATTGAAAGAGGCGTGCCAGAGAGCTATCCGCGGTATTTCGCAGGATTGTAATTAGGCTGTCTAGTGAAAAAGGCTATTCGACTTTCTTTCGAGTTTTGCCTTGTTTTGTAGTTTTAATTTTTTGCGTTGATTTTTAATCGTTGTTTTATTTGTTCGGTTGTCAAGGCTGGTAATTCTTTTAGTTTTTATTTAATTGTAAATAGTTTTGCAGTTTAAAGTTTTCCTTCTCATTCTCAATGCGGCCCTGTTCAATTTCACCGTTTGAACCGATTACTTGTAGGCAGCGTGCAACTGTTTATATTCGGTTTATCGTCGAAATAAATAGACTTTAGAGCACAATTTTTCCTCGCCATCCTGCCTTGATTGAAGACCTACAGGAAGCCAACAAGGGCAAGTGGGTTTTCAATTATCGCAAATTCCGCTTTCTAACTTTATTCTATTTTTTAATTATATTTACTTAGAATTAAACAATATTTAAAAAAAACAATCTAAGTTATAAATTACTCGCAGAATTTCAAAAACGGCGCCGCTATGACCTATAACCAATACGAACGAGGTTCATTCTGAAAGGTATCTCGTCATATCGTGTCTCTCTCATGTTGCTGATTCGGCGCAAATCGATTTAGTGTTAATTGCATGATTTAAAAAAATATGTTATAAAACGAGAGCTTTTTCTCATTTTTAATGTAATAAAAATGTACGTGTGTATTTTTTAGATCGATATTCATATGGCACAGTCAATGCTGTATTTCTTCTGCACTGCTTCTATAATTTAACAACTGCGGTGAAAAATAAGTTCGCTGAGGTGACGCTATTCATTATAATAGTATTTTTGCCCCTATAAAAATAAAGTGTTCTTTTTGCCTCCAGTTCCTATTAGCTTTAGATAGACATTTTAACCGATTTTTCATCTGTTTCTTAATCCAAGATGTCGAGATGCTTAGCTTACGGATATAGTTTTGTGCTACGGAGCAGTTAACAAAACCGCTCGACAAATTATGTACATTGAAATATTTTCTAACTGCGAACCTCCCAGTAAAAGAATATTTATTTTGTGTTAGTGGTACAGCAGCTAAGGGACTTCTTGTGGAGTACGATGAAGGAAATAGTGTATAGTGTGCCAATTGAAAAAGTGAATTAACTGCGAAATCGTGTTTAAATGGCAGCCCAAGAAATAAGTAATATTATGGAGAACGTTCGGGACAATATGCTACGAAGAGTGCATGCTTGTTTGTAAGCAAATTGAAGACATTTTCAACATATTCCCTACTAGATAAGTATCATTTCTTGCAATTTATTATTAGTTTTACTTATTGATATTTAAATTACGTTGGGAAACTATTGGTTAAAACTAAGGCTGCTGACAAAAAGGGGTGGTTGCGCAGTGGCCTTTTTACTATGTTTTGTGTTTTTTCGTAGGAAAAGGTTTAAATTTGTTTTACCCTTGTCTTAAATTACGGTTAATAATAGAAAATAAATTATTCTTAAAGATTCATAAGATGTCTGGCAACGTTACAACAAATTGAATTGTTTTTAGTTTTTTCGCGCGCAATTTTCCGTCAAGCGAACACATAGGTCAGCCAGGTGCGGTGACCATGGACGGGTTTTAAGGTGTTTTTGAACATTTTAAAAATGATCGATTTAAGAAAAAAAGTGTTGGGTATGTCTGTAGACTACCCTATTAGTCAACCATTCCAATATATATGCAGTGAATTTCATAACACCCTGTATAATAGTAATGTGCTTTAAAGATGAATTCTTTGGAGATAAATTGGAGAACAGAAGAAAATGGTCTTGATTAAAATGATACGGGTAGTTGTGTGTATATATTTATATTGATCTAATGCTGGCAGGAGCACCTTCCATAATTGTCGGTGAATGGGAGAAATGTTTTTTTTTGACACCAGATATAACGAAATTTGAGCTTAGACTTAAGGAAATAGGATAATTAATGGTCCCACGCAAATTAATGATATTTCATAATGCATAAAATTGCATAATTTCTTTTAAAACTTGGGGGGGGGGGCACTTTATACCTTCATAACACCGCCTGTTAAAAAAGAAACCCACGAAAGTAAGTAATATGAGTAACATTTAATACAAAATAGTAAAGATCTATAAAGGTACAATGATTCTCGTTCCAACGAAATTCCAATGAAATCAGATTTTTACTATGAGATTTTGTTTGTAGAACACATGGATCACAGGAAGAAAGCCTTTAAGATATCTTATAGTAGTTAACTTTTATTTCTGTAGTGACATTTTACGAAAGAAGTGAAATTAATTGAAACCAAGAACCACCACACAGCAAATTTGTCTTGGTTCAGATCATCACTGGAGTCCTTGTCACCTTATCGTACTACACCTTTTTGGGTAGATACAATAATTTAAATTTAACCAAATCTAATACTGCATGTTTAAAAAATATATATTACATAATCAGCATCAGCTATGAAAATATGTACAAATAACAATGATTTAATTCAAAGAAAGCAACTCATTAAACTTGTAATTATTATAAGTACTGATATTAGGTATTAATCTGTCTTTAATTTGTTAAAAGACCTTTGCAGAGTCTTAATATATTTAATTATAATAATTGGCTTTTTAGGTTCGTCATTGTTTGTCATTCCGAGGGAATCACGAATTCTACAGCTTGGAAAGTTATTCATGAGGATCTGCTTTATCCCTTTCATGTTTAAAAGGTGCAAGCACTTTATGAGGGTGATCAACAGTTGCGGCTGAATATGTGCAATCGTATTTTGAAAAATATAAAGACCACAATTTATTAATGTAATTTTAGTGACTGAAGAAGCTGGATTTACACGTGAAGGTATTACTAATTTTCACAATATACATCAATGGGACATGCGATCGTAGAAAGACAGCATCAGCACCGTTTTTCTCTAAATATCCATCCAAGATGGCGCCGACTAAAGACGGTTCGGTAAATCGCGGAAAAATTTCAGCTAAAGTTGTGTGCAAGCATTGCGATAAAAGCGTAGTTTCTTATGTTAAGTGCAAGAAATGCGCGGAAACTTTACATCCATCGTGTTTGGAACAATCTGCCAATCTCCAGAAGGCAACATGCAGGCATGTGGCCGAGGACAAGGAAGAGGTTATGTCACCCAATACAACCCAAGAGAACCACAGCACTGAATACTTATTAAGAATTATAAAGGAACTAGAAGAAAAAAACGCCTTGCTAACGGAAAACTGCGAATTATGGCGACAAAAAGCAATTTCCCTAGAAAAAGCGGTTCGACCCAGGTAAAAAAGCAAACATAATAAGCGCGCAAAAACTCCCACAAACTGACGGCGGCGACCGCAGCTCAAAAGCGCATGAAGTTAGCACCAATCCGGGCACTAGCCTCAATCCGGCGGCATTAACCACGATTGCAACAACGCCAACGAGCAAGCAACAAGGCTTGGAACTGAGCACTCAGCAGGAAGAAACGGAAGGTAGTTTTGATACTGTCAGATCTAGAAGGCAAAAAAGACAAAGCCGTAACAATGAAAGGGACATAGCGAGACCCAGAAAAGACGTACATATTGGGACTAGGGAAGCAAACGACGAAAGCAGCAGCTTCCTGGCAGCAAAACCCCCCAATAGAAATAAGAAAATTTGGCTCTCAATCTCCAGGGTGAATCCGGGTGCCACGGATGATACTGTGAAAAACTACATTGTAAAACACACAAATTCGGCTCCTGATGATGTCCAAGTAAAGCTATGTATTCCAAAAAACGAAACACCAAAGAGCCGTTTCATGGTGGGTGTTAAACCTGAATACAAAGACCTAGTCTACCAAGCCGATTTTTGGCCAGCAGGAGTTGCTTACGAACGTTTCAACTTTGGCAAGGGCCGCAATTTTTTAGACCGAACTTAACTAATAAAAAAACCCAACCAAATACTCCCACAGTCGGACTGCGGGCACAGCAAAATCATGATGGAAATCGGCCGAGTAAGAATTCCGGTGAACTTACATTGTTCCACCTCAATACACAAAGTATAAATAACAAACTCCTGGAACTCCAGGTGGTATTGACAGACATAACACCCAATATCGTGTGTATCACCGAACATTGGCTTCAGGGAAATAACATAGAGTCAGTAAACTTTCCAAACTACGAGCTAAGCAGCTACTCGGCTCGAAGTATATCGAAGGGAGGAGGCACCGCAATCTTTACAAAACAGGAACTCATGGCATCGAGTATCGAAACCGAGGTCATTTCAATTGAAAAACATTTTGAATTTTGTATCTGTCAGTTTAAGACAACGGACAGAATTTATATATTGATATGTGTATATAGGTCGCCAACTGGTGACTTAAACCTCTTTATTCAAAACCTAAGTGATCTTTTAACATTTATTTACTCACCTCATAGATACATCATTGCATGTGGAGATTTCAATGTTGACTTTTCTAGCGGCAATGAAACTTCTTTAAATCTGTTACAGGCTTTCCTGAGTTTTGGAATGAAGCAGCATGTGGGTGGGATGACCAGAGTCGCCTCGACATCGGCAACCCGGATCGACAACATTTTCAGCAACATACACAAGGAAGACCTCAAATGCGAGATATATATCACTCATATATCTGACCACTATGGGCAAATCCTTAATTTCAAGGTAAAGAGTATGGAGCAGAGGGTAACTTACATCAGAAAACGCTGTTTTAGCAACGAAAATGTCGTACGATTTACAGACTCCCTAAGGGGGGAATGGTTCCATGAGGTACGTGAGTCTGTCGGAGTGGACCCTAAGTATGACGCTTTTTTCAGAACATTTTTCTACTATTTTGACATTGCATTCCCACAAATCGTTTGTAGAGTGGGGAATACGGCCACAAATTGGGTCAACGCAGAGATCAAAAATTACTCTAGTTACATTAAGGATATATATGTGTGGTACAAGCAGACAAAGAGTGCAGGGGTATATACACTCTATAAATCGGAACGTAAGGAGTATCGAAAGTTTATTTCTGGTGTAAAAAAAGGTATTAACGAGAACAAGATATTGAATTCGCGAAATAGGGCAAAATCGGCATGGAGTATTCTAAATGGGGAAACAAAGAAACGCAAATCCAACACGGGCATCACGCTGCAGAGCGAGGACATGCTTGTGGAGGACCCCCAAACGGTGGCGGAACTGTTCGGTAGACAGTTCAATCTGCTACCCGGGTCGCGAAGTGGTGGACCGGCTGGCCCTGACATCCAGGTCCCTTCACTGTTTCTTAGGCCTGCCACTGAACAGGAAATCTTTAATATTATTATGAATCTTCCAAACAAATTCTCAGCGGGACTGGATGGGGTGCCGGTGTGTATTCTAAAATATGCAGCGGAATCCATTTGCGGTCCTCTTGCGGACATAATCAATGAGTGTTTTATCACAGGTGCCTTTCCAACACAGTTAAAAAAGGCTAAACTAATTCCGATACATAAAAAGGGCGATTCTCACAATATAAGTAACTTTAGACCGGTATCATTACTGTCATCAGTGTCCAAGGTTTTCGAGAGGGCAATCTATGATATGGAGTTTATCGGCCAACACAATATTCTCTCCGAGCAACAGTACGGATTTAGACCGCACAGGTCCACTGAACTAGCTATCTTTAAAACACTTAAATATATATTTGAAGAGCTTGACCAAAACCAAAAAGTGGCTGGCTTATTTTTTGACCTGTCGAAAGCATTCGACACAATCGATCATTCACTACTAATGCAGAAACTCGAGGCATACGGTATAAGGGGTTTGTCTGCTACACTCATCAGGTCCTACTTGACTGAGAGACTGCAGACGGTCTGTGTGACAAGTGGGGGTGACCAGTGCTTCTCGGAGCCAACTGAACTGCTGCAGGGCGTCGCGCAGGGTTCGATCCTCGGTCCGCTGCTGTTCTTGTTATACGCGAATAGCGTCTATGACGGTTCGATCTCGGGACGGATCTGCCAGTACGCCGACGACACGTCGATAGTGCTGGCTGGCCCAGGTCTGGGTGGGCTGTCTGGGGACTGTTCGAGGGCGGCGGGGGAGATGTTGGCCTGGTGTGGAGAGAACCACCTGAAGCTTAATGTGGGGAAGACTGCTCTGATATCGTTCAGTAAAACAAAGCAGAACGAATCACCTCTTGTAAGGCTGGATCATAGGTCTATTCCAGTACTGGATAGCGTTAAGTTTTTGGGAGTTACTATCGATTCTCTCATAAGTTGGTCAAACCACATAGTCACTCTAAATACAAAACTGAACGGCTACTGCTTCCTGGTGCGTCGCATTAGGGATGTACTATTTATAAAGACTATAAGGCTATTCTATTTTGGATCTGTCCAATCGGTCATGAGCTATGGCATACTGTTTTGGGGTGCTTCGCAAAGTGCCATAAACGTCTTCAGGGTACAAAAACGAATAATAAGGGCAATCTATAAATTACACCCACGAACATCTTGCAAGACGTATTTCTCGAGATTGGGGGTTCTCACTGCTCCATCACTCTACTTTCTGTCCCTGGTAATGTTTGTTAAAAAATACCCACACCTATTTCAAACAAATGCTGAACACTACGCAAATGAAATGATTATGGAGACCAGAGGTCGGGACGGCCTGAGCATCCCACTGCACCGCTCGACATTCTACGAAAGAGGGCCATATTTTAGGGCTATAAAAGCTTATAACATGCTTCCACATGATATCAGGAGCATAAATGAAATAAAGAGGTTTAAGTCGGGAGTGGCGCAATTTCTAAGGGAGAAATGTTTTTACTCCTTCCGCTTTAACTAGTAAACTCGGGTTTAGCCTGAAATTTCTGTTTGCCTTTTGTGTATTCTCATCTTTGCACCGATTTTAAATTGTATTCTGTTAAATGTGGTGTAAATCTGTCCTTATTAATATGTTAACCCGTCAAGTTAAATTTAGTCTGTATTGGAATCTTTCTCGTAACCGTCTGTACATTCCTGACTCTCGATTTTAATTTGTAAATTGTATGTCTCATAAATGGTTTTAACCTGTTCTTAAACTTAAGTATACTTGTACTTGGTATATTATGCAGCCTTTTGTGACGTTGCTTGGTGATAAAATTATCATTTGGTTGGCAATAAAGTTATTATTATTATTATTATTATTATTATAATGTATGGGCCGGAATCATAGCGCGATCACCTTATAGGGTCCCACTTTTTTGGACGGGGCGGCCCAATACTTTGGGCACCGCGATCGCCAGATATCAATCCAATAGACTTTTTTTCTTGGGACACTTAAAAGCTTGTTCTATGAAACGCCGGTAAATAATAGCTTTGTTCGTAGAGAAATCATAAACCGATCAGCGCCAATCAAATTTTAGATATTTGGTAACGTGACAGTTTGCGGACTGGTTTCCAGTAATTTTATTGGCTCTGACTGGTTTGAAACTGTTCTGCGAACAGGGCTAGTATCGACGATCTAAGGCAAATGATTATAAATGGATGAGAAGTTATTAAAAATACTGTCGGTATTTTTGTTTTCGTGTCAAACATTTTTTGAAGAGTGTAAGGAAATGTATTTAAATGAATTGGAAGTATTTTAAAATAGATATTTATGTAACCAGTTAGGATATGCTTTACTTTGTTTAAAGAGTGTAATGTTTGAGGGACGAGCGAAGCTAGTTTCATACAAATTTTTTTCTAAATTTGACAAAAATACGTAAATAAAAGTATTAATTTTAATTATTGTTATCAAAACATCCAAGTAGGAATCAGACGAAGAAATTTTAATTTCATAGTAGGTACCTAGTAAACAGTTGTCTGGGTTGTCATGGTGTCTTTTTAAGTTTTATTTGTAAAGAAGTGTTGCGTCACAAATTAAATATTTTCTTTTAAAAATTTTGAAAATGTTCCGAGACTCCAAGTCATACTGGAGAGGCAGCTCAAAACGCGTTATCTTCTGTTGTACCCGAGAAGTCAAGAGAGAAATACGAAATAGTTATAGTTTTGTGTTTCACTTTTTCATAACTAATAAACTAATTATGAAAAAAACAGAAAATAATTTACTTTTCGTAACTAGTTACGAAAAGTAAGAGGTTTCAAAACTGTCATCGGTTTTGAAAAGGGTCACCTTATATGACAAAATTAGAAAAATGTAATTTTATTAATTTTTTGTACCAAAATTGTGTTGTTAAAGATTGGATTTAAATAAAAGATGGTAATTGTTATTAATGTGCCAGATGAATAATTTATTATTATCCAATGCCACCTGTTATCAAATTTGAAGCACTACGACTTGATTTATCGATATAGTTTAAAAATTGGATTTCAAAAAATTAAAACTTGAATGCCGATTTGCGACTAACCGATTAAGTCTATCGACTCAGATGAAGACTATATTTGTTATGGATTTTATTGCCTTTAGAACAACGTAATTTTTACAATATCTGTCAAAATAAAAAAGTTATGATAAAAATAAATTTTGAGTTTTAGATGAAATCGCCTCTCCAAGTTTCCTTAAGTATTTTCTGAACACCCTGTATAGGTAAAAACGGATTAAGTTATCTATGATCTTCGAAGCATAAAACTAAAATACAATTCGAAATTTTTCTTCCTTACCTGAGTAATTCAAACTTGTTATTATCATTTAAATGTTGATACGTAATGGAAGTAGTTCTTTGGAACTCCGGATCATCTGGCTCAAATTGCAGACACGTCCGGTCTAGAAGAAATTCATATTCGTAGCGATCTAATAAACTTTCTAAATAAACATCTTGAAATACTGCAGGCGGTTTTATCGATTTTCCTGGTGTAGGAAAATAAACTTGATTTATTTTTTGCCTTAATTCCCAATCAGCTTCTTGCAAATTACCATTTGGTTCTCTTACTAAAATTATTCTATCTGAATCGATTACTCCATAGGTTATGTCGGTAAATACCATCCTTGATGTCATTAACCCTAAAGATAAAAAATATATTTTTTCTAAGATACTTATGATCGCTTTCTCCAAGCGTTTAATCAAGTTATAAATTTAACCGACCATAACTCTATCATTTTATAGGCCTTTCACTTTAAATTCTGACGGTATTTTTATGCACAAGTTTGCTCAGGTGTACAATTATCAAGGTGAATTGTTGTTACTCGGTGTTCTTTTTTCTGTCACTTAGTATAAAACATATTTTATTTTTATTATAAGTATGCTTCAGAACATCAGTTAGCATGTGTATTCTACTGACATACATTAACGTCGGTCCTGGAGTGATATCCTGCGAAGGGGGAGGGGTACTTTTTGCTACTGCTTCCAAATGCTTTACTCAAAATAATTGTTGACCTAACAACCTTTTTGTAAATGTTTCACCTAACGAAAGTGTCGTCTTGGGGGGAAGGGGGTAATTACACCCATTACTCTCTTTAGAGCCGCCCTTGTATTCTAATGATATTTGTTAAATATGAATATTTTCCACAGAGTGTACAGGGTCTTCCAACGAGGACTGAACAGGGGCTCATTTTTGAGCTTCCTTGTATTTAAAGAAAAATCTAAAATAGCCAATCGATGTACTTTTTCCTGCAGAATTCAAAAATGAAACCAAAAATTTATTTGAACCAGAAACAAAAGAGTTACGCTATGGATAAGGTGTTTTTTAAATGGAACATAGCTTTTTTTATACGATTTTCGGAACGAGTGATTTTTTTTATGTCCATTCTGATTAAAATATTTAATATTGTGACAGCTATTTTTATTAAATTTTAATGTTTTATCCAGTATAATTTAACTTCAACCTGTTTGAAACATACACTAGGTAATAAAGGTAAAATCACCTTGAAATCCTTCAAAGTCAAAAAATTTGACAAATTTACTATAATATTGCCGAAATGAAATATTCATTAGATGAGAGATTGCAGATTGTTATCTTGTTCTACAAATGCCAAGAAAATGCAAGAGAAGCAAGGAGAAGATTTATTGCAAATTTTCACAGAAATATATCCGTCAATACTATTCTAAGGATAAAGAACCTATTTGAGGAAAATAAAACATTACATGACAGAAAAAGAATTCCAGAAAGGAAAAGAAATCGAGACCGTGCCATTGTGAATTATTTTCGACTGAATCCAACCAAATCAATTTCGGACGCAGTTCGGGACGTTTAATACGGCGGCGGTGTAAGACGCAGAAGAGTTACCCAAGGAACTGTTCACAGGACTTTAAGAAATCAAAAATTTAAGCCTTATCATATCCTTCCACTTCAACATCTAACACCGGCACAAAAAGAACTTCGCTTCCAATTTGTTTCCCAAATTGTGATTCGGCAAGAAAACGAAGGCCCTAATTTATTCAGAAATATCTTATGGACTGACGAAGCCACATTCACAACATCGGGGGTTTTCAATAGACATAATAATCATCACTGGGCCGTTGGAAATCCAAGAAAATTGCAGACAATTAAATTTCAGGGAAGGACTTCAATCCATGTTTGGTGTGGCATAAAAAATAATAGAATTTTGGGACCAATATTTTTTAACGGCACTTTAAATGGACAGAGATACTACGAGTTCTTAGAAAACGAAATTGAGAACTTTTTGGAAGATTTACCATTGGAAGAATATCAAAATTTAATTTGGCAACATGATGGTTATTCAATATTTAAACGGACGCCACGAAGAATGGATTGGTAGAAATGGAACCTATGCTTGGCCACCCAATAGTCCCGATATGTCAGTATTAGACTCATTTCTGTGGGGCCATTTAAAGAACGTGGTATACAAGCAGCGAAACCACGATATTGATGAGATCATGCAGAAAATTGTGAACGAAATAAATCGTCTTAACCAGGAAAATCACATTATAACAGCAAGTTTGGAAAGGCTACAAAGAGGTTATCGCTCTTGTTTCGAGAACAACGGAGGTCACATTGAGCATTTAAATTATTAGTGTTTTTTTAGTTAGTATAGAGTTGGAATTCTTTTTCTGTCATATAATGTTTTATTTTCCTCGAATAGGTTCTTTATCCTTAGAATAGTATTGACGGATATATTTCTGTGAAAATTTGCAATAAATCTTCTCCTTGCTTCTCTTGCATTTTCTTGGCATTTGTAGAACAAGATAACAATCTGCAATCTCTCATCTAATGAATATTTCATTTCGGCAATATTATAGTAAATTTGTCAAATTTTTTGACTTTGAAGGATTTCAAGGTGATTTTACCTTTATTACCTAGTGTATGTTTCAAACAGGTTGAAGTTAAATTATACTGGATAAAACATTAAAATTTAATAAAAATAGCTGTCACAATATTAAATATTTTAATCAGAACGGACATAAAAAAAATCACTCGTTCCGAAAATCGTATAAAAAAAGCTATGTTCCATTTAAAAAACACCTTATCCATAGCGTAACTCTTTTGTTTCTGGTTCAAATAAATTTTTGGTTTCATTTTTGAATTCTGCAGGAAAAAGTACATCGATTGGCTATTTTAGATTTTTCTTTAAATACAAGGAAGCTCAAAAATGAGCCCCTGTTCAGTCCTCGTTGGAAGACCCTGTACAAAGTGTAAAAATGAAATAAAAAGTGTTACATTAATAGGGGTCCGCAAATTCGGAAAATTATTCGTTTTTTATATACCAAGTGTCAAAAAAGATTTAATTATGTTTCTAAGGCTACGTACATACGTAGTCTGCTAATACAAACCGCAATCATTTATTTTAAAAGATATTAATGGATTCCAGTAATTATAAAAAATTAATTATTTAATTTAATGAACGAAAATTGCGCACAAAATACATTTTAAACAACAAAATGTAGAACATCTCTTTTAAGGACCGGATATTAGCTTTTTTTAAAGTTTTTCAAATTGTTTCCAGTAAAAACAATAAAACTATTTAAAAATTTGCTACCATTTTAAAAAGTAGACCTAGTGTAATAGAAATGTGCCCTTTATTTCTGAATAGCCAGCTGCAAAAGCATTTTCTAAATCCACTTAGCAACGGCTATATGGGCCGTAATCAAAAAATAAATATATCTTTGCTCTTAAGGTAGGTCTGCTCTTTAAAGTTGTAACAAATTTTTACACCATTGTATGAGAAGTATTGAAAAAATGTTCAAAAACTATAAGTGCAAAACACTAATCACCTGGCCAAGCGTCGATAGCCCAGTGTGAGCTGATGAGAAAAATGGAATTAAGTCTAATCTATAGGTGGGGCAAATACAAAATATGCGCCTTCCAACTGCGACAAAATAAACGAATAAAATCAATAACATAACATAAAAGGCGGAATCGCAGGACATTTACGTTTGTTATAGGCGGAATCGCAGGACATTTACGTGTGTTATAGGCCTTACCCATAGGGGGAGGAAATCACTTCACTCGTGAGAAATGGCGGAAAATGCGTAAAAATATAATTGCTTGAGTAACCTTTCAAGGTGAATGTTGTACTACTAACATACATATTGCCGAAATGGATGCGCGATTCTTCAAGCCGCTTTAGTATGTTTTTACAAATTTATTAAAGACCTTAGAGCATTTATTAATACTAACTTATATTATAAAATAAATTTGCATTAGTATGCCGCAGTGATAAGAAAAAAACTATTAAGCGAAAATAAACTATATACATTTTTATTTGAAATAAGAAGTGGACCAAGTTTGACCAGATTTCGTTTATATCTGCCACTGTCCGTTTTTACACTTGCTACACCCCTGCATTAAGAGAAATAATACAAACCTAAAAACCACCGAAAAGGCGGATTATTATCATTTTTTATTAAGACTATAGTACCGATTTTCGGTAAAGTATCAAGATCTAATCATTTACTGCGTTGCTGAAGTGCATTGTATTCTCTATGACAGCGACGCGACGTCGAAGCCAGAAATCTTGATGCATGCGTTGCAACAGTTGACATAGCGATAGCAGATCATATTGGGTGCAGGTAACAAAGAAACCTGCTCTAAGTAAAAAATGTGGTGAGGTGAGAGCGTTAATATCATCTGTGTCAGTACATTGTAGAACTCCTTATATATAAGAATTTGGTCTCCAACCACCCGGGTTAAGTGCGATTTGGCTGAATTAATCCCGGCTTCCTAAAGCCCACCAAAGCGCGGTGTAGAAAGAGGGTTAATTCCAGTTAATGTTTTCGTTAGAAGCAACACTTTCAATCAGAGATTTTATTTATTTTGCTGCACTCACAAAATAAATACCACAGTCACTGTACAGGGTGTCCGAGGTCCCTTATATGGAAAACTGTAAGAGATACTTTAAAATGTTTAAAATAAAAGTTTCTTAATTTTACCTGATGTTTTAATTTATTTGGATTTTTACACAGGGTGCTTTATTTTTCCTGGGCAGGTACGCACTTTATTATTTTCAATGGCACACCCTATATATTATTAGAGATTTGAATAGTGCCTTTAAAGGCCAGTTCAATAATATATAGTAGTATGGGTCTATGATGCAACGTTTCGGATTTATTGGCAATTATCTACAGTTTTTGACATATCTTTAATTATTAACATGCTTTTTAAAATTCTGCTTGCGCCAAAAAAAAAATACGAAAACGTACCTCATTTACAGCCTAAAGTGAAAACTTAAAAATAAAGGGATGTTACACTGTTGCCATGTTTCGCGTATTGGGAAATTACTTGACTGTTTTAAATGGAACCCCCTGTATGCCAATTCTAAATAGGGAATTCAAAGACGAGTTCATTGATATATAACAACATGGGTCTATTATTCTCTGTTTCCGGCATATTGATGATTATCTTTAGCACGTAACATATTTAAATAAAAAATAAAACAAAATTATCAACAATACAATACGATAAACAACCAACTTAAAAATAATTTTAAATTAACTCAGAGTAAATCTGCCACATACCCCCCGTCCTGGGCTATATATGTAATATATATTTCTTCAACTTTTCTTATTGCTCTTCCTACTGAGCCGCTCTGGTTTAGAAAATGAATTCCTTCTCTTATTCTTTGCCTCAGTTCGTCTAGCTCTTGACATATTTTTGTATACCATATCCTTTAAAACTCCCCATAAAATATAGTCCAGTGGGGTGAGATCGGGGCTTCTGGGAGGCCAGAGTACAGTTCCATTGGGCTCAATTATCCCCGCAAAACTGTTACTTAAAAAGAATTCTCTTACCTCCGCATTATTATGGCATGGAGCCCCATTCACTTGGAAAATAATTTGGTAAAGTTCTCCATCAGCTTCAAACATAGGCAATATATGCTCTTGTAATAGATTTAGGTAATTATGACGATTTAAATGCCTTTCTAAGAAAATAGGTCCTTTAATTTGGTTTCTATAAATGCCACACCAGACATGAACCCTTTTTTTACCTTGATGTAGTATGGTTTTTATCTTTATTTTTGTTTTCCTGTGACCAATAGTGAACGTTTCTTCTATTATATATCCCAGCAGAATGTAAAAATGGCTTCATCAGTCCAACAAATCCTTTCAAATATATTGTTTTCGAAATGGCGATCCATTATATCCATACAAAATTCCAGTCGTCGAGATTTGTCATCTGGTCCTAAATATTGCAGCTTTGCAAATTTGAAGGTATTATATGTTTATCACGATGGAATCATAAATTTTTGTTCCAGCAATTGCCAAATCTCTCTTTGCATCTTCTTCTTCTTGCACTCAGCGTCTCCTGAGGAGGTTGCTGATCAACATGGCTACTCTGACCTTTGAGATCGCTATGCGGAACAAGTCCGCTGACGAAAAACCAAACCAGTCTCGCAAGTTGTGCAGCCTGGAAATTCCTTCGGCCTACGATTTTTCCCTGCATGATAACCTGCAGCAATTCATATTTATTGTTACGGGAAATGTGTCCGAGAAATTGAAGTTTCCTTTTCTTAATAGTGAACAGAACTTCCAAATCTTTGTTCATTCGTTCCAATACAGTTTGATTCGTGACTCGGTCCACCCAGGAAATTTTCAACAATCGTCTGTACACCCACATCTCGAAAGCCTCCAATCCCCGTGATATTTCCTTATTCAGTGTCTAACCTTCCAGACCGTAGAGCAACACTGGAAACACATAGCAACGGGTCATTCTTATTCTCAGGGCAAGTGACAAATCCTTAGCTGTTAATAGTTTCTTCATTCTAATAAATACCTTCCTAGCTTGTTCGACTCTGGCTACAATTTCATCCTTATGAGTGATATTTTCGTTGACTGTTGTGCTAAGGTACTTGAAGTGTGTCACCTGTTCGATGACTTTGTTATTTATGGATAGCTGGTCTCTATTACATTTATTCTTGGACACAACTAGCATTTTTGTTTTGTTAATATTTATGCTGAGTCCATATTCTTCACTATAATAGTCCTTGTCACTTTGTCCACCAGTCTCTGTAGGTCATCCAGACTTCCCGCGATCAAGACGGTGTCGTCAGCATACCTGATGTTGTTTATAGGTTTACCGTTGACCGATATACCAGATGACTCATCCTCCAATGCTTCCCGAAATATATATTCTGAGTAAATGTTAAATAACATGGGGGAGAGGATGCGCCCTTGTCTGGCACCTTTTTGAATGCGTGCTTCTTCTGAAAGAGAATTTTCAACTTTTGCCCTTGCCGCTTGTCCCCAGTAAAGGTTGGATATTATTTGTATATCGTGATAGTCGATGTTTATGTTCTATAATATGTTTAACAGTTTCGGGTGCTTCACCTTATCAAAAGCTTTGCTGTAATCTATAAAGCACGCGTACACGTCCTGATTTACGTCGAGACACCTCTGCGCCAAAACGTTCAATGCAAAAACGGCCTCTCTTGTGCCCATTCCATTCCGGAATCCGAATTGTGTCTCCGATCTTTTTGCATCATTTAGGGAATTTTCTTCACTGTCTTCAAAATGAAGTAATGGTGCAGCCAAGATGGGGTGGACGATTGTGAGTAAACGGTGAGGAATTTCGAAGAATTTTTTTTTGGATATTATCGACATTCAAACAGGCTATGTTTTAAAATTATAGCCATAATACAGGGTGGTCCGAAAAACTCGTGGAGAACCAAACTTGTATTTTTTTAAATGGGACACCCGGTATATAATTGTTCCAATTGATTCTCCTGTTCGTTACGATCATTTTGATATCGGGTTTATTGGGTCTAAAACTTATAGTAAGGGAATGGGATGCGGTCAAAGTTGAAAAAATGCTCACAGTTCGGCCGTTTAAAAAAAAATTGAAACAGGTATCGAAAAACCAAATATTCCATAAAACGTTACATATCCTTGAATACATTAATTGCTTGCAATTTGTTTAAAATTATTCACTGTTATACAGGGTGCTTAAGTTTTGCAAATACGCCCTGGACTCATTTTTTTTAAATGGAAAACCATGTATATTTTATTTTCATGTTAAAAATAACATTACTAGCTTTCAAAAAATACCATACATGATGCCTTTCTGACCAACCATTTTTTTAGTAAACTAGCCGTGAAAGCAAAGTTTCTTCATTCTAATACGATTATACTGAATTTACGTTGTTTATTATTAAATATCTAATATTAGGAGGCCATGACACTATCATAAATGAAACACAAGATTGGCGAACTTGTCAAAGCTACTGCCGCATAATCCATTATTTACAAGTTAAGTGTAGGTGGCCCAATTATTATGAGGTAAGAAAACTGAGACCCGAAACTTTTACATGTTTATTAGGGATATTTCAAAAAACAGAAAATATTGTTTTTAGGAAAGGTAAAGTAATTAATAAACCAGTTATAAACAAAGATAATCAGTTATCAGTATTATTAATAGTGTAAGAAAATTAATTAAACAAAAACAGAACATCTTTTAAAATTATTTAGGTATGTACTTACTTGTAAACCTAATTTAATATAATCAATTAAAAAAGCTCAAATAAGGTGTTCAACTAAACCACCATTTTGCTGAAGGCACATTTCGAGTCTATCCATAAATGAAAGTTTCACTTTTCTCAAAGTCTGTTCTGAAATGTTGCGAAAACTGTTTCTTATTCTCGTCTTCATATATTTCACTGTGGTTGGAACCTCTTTATAGACTTCTTCTTTAACATGCCCCCATAGAAAAAAATCTAGTGGTGTTAAATCGGGTGATCTGGCTGGCCACTTAACTGGTCCACCTCGCCCAATCCGACGATCTGTCTTCCAATTATCGACAAAATATCTTACATTCCTATGGTAATGCGGGGGCGCTCCATCATGTTGAAACCATAAGGATCCCCTTACCATTAAAGGTAAATCTTCAAGCAATATGTAACGTTTTATGGAATATTTGGTTTTTCCATACCTGCTTCAAATTTTTATAAAAAATGGCCGAACTGTGAGCATTTTTTCAACTTTAAACACGTCCCATTCCCTTACTATAAGTTTTAGACCCAATAAACCATAATGCAAAATGATCGTAACGAACAGGAGAATCAATTGGAACAATTACATACCGGGTGTCCCATTTAAAAAAATACAAGTTTGGTTTGCCACCAGATTTTCGGACCACCCTGTATTATGGCTATAATTTTAAAACATAGCGTGTTTGACTATCGATAATATCCAAAAAAAATTTGTCGAAATTCCTCACCGCTTACTCACAATCGTCCACCCCATCTTGGTTGCACCACCCTGTATGTTTAATTGTGTCTCTTCTGTTAATGTGCTCCTTGACTCGTTTATTTTCTTGTATTTCAAAACACCATGTTTTCTTAAGTTGTGCTCAATTCTTTGAATAATGTTTCTACCAGGAATTCTCCGTTATGGATATCTGTCATGATATTCTCTTACTGTTAACGCAAAGATCCGATTGTTTTTAGCATAACACAAATATAAATCTAAACGCTCTTCTTCTGAATACATTTTAAAGGAAATTTTTAAGTTTACGAAATTCTAGCTGACTATTGTCAAGTATAAAATAACAGATTTAACATTTACATTGGCAGTCTTTTTGTTTCATGCATGACACTCTTTGTAATATACCACCTAGAATTTTTTTTTATATGTGCATGTATCACCCTTTCGAGAACGAATATATTTTAGAAAATCACTTTGACGGTAAACTAGAATATATTTCAAATGGGTAATGTCATGTCCCACGTTACCTAACGCGAAGAGATAAATATTATTTATGAAATAAATATAAGAGAAATTAAACCATTTTTATTTTTTATTTAAATATAGTTCGTACAAAATAAAAACCGATGCACGTCATCAAACACGTGTTTAAGTTTTAGAGGACACTGTTGCCAGATTGTTATAAATTTATCGAATATTGACAAATAATTTACCTAGCACATGGATGGATTTTTTTTGAATTATTTACTCATTTATTTTTTGTTAAATGACTTATCTTTTAACATTAAAAAGATGTACAATAATTTAAAAAGTTTATATCGTTGTAAAAGACATTGATTAGTGTATAAATATGAAAGCACAAAAAAGAGTACGAAAAATGATATGTAAAACTGGTCACAGACGCAAGGACATGTAGGCGTGCATCAACGCACGTTCAGCAATGCCCGTGTGTAAGAATGAAATGACAAACTTTTTTTTATCGTGCGTGCCACATTCATACCATACACGGGCGTTGATGCACGCGCTTTGATGCACTCATACATCTCTCTGTGTCTATGGCCAGCTTAAGTAAAGATATCTTTTAATGGGAGAAAAAAATGGTAGGAAAAAAGTACACTGAATTTTATAATTTTTTTAAAATATATTAAAGAATAAAAAACTTTTTCACAAGCACCATTCAGTTTTTTTTATGTTCTGATAAGACCGAAGTCTAAGTACTATGTACCGTGGGTGTACTGGGGAAATCCCACTGACACATCCAGCGGTGGAAACATCCGTACGGACTTCACCAGCCCTTTAAGAGGATGTGTGGGGTGGTATCACCTCGGTCGCCGAAGAAATCCTCTACCACCTTCCTACCACATATACAAATATTGTAGTGCAGTTCTTTGTACTGTCGCACAATTGTCTTGTCAGGGATGCCTGGTACGCTAGGTACCGATTCGACAAAAGACAGACAGCGCATCTGTCTTTGTCATGGGTGGACCCACCACCTTGTTACCCCGCTAGCCAGAAATTGCTAGCGATCCACCAAGGAAGAGGTGACGATAATGTTTAAAATTCAAAAAAGAATGTTTTTCCAGAAGGTGTCTCCAGGATGGGACAAAGCCCGGAGTGTCCCGGAGACCTTCTATGAAGTGAGAAAGCTGGCACAGGCATGTCCAGCAATTTTTTTAAATTTGGGTAGTCGTGACTACCCAAAACGAGATTTTGCATGGTGGGCAAATTTTGCTTTCTGAGTCTTTGTCAGTTGTTGGAATTTACTTTTATCAAGCAAAGTCTTGTTTTTGTAACGTCATGTCTCCGAGCCCCCTAAATCTAACTATGTACATGCATTGTATTAGGGCTAAATCTTTCTTAGTTCTATGGCCGTAACAAGAGCCGCTACATAAGGTACTTTCCTAAAGTAAATATTTCAACCTAAAAATGCAATGGTATGGGGGGAGACGTAAAACTCGGTGTCCATATTGTTCTGCTAAGTTATTTACTAAATATCTTCGTGCTGGTTTATTTCTAAAAAAATATCTAGTTAGCAAATATGTTAACATAATAAATTTTATGTGATACTTACTGTGCTACAGTTCTTAAAAGCTCGCTTTTAAGCATCGGGGCTGCAAATTCTATGTTATTATTAGTTAACCAGTCTTGAATGGCAGCTGTGGTCCATGAGCCGTTTGGTATTTTGGTTAATAACATGCTATGAGAAGGGGCATTGTCAATAATAATTAAAGACGGTTCAGTCAATTTCTTTAATAATTGATTTTCAAACCATTTCAGGCAATTTTGTTGGTTCATTTCACCATGGTAATCCGCAAGTTGGGTTTTTGAGGAAAATATAAGCTCTACACCCTCGATAAATCCATCTTCATTGCCAGCATGAAGTACGATGTATCTAAAATAATTCTGATTAAAAACATTTTCATACATTTGCGTAACTAACTTTTTACCATCAACTTTAGTAGTTTTTACACTCTTCTTATTAATATCTTGCCATGAATGATCTATGGTACCATTTTGAAAAATCCAGGTTTCGTCTAAGGAAACAAATTTGTACACAGTTTCTTCTTTTTCTTTGATATGAGATCTCAAAAAATCGACCCGTTTTAGAGCAACATTGGGAAGTTCCATAAGCTCTCGTCTTGGCTCATCTTTTTTCCATTTAAAGGTGCGCGCCCACTTAAGGCGAAGCGTCGCGAAGCGAAGAGAAGAGAATTTTATCCATCCAAGAACCTTACATACAATCAAATGAAAGCCCGCACACTGAGGCGGCGAGAAGCGAAGAGAAGCGTTGATTGATGCTCGGAAAGTCTGGAGAGCAACTAGACGACGTTTTTCTCGCCGCTTCCCGTCGCGCCGCCTCAGTGTGCGGGGAAGAGGAGAAGAGAAGATCCAAAATATTTAATTATCGTTACTTTTTAGACGTCGATACCAGCTGAAACTTCTTGTAGATTGTGTTGTGTTTTCTTAAATCAGAAAATAGGTGATGGAATTTACCGAAAGTATCCCTCTTTATTTATTTTACTAACCCAAACTTTTCTTTTTGGTTTCTCTACTTCCTCCATACTGGCAATCAGGCTAAGTATAAAAGGATCCTCGTCCGATGACGAGCTGCTCATTTTGTATACCTTCACTGAACAACTTAAAATGTTTTAAACGTTAAATGTTGAAAATAGAATGGGATATCTTTTGCCGTGGATTCTCTGCGCATCGTTTCTCTTCGCCCCAGTGTGCGAACACCGCGTAAACGACGCTTCGCTTCCCTTCGCGACGCTTCGCCTAAAGGTGCGCGCACACTTAGGCGAAGCGTCGCGAAGGGAAGCGCGGCGAAGCGAAGCGTCGTTTACGCGGTGTCCGCACACTTGGGCGAAGAGAAACGAAGCGCAGAGAATCCACGGCAAAAGATATCCCATCCTATTTTCAACATTTAACATTTAAAACATTGTTAGTTGTTCAGTGAAGGTATACAAAATGAGCAGGTCGTCATCGGACGAGGATCTTTTTATACTTAGCCTGATTGCCAGTATGGAGGAAGAAGAGAAACCAAAAAGAAAAGTTTGGGTTAGTAAAATAAATAAAAAGAGGCATACTTTCGGTAAATTCTATCACCTATTTTCTGATTTCAGAAAACACAACACAATCTACAAGAAGTTTCAGCTGGTACCGACGCCTAAAAAGTAACGACAATCAATTATTTTGGATCTTCTCTTCTCCTCTTCAGCGCACACTGAGGCGGCGCGACGGGAAGCGGCGAGAAAAACGTCGTCTAGTTGCTCTCCAGACTTTCCGAGCGTCAATCAACGCTTCTCTTCGCTTCTCGCCGCCTCAGTGTGCGGGCTTCCATTTGATTGTATGTAAGGTTCTTGGATGGATAAAATTCTCTTCTCTTCGCTTCGCGACGCTTCGCCTAAGTGTGCGCGCACCTTTAAGGTGCGCGCACCTTTAAGGTGCGCGCACACTTAGGCGAAGCGTCGCGAAGCGAAGAGAAGAGAATTTTATCCATCCAAGAACCTTACATACAATCAAATGGAAGCCCGCACACTGAGGCGGCGAGAAGCGTTGATTGGCGCTCGGAAAGTCTGGAGAGCAACTAGACGACGTTTTTCTCGCCGCTTCCCGTCGCGCCGCCTCAGTGTGCAATGAAGAGGAGAAGAGAAGATCCAAAATAATTGATTGTCGTTACTTTTTAGACGTCGGTACCAGCTGAAACTTATTGTAGATTGTGTTGTGTTTTCTGAAATCAGAAAAACGGAGCTCCTTTGGTTTTTGAGCAGAGAAAATGCATGGTTATACTGTCATCAGACTGAATAATACGTAAGTAGACAACCGCAGCATAGCCTTTTGATGAGTCATCACAAAATCCATGTAGCTGGTAAACACTTTGCTCGTCCGATAAAATCCATCTGGGAATTTGGAGCTATGATAACAGAGGAAGTTTTAATTTATATTGATTCCAAGGACTTCGATCCCAAGAAAGTCCAAGTGACCAGAAGTTTGAAAGAAGCATTTTAGTATAGACAGTCAGGGGGGCTAAGAAATATGTTGGGTCAAAGCATCTGGCTAGTTTAGATGACATGTTACGTTTCATGCATGGGCGATCTAAAGGAGATTTGTTGAGCAAGCTCGCGCATACCTATAAACGATGGCAATAGATCTTTAAAATGCAGAGTCACAGTATATCTACCATCCTGATTCCGCGTCTGCGTAATAGAAAATTGATATTCACATTTTTTGTCTTCTCTGGAGATAATAATGTGGAGCAAGTGGGTACAGATTCAATTTTCCCAAACTTTCTAATAGTACAATCTATTGACGATTTAAAATTGTTACTAAAATGATACAGTTTCAGAAAAATTTTGTTTATGTTTACCCATTAACATGTATCGAAAAGTGTGTTAAAAGTGGATGGTTCAGTATCGCTGCCAGGAATATGAGAATCTATTTGACTAAATATTATTTAAACTTTGGTATTTCATTAGAGCCATGGCTTAATTCAAATTTAGTCGCAGTATCGCAATCCAAACCTTCCAAAAGCATCATAACTAACATCAAATTCCATTCCTCAGTAGAAAATCCTAAATGTTTTAAAGCGTTTAAATTTTCGGAAAATATGTCAAGCAATTTTCTTAAACCACTGCCGATTTAAGAGTCAATAAGTATATAAGTCAATAAGTCAAGAGTTCAAGAGTTTGCCAGTGCCCTTGAGCACGAACTCTTTTATTTGAATAACGTTCTACAAGAGCATCATAAGCAGTTAAATAATTAGATGCTACCAGGTATACACTTCGGCGTTTTATTAATGATTTTCCAACTGAATATTTTATCCCACATTGCCTGATACCTGATATTACACTGTAAAACCGAAGCTTACCTTGTAGAGCTGGATCTTTAGAAAGAATTCTGGAAATTGGCTTTCTTACTTTAATTACAGGAGGAATCTGAAGAATCTCATCTGCCTTTTGTTGAGCCTTCTGCATGGCTTCATTTAACTCTACATCCGTCATAAATTTGTACTGAGGATCACTTAGTTTCTCATTGCCAAGTTTTCTTCTTCTAAATACTTTATTATAATCTACTCTTGTTAGCAACTTTAAAAGGGATTGAACCTCTTTATTAAAAAATAATGTCGCAGGATCCTTAGCACCATCTGAAATATAGGTAGTTTTCGTTTACTTACTTACATACATATATGTTTTTTGTCAAAGAAAACAAAATTCTTATTGACAAGGGTGTTTTTGTCGTTAGGGCAAATAGGCTATGTCCTACAAACCACTTGACAATGATAGGCCACTCATCGGGCCAGACAGTCCTGAAAAGAGACGATCAAAAAGAAACCCCAAAATTCCTTCAGGGTTTCCAGCGTTTTGCTAAAAGGAAAATCCCTGACTCTACAGTGAAATTCCCTGACATGACAATAAAGCAAATAGTTTTATTAGAAACTTTTTATCATATATATTTTTTATTTAGTCCCAAAAAACAAAATATAATCCAATACCCAAATAAGGAAATTACCAAACATCCTTGTGCTTAAGAGCAGAAGCCAGCGCTTACTACTATTATTTTTTAATATTGTTGTTGTTCAATTATTTGCTATTAAAAATCAATGGCTTTTGATACAGATAAGAAAGACAAAATCCTTAATAAATTAAAACATTAATTTTCGCTTTTCTTTTAAAATCGCGCGACGGAAAAAATCGACTAACTTATCGAATTTTATCGGCGCGCAGTTATAAGGAAGTACAAAATAAAAATTTTAATTTGTTAATGAATTATACCTTTCTTGTATATGCACTAGCAAATAACTGTCTTGAACACGTTTCCCAGAAACACATTGTAAACGTGACTATTAAAGAAATTTAATAGTTTGATATTATATATTATTATGTTATATATATATATATATATATATATATATATATATATATATATATATATATATATATATATATATATATATATATATATATATACGAGGAGAATTATTGTGGGCATGTCCGCTAAATGAACAGTACAAAATGAAAAGTTAGAATGGTAACCCGTCCGACCCGTGTTTCTGCTCATTGGCTTCATCAGGGCCACGTATGCGACCGTGCCTCTCAACATAAGGCGAGGCGCACACGTCACATACGCAGTTACGGGTGTAACCTTAAAAAAAATTAACAAGGACTACAAACAGGAGCCAGTACACCCATTTGTGGCTTCAGCCAAAAGGCTCCTTTTTGGGGGCAACAATTAGCGTCGCCGACGGAGGCAACTATAGCCACCTGCCGTGGTATCCTATAAGCCCAAGCAAAAGAAAAAAAGATGCCAGAAACTAGCGCGGATCGATACATAAAAAAACGAGGAGAATTATTGTGGGCATGTCCGCTATATGAACAGAACAAAATGAAAAGTTAGAATGGTAACCCGTCCGACACGTGTTTCTGCTCATTGGCTTCATCAGGGCCACGTATGTGACCGTGCCTCTCAACATAAAGCGAGACGCACACGTCACATACGCAGTTACGGGTGTAACCTTAAAAAAAATTAACAAGGACCACAAACAGGGGCCAGTACACCCATTTGTGGCTTCAGCCAAAAGACCCCATTTTGGGGGCAACAATTAGCGTCGCCGACGGAGGCAATAACAGGTGAGTCGATACTAGTAATTTGTACTCATCTGCTTTCTCATTGAAACATATATTAAAATAAAGATAATTTTACTGCGAACACGGTGATATAAGGTTGCTTGCGAAAAATCGGGCATGAATCACGGTTGCCAGGCTTTGAAATTTAAAAATTGGAGCAAAGGATGCGCGACAGGGAAGCATTGCGCGTACTATTCGGTGCTATAGAGGAGGACACATCATAGCAGCTGCGCGTGACGCGACTTTCGGATGAAAGAGAGTGCGCATGCATATATTTCTATTGTTTTATAATAAACTTTTTTTACAAGACACTACTGTGTTCTTCATTTTACATACATTTTACATACCCTAATTTTGTTCATAGTAAAAATACAAATTTTATTTTTGGGTTGAAGCTTTAGTTGACAAAAACACATTTTTGCCATAAAAAAAACAATTGAATATCGATTGTGGTCTCCGAAGACGAGTTTAAGTTTTTTATTTTAAATGACAACCTACAAATTTTTTAGACCATTAGATAGCTCTTTAAATTCCCTTTTCGGTGATGTAGTATAAGTGGTAGTTTGCTCTCAAAATGGCGACACTGGAGGCATTTTTCTCAGTTTGAACAGGTCGCTATTTTGAGGACCCTGGTTGTTATTTTTGTAAAATAACTCAGTAGGTTAGTCAAGAAGATTGTTTAACTTTTATTTTTTAACATGATTTTGTAAAACTCTTTTTAAATAATTTGTATAATATGCAAATTTATGTTTTACTAATATTGCTCATTTTTAAAGCAAATTTTCACCAAGACATTAAATAGAAAGTAGGTACCAAAAGTAAAATAGCCGTCGTGTAGTACATGTTATTAATTACCTAAAATTATCAAAAAGACACATTTTACCGGTTTTCTTCCAAAAAATATCAAATAAGACAATGTACGTTAAGAATATCATTATTTATTACACATAAAATCAGATTTATGCATTTACCTAAGTGGGCTGTTTTCTAACGCCAACTTAGGTAAATGCATAGCCGATATTATGTTAAATAAATGTTCTTTTTAACGTACTTTGTATTGTTTATTTGATATTTTTTTTAGAAAAAACCGTTAAAATATGTGTTTTTGATAATTTTATATAATTAGTAAAATGTACTACGCGACGGCTATTTTTACTTTTGGTACTTTCTATTTAATGTCTTGGTGAAAATTTGCTTTAAAAGTGGTCCATATTAATAAAACATAAATTTGCATATACAAATTATTTAAAAAGAGTTTTAAATTAATTAATTAATGAAATTAAAAAATGAAAGTTAAACAATCTTCTTCACTAAACTACAAAGTTATTTTATGAAAATAACAATCAGGGACTTCAAAATGGCGACCTACTCAAACTGAGAAAAGTGCCTCCAGTGTCGCCATTTTGAGAGCAAACTACCACTTAAGATACATCACCGAAAAGGGAATTTAAAGAGCTATCTAATGGTCTAAAAAAAATTGTAGGTTGCCATTTAAAATAAAAAACTTAAATTCGCCTTCGGAGAATCCACAATCGATATTCAATTGTTTTTTTATGGCAAAAATGTGTTTTTGACAACTAAAGCTTCCAAAAAATGAAATTTGTATTTTTAATATGAACAAAATTAGGGTATGTAAAATGATGAACACATTAGTGTCTTGTAAAAAAAGTTTATTGTAAAACAATAGAAATATATGCATGCGCACTCTCTTTCATCCGAAAGTCGCGTCACGCGCAGTTGCTATCGTCCTCCTCTATAGCACCGAATAGTACGCGCAATGCTTCCCTGTCGCGCATCACTTGCTCCAATTTTTAAATTTCAAAGCCTGGCAACCACGACTCATACCCGATTTTTCGCAAGCAACCTTATACCACCTTGTTCGCAATAAAATTATCTTTATTTTAATACTATATATGTTTCAATGAGAAAGCAGATGAGTACAAATTACTAGTATCGACTCACCTGTTTATATCTGGCAACCCGGTAATAGGGACCAAAAAAAAGTGGCAACCTAACTTCTGCATGTTCCTTATGCTTTATACTTTCGATTAGTATTAAGTTCGTTTGGTCAGCAAGTGAGTGAAATATTAAAAAAAAATGAATTACAGTATTTTTAACTAAGGATAGCCATGACCATATTTCATTAGGCAACTCATTCGCGATATATTTGTTAACATATTATGTTTGATAAAAATACTTTTCATCCGGTAAGCAGATCGGTGAAGGACGAGCTTACTTCGGATCTTAGACTATATTTAGGATGACAGACATCAAAATAATAGTTATTATTAAAAAACATAAAACATGGTGTCAGGTGTTATTTTCACCAAGATGATGGAGTGAAAACAAGAAAAGGTTTTGTAGACAAAATTCTGTTGAAAAGAAAAAAAAGAAACATTAGATGATGTTCTTAATTGTTTTGATGAATATTTTTTACCAAAAAAGAATGTAACAATGGAGACATTTAAATTTAATAGCATTTGTCAAGAAGATGATCACAACATAGATTCTTTTGTAACGGAACTCAAAAGGCTTGCTAGCTGTGAGTTCGTATGTGAAAACAGTGCCTGTAATAGGACATATATGGAAATAATGATTAAAGACCATGTTATTTTGGGTCTTAAGGATAAACAAGTACAACAAAGACTTATTAGAGACTCAAACATGACACTTGCTAAAATTCAAGAGTATTGTAAATCTATTGAAATTTCAAAAGAACATGTTAAATTGCTTAGCTCTAGTGAGGAAATAAATGCCATTCAGACAAGATTTAAATGTAGTAGATGTGGTTATGAGCATGTACGTGGAAAATGTCCTGCATATGGTAAATTTTGTAACAATTGTCAGAAAAAAAAAACATTTCAACAAAATGTGCAAATTTAAAAAACAAACAAATACAAGTGGTCAGTGTCAGAAAAATGAACAGATAAGAGAAAAAACACATTATGGTCAACAACCTGAAAGAAAAATTGGAACAAGACATGTACAAGAATTCAGAAAAGAAAACACAGAAGAAGAATCTAAAAGCCATGAAGATAACAGTGATGGTCTGTATATATTTGAGAACAAGAATGAAAATTCAACGCAAATAAATGCTAGTTGGCAAGAAAATTTATATATAGGTTCAAATAAGATCACATTTAAGCTTGATTCAGGAGCAGAGTGTAGCATTTTACCATATAAATATTTTAATATATTAAATTTGAAGTCTGATCTCATTGAGCCTGCGTTGATAACTATTATATCTTATGGTAATTTTAAATTAAAACCATTAGGGCAGATCTCATTAACATGTAGTGACATGTACATACAAAGATATGTGTCAAAATATAAAATTTATTATTTTGAACTTGGATTGTGAACCAATATTAGGTTTAAAAGATTGAATTAATTTAAACCTAATTTGTCGTTTAAACTCTCTTAGAATAGAGAAAGATTTGGAGCTTGAGCCTTTACCAAAAGATAAAAAAGTTATTAATTTATGAAAAATATATTGAACTTTTTGATGGTTTGGACTGCATCCCAGTATATTTTTTTTTATTGATAAAGCCTGTCAGTATACAGGGTGTTATTTAAGTACATAGACAAACTTTAAGAGGTAATTCCTTGTATGATTTTAAGACAGAAAGTTCATATAAATATGTGACATAAATATTTAGATTTTCGAGATACAGGGTGTTAATTTTTTTGTTTTTTTTTCGTTTTTTTTATTTTCCTTTCACAGTTTTAGGGATAATTAATGCAAATTTGGCACAAATAATACTTTTACCAATATCTATGAAACAACGTTATTAACACTTAAAATAATCTACAGGGTCCTCGTTTTTTTGTGGCCATGACCATTTTAGGCCCCCCATTTTTTTGCTACGACGTCACTGAACAGGTTTGAGAATAAAATCTAATTTATCATTTTATTTTTCAACTTTTCACTCTCTTGAAGTTTTTCATTATCTCTTACGGCCTAGAAGTTATTTTGCAAAAAATAAAAGAATGCAGTGTTGTAAGGTCCATGAGATAACGTTCTTTATTGCCTTTCGAAATCTACAAGGTGCTAATTAAAACTAAAATTAGGCTAATTTAAAAGAAAGCTTAACAGAGGAACACTTAACTTAAAGAAACGGCTGGAAATGCCCACCCCCGACTTCAACGCATGCATTTGTGCGCCTCACCATCGACTGGCGGACCCGCTCAAAAATACCAGGAGAATTTCGTATATTTTCGCATGACTGTCGTATCCGGTTTCTTAGATCATCTTCATTTAGAACTGGAGTTCTGTAGACTAATGCTTTTAGGTGCCCCCAAAGAAAGAAATCTAGTGGATTTTTGAGCGGGTCCGCCAGTCGATGGTGAGGCGCACAAATGCATGCGTTGAAGTCGGGGGTGACCATTTCCAGCAGTTAATTTAAGTTAAGTGTTCCTCTGTTAAGTTTTCCTTTAAATTAGAATATTAGCACCTTGTAGATTTCGAAAGGCAATAAAGAACGTTATCTCATGGACGTTACAACACTGCATTCTTTTATTTTTTGCAAAATAACTTCTAGGCCGTAAGAGATAATGAAAAACTTCAAGAGAGTGAAAAGTTGGAGAATAAAATGATAAATTAGATTTTATTGCCAAACCTGTTCAGTGACGTCGTAGCAAAAAATGGGGGGCCTAAAATGGTCATGGCCGCAAAAAAACGAGGACCCTGTAGATTATTTTAAATGTTAATAACGTTATTTCATAGATACAGGTAAAAGTATTATTTGTGCCAAATTTGAATTAATTATCCCTAAAACTGTGAAAGGAAAAATAAAAAAACGAAAAAAAAAAAACAAAAAAATTAACACCCTGTCCTGTATCTCGAAAATCTAAACATTTAGGCCACATATTTATATGAACTTTTTGTCTTAAAATCATACAAGGAATTACCTCTTAAAGTTTGTCTATGTACTTAAATAACACCCTGTATGTTGAAATAAAATTAAGGCCAGATGCAGTACCAGTGGTGCAAGCACAACGAAAAGTCCCTTTGGCCCTACATGATAGACAAAAAAAATCTTTAAGTGACCTTGAAAGTAAACAAATTATAGCTCGTGTTGATTATCCTACAGATTGGGTAAACTCACTTATGACAGTTGAAAAACCAAATTTAATGGTTCTTTACGTTTGTGCCTGGACCCAAAACCATTAAACAAATATATTTGTCTCGAACATTATTTTATACCAAAATGTGATGATATTTTAAATAGATTAGTAGGAAATTCGGTATTCTCAGTCATTGATATGAAAAATGGTTTTTGGCAGATTAAGCTTAAGAAAAAAGCTCAGATTTTTGCACTTTTAATACTCCTTTTGGAAGATATAAATTTAATAGGCTTCCATTTGGTATCTCCTCAGCACCTGAGATTTTTCAGAAAAAGAATGTTGAAATTTTTGGAGATATTCCAGGTGTTGAGATATACCTATTTTGATGATATTATTATTTGTGGAAAAAGTGAGCATGATCATGATATTGCTTTAAAAACAGTATTTGAGAGAGCTTTGAAAAATGGAATTAAATTTAATTTTAGTAAATTTCAATACAAACTAAAAGAAGTAATGTTTCTTGGTCAGATTATTTCAATTAATGGAGTACAACCAAATGTTAAAAATACAGAGGCAGTCTTAGCATTAGAAACTCCTAAAATAAGAAAGGTATGCTAAGGATTTTGGGCTTATTTAAATTTTTCGCAAAGTTCATTCCTAATCTTTCTCAGTTAACTTATAATATGAGACTATTAACAAGAACAAATGTTAACTTTACTTGGACGGACAGTCATCAACATGAACTTGACTTGACACTTTAAAAACCTTGGTTATCACTTTATCTTAATGTACCATTGTCCAGTGAAAAAAAAGTAGTTTTTCAGAAATCAAGAAATAATGACCCAATTCTATCTAAAATTAAGCAATTTTGTAAAACGAAGTGGCCAAAAGATAACAAAAAATTTGCATCAGAATTTAAGAAATATTTTGCTTTAAAAGACAACATTTTATTATCAAATGACCCTTTATTTTATAATTCTAAATAGTGCCATCTAGCTTAAAAAATGAAATGCTTAATTTAATTCACGAAGCTCATTTTGGCATCCAAAAGTCTAAATTAAGAGCTCATCAGGTAATTTTTGGCCTATGTCAACTGACATTGAAAACTTCATAAATCGTTGTGAGACTTGTCAGTTAAATACAAAACTTAACCAAAAAGAGACTTTATTACCACATATTTTACCAGATCGTCCATGGCAATATCTATACTCTGATTTTTTGGAATATAATAAAAAAAAATTATCTTATAATTATTTATTGTTATTCACATTGCCTTGAGGTTTTCCCAGTAAATGATAAAACTGCCTCAACTGTCATAGAAGCTTGTACAAATATATTTTAAAGATTTGGAATCCCAGACAAGTTTTATGCTGATAATAATCCTTATAATAGTAAAAAATTTAAAGAATTTGCTAAAGTGTGGAATTTTTAAATTGAATTTTCTAGTCCACACCACCATCAGTCAAATGGGTTAGCAGAAAAATATGTAGGTATTACGAAACAAATGCTAAAAAAAATTACGTCAGACAGACATATACTTTTTGCTTGACTACAGGAATACTCCTCTACCTAGTTTAGGATACTCACCTTCGCAAATGCTATTAAATCGTATAGTTAAAACTAAAATTCCTACTTCTAATAAAGAACTTATTCCTAAGATTATTAACGAAGAATTAATTAAAGATAAATTAAAACAGAATAGTGACAAATCAAAACAGCAATATGACAAGACTGCTCGTAACTTACCTGTTTTAAAAAAATATGAAAAAATTTTGTTTCAAAAAAATAATAATTGGGAAAAAGAAAGGATAGTCGATAGATATAATGAAAGATTTTATATCGTTAAGGATTTAGATGGGTATACATTTAGAAGAAACAGAAAGTACATAAATAAAACTTTAATTCCTTTTGAAAATAATAATAACTTTGATTTCTATGAAGATCTTGTAAGTAATGATAATGAAAATAACATTATTCAGGACTCTCATCAAGTTATGTTTCAGTTATTGATAACTTTTATAATAATTATAGTAATATGTTCCCTGATTTAGAAGTAGCAATTGATTGTGAAATAGGTATTAATTTATCAGATTCAGATATTTTAATGTTTAATTAATTAACAATGTTGTACATAAGAAAGACATTATGTGACACTTCGGACAAAATTAATGATTTCAACGATAATTGAAGCGTTGAGTGGATAAAGGTGTCATGTCACATTGGCTAAGTTTTGTATAAATTAAGGTTAAAGTTTTTGATTCGGTACTTTTTTGATTTTGTAAAACCACGCATAAAGTTAATATATTATTATTTTTTTATTATTTGCTTTTTGTGTGACTATGTCAAAATTTACAAATTTTTGAATTTTGAGCGAATTAAAGCATATTTTTTGTACATGACACCTTTATCCAATTTATCAAAGATCGTTTTTTAAAAAATGAAACCATACGAGTGTTATGTAACAATGTTTATTTTTGATTTAATCTAACTCACATGTAATAAACAGTTTATTTTATAAAAAAATTATATATTAGTTGGTCCTTCTTTTCTTCTTATTAGGTTCTTCTTCACCTAGAAATAGTTCTTCGTAAAACCACCTGTATTCTTCCTTGACAAATTTTAGTTGGTCTTTTAAATTGCTGATTTTTTCCTGAGTTAAGCTACCTTTTTTTTCACGAACTCTCTCTAGGTTAATACTTCCTTTATCAGCTTTTTTGTTGCCAGCTTTTAAAATGTCAACTTTCAAAAATGGTTCCTCTTCAGAAAGATTTTCCTTGTATAAATATGATCCATATTCAGTGACTCTAATCCACTTTATTTTGTCTCTAAAGTTAACTTTTTCATTCATTGTATTTGTTTTCCTGTTGGTAACATGTAACTTTTGCGAAAGTATATCTAGGTCTAGGAAATAGTGTTTCATATTAACACACAAGGAATTTTTAGGACTAGCTTTTTGAATGATCTCCCTGTATTGGTCTGGAATATAAATATTTTCGACTAATCTAAGCTTTTGTTCTATGCGACCAAAGTCTCTATCTGAATCTAAGTAGGAATGACCTACTTCGGGAAATTTATGATCTATAATTTTAAAAAATCCATTTAAGATTAAATGCTGATACAGGCAGATTATATTAAAGTTTTTATTTTGACCAGCACAGGAATCCGACCATATTATAAGATGCTCAATGTGGTCACCATGGATATCTTTAAATAATTCAACAAATCTCATTAAATAGCTGCTGATTTCTGTACTACCCCTATTGGCCAAATCTTCAGTCCAAGTAAAGAAAAAAGACTGATGGCCTCTAGATGTTATAGTGTGTATACCAAAGTTATATAGCCACATTTGGCGTAGGTAAAAAGCCTTTGAAGTTGTTAGCTTTGGTAGTGGCATAGTTTGCTGTAAATCCATTGTCATGTAACAAACGTTTCTTGTTGTACATGCCAATAAACGATCAATTTTTTGTTTCTCGAACGCTAACTTATAGTTTGCCTTATGTTCTTCGGTGCCTTCCCCAGAGTCGCATGTAGAACAGGTGTCACTTTTGGGATGGCCAAAGGCCAAATTAAATTTACTTGCAAAAATCTTGCTGTAGGAATTTCTTTTACATTTGAATCGTTCTGGCAGATTTTTTTCTTCACATTGTTTTAGATAAAGCTGATGCATTATACTTATATTTAAAACTGACGACAAATACATTCTGTGTGGATTATGGTTTCGCGAATAATGGGATTTTTCTGCGGAAAATCTTGTAATATGCTCAGTGATACAGTTTTCAACGTCTTCACCAAGTTTATGTGGTCTATTAACATGATGGCCTCTTTGATCGGGTGATGGTGCACACTGACCTCCCTTAAGTTTTCTTTGTATTAACTCAATTTTCTTTCTGCTAAATTGAAAAAGAGCACATAATGCGGCTCTGCAGACAGGAATGACTTTCTGATTATGGGTCACTGAATATTTAAAAGTAAATTGTTTTGGTTTTTTAATATTAGCTCTGTGTCGTTGAACAGATTCAATAGTAATGCTCTTAAATAATAGAGCATTTTTCGAGTTAATATCTAAACTATAATATTTTTTTAGAATAGCATCACGTGCAGCTAAAGAAAACTGTTTTCTGCAACTAAGCCTGCATACGTCCCTGCATAAGCTGTTGTAATAAGAAGAGAATCCACTCACCATATTTGAATTCACCAGTTACCTTATTACCAGTTATTTTTTCAGATAAACTTGTAGTAGTTGTCATTGTCAGTTAATAAAAAGTTGTTAAAATTAAACGACAACATTTTATATAATCAGAAATAAATGCCGTCTTGCTATCAAATACAACAGGTTATGGGCCCAGGATCTCATTAATAAGACATACGAAAAATAAATACAACAATAGAAATAAATGATGATCTTCTGAGTATTATGATGTTATATTCCCTACCAAATTCTTATGAAAATTTCCGAATTGCCATTGAATCAAGAGACGAATTACCTAATCCAGAAAATTTAAAAATAAAAATTCTTGAAGAAAGTGAAGCTCGCAGCAAAAATCACTCAAGTACCAGTAACGAAGAAGCATTCTATGGAAGACGTAAGCATTATCAACAAAATAAACCTAATCAATTCAAAAATTATGGAGGATCAAATAGAGAAAATAAAAATTTTGAAAGTCGAAATTACGAATACAAAAATTCTAAAGTTAAATGCGCCAAATGCTCGAAATTTGGGCACTGGGCTAAAGATTGTAGATCAAAAAATCAAAAATCTTTTTCTTACAAAGCTGAGGTCTGTCTTTCCTTAAATGATGATATATCCAAAAATACTAAACAATGGTGTCTAGACAGTGGATGTACTTCACACATGTGTAATAATAATTCAAAATTTGTAGAATATGATACCACAAATGATAGAAATTTTCTAAAATTAGCATCAAACGACAAGACAGCTTCAATACATGGAATAGGAAAAGTGATATTTCAAGACTCAAATGATCAAACAATAGAACTGAAAAACACACTTCATGTTCCAGATCTGTCCACAAATTTAATGTCGGTGGCGAAGATAACCGAAAATGGATACAACGTATTGTTTAAGAAAAATGAAGCTGTCATTAAGGATCTACGAGGAAAAACAATAATGAGAGCCCAAAGAAAAAAAGACCTCTACTATTTTGAAGAATTAATTGAAAATAATGAAGCTTTGATAGCTAATGAACAAATAATTACTTGGCATAGAAAACTTGGTCATCTTAATGAAACTGACTTAAAAAATGCAGTCAAAAATCAAACCATTGCTGGTATAACCATTAATAAAAATGAAAAATTATCAGATTGTGACACACGCATAAAAGGAAAATTAACCAGATTACCATTTCCAAAAAGGGAAATTGATAGTTACAGTCAAGAAGTTCTTGAAGTTATCCACACAGATGTATGGGGTCCATTTAGAGTACAATCTCCAGGTGGAAATAAATATTTTGTTACTTTTACAGATGAATATTCCAGATACACAAAAGTATATTTCATGAAAAATAAAAATGAAGTATTTGAACACTTCAAAGAGTATAAAAGTGAAATGGAAAATCAGCACAAAAATAAAATAAAATACCTACAATCAGATAATGGCGGAGAATTTTGTAATGTCGAATTTGACATATTTTTAAAGAAGCATGGTATAAAAAGACGTCTTACAGCTCCACACACACCTCAGCAGAATGGCATTTCAGAACGTAAAAATCGCTCAATTATTGAAAAAGCCAGATGTCTTCTTATTGATGCTGAATTACCCTTAATGTTCTGGGCGGAAGCTGTTCACACTGCTAATTATATTCTAAACAGATGTCCGTCAAATGCATTAAAAAACGGAAAAACTCCTTTTGAATTATGGGTTGAAAGAGTTCCCTCTGTGCGTCATTTTCATATTTTTGGAGCAAAAGCTTTTGTTTTAAATAAAAGACACACTAGAAGTAAACTAGAAGCCAAAGCAGATGAAGGTATATTCATGGGCTATTCAGAAACCTCAAAAGCCTACAGAATCTGGATGCCACAACTAAGAAGAATTATAGTAAGCCGGGATGTTAAAGTGTTGAGAAGCTTCAGTGAAATATTTGAAAAAGAAGATAATTATAATTTTTTTGAATCTCAAAATTTAAGAGAAATTCAAGAATCTGAAGATTTTGATGAAATAGATGAAAATCAAGAAGTTGATCGAATTGAAATACATTTTCAGAATAAGAATAGGTACAATAAAAATGAACCAGAAGTTGAAGACAATGATGAAAAATATGAAGATGCAAATGAAAGTTTTATAGATGATCAAGAAAATGAAATAAATGAAGATAACAAAGACACTGATAGAGACGAAGAAGAACACATAAATGAGGTGCAAAATGAAAGTATGATCAAACAAAAAAGAAATAGAAATCCCCCGATATGGACAAAGGATTATGAAATGGGAAATAAAAATATTGAAATAATAAATTTTTGCGGAGAAGAAGAATATATAGAAAATAATAATAATCATATTTGGGAAGAAGCAATAAAAAATGAAATTGAAGCTCATATAAAAAATGGAACTTGGACAATAGTTGACAAAGTAGAAAACAAAAACGTAGTGAGCTGTAAAATAGTTTTAAAAGAAAAATTCAATTCAGATGGTACATTAGAACGAAGAAAAGCTAGACTGGTTGCAAGAGGTTTCTCTCAAAGACCAGGCGTAGATTTTTCAGAAACTTTTGCTCCTGTAGCAAAACTTAGTTCAATCAGAATGTTACTAGGACTGGCTGCAGAACAAAATTTAAATATTGGTCAATTAGATGTTACCACAGCATTCTTAAATGGAGATATTGAAGAAGAGATATATATGGAAATACCAAATTATTTGAAAAAATATATTCAAAAAATTATATGCCAAAATGGTGATGCAGAATTGTCGCATAAAGCAAGAATAATGCTAGAGCATTTAAGAAAAGGCTCAAAAGAAAAAGTTTGTTTACTTAAAAAGGCACTATATGGGCTGAAACAAGCAGGTAGACAATGGTTTAGAAAACTTGATGAAAAACTGAAACAATTTGGACTTAAAACATCAACAGCTGATCCATGCATATACACATCCACAAAAGAGGGAGAAAAATTGGTAGCAGCTGTATATGTGGATGATTTAATTATTGCCTATTCTGATAAAAATGTCTATGAAAAGCTAAAAAGATGTCTAACACATTTTTTTGACATACGTGATTTAGGAAATTTGAAATATTGTCTTGGTTTGGAGTTTACACAAGAAGAAAATCCAATAAAAGTAAATCAAAACAAGTATGTTAAAGATATCCTAAGAAAATTGAACATGGAAAATTGCAAAATCGTATCTTCACCAATGGAAGTAAATCTGAAATTAAAAAAGGCAAATGAAGAAGAAAAAATAGATGTTCCTTACCAAAATCTCATTGGTTCTTTAATGTACCTATCTGTCGCCACTCGTCCCGATATTTCATATGCTGTAAGCTATCTCAGCCAATTCAACAATTGTCATGGAGCAGCACACTGGACGGCAGCAAAGAGGGTTTTACGTTATTTGAAAGGAACTCAAAATTATAGTTTGACGTATAAGAAAACTAATAAACCATTGATTGGTCTAACAGATGCAGATTGGGGTTCATGTTCCATAGACCGAAAATCATACACTGGCTATTGTTTTATGTATGCAAATGGTATAGTTAGCTGGGAATCTAGAAAACAAAAAACAGTCGCACTTTCCACCGCCGAAGCGGAATATATGGCACTTACTCAAGCTGCAAAAGAAGCATTACATTTGAAAAGTTTAGCTATTGATATGGGTATATTTTTGGATAAAGTTTTGATCCTCAATGATAATCAAGCTGCACAAGCTTTAGCTACCAACCCTATCATTAATTCAAAATCAAAGCATATTGACATCAAGCAACATTTTATTCGAGACACTGTTCAGAGAGGAGAAATTGAAATTGGATACCGTCGGACAGAAGATATGTATGCTGATGTTTTGACGAAATCTTTGAATCCGAAAAGGCATGTTTACCTATGCAAACATTTAGGTCTTCAGATACATGGTGCGTGAGAGGGAGTGTTGTAATAAGAAGAGAATCCACTCACCATATTTGAATTCACCAGTGACCTTATTACCAGTTATTTTTTCAGATTAACTTGTAGTAGTTGTCATTGTCAGTTAATAAAAAGTTGTTAAAATTAAACGACAACATTTTATATAATCAGAAATAAATGCCGTCTTGCTATCAAATACAACATAAGCTTCCACTTTCAACTTGCTTCTGGGGCATTATTTTACCAGTTTGGGATAAGTAAGATTGACCTTTTTCTCTAGCAATGGCAGCTTTTTTTCTTTTCCAGGTGTGTAGCTTTTTAACTTTTTTTCTAGAAGTCTTTTCCATCGGTTCAAATATCTTCTTTTTGACACTTTCTCTCTGTTCTATAAATTTTTGGTTATTTGACACTTCAGCTGTTACATGCCTTTTACCAGCCTGCAGTGGGACTCCGCGATGTCGTAGAATTCTATCTGTAGAAACAAAGCGATCGTTTTGTACTCCGCGTAGGTTTCGAAGTCGATTATGTGGCAGCCATATTGTCGTCTTGAAACGAAAGCGACATCGCTAACTCTGCAGTGGGACTCCACGATGTCATAGAATTCTATTTGTAGAAACGGAACGATCGTTTCGTACTCTGCGTATGGTTCGAAGTCGATTATGTGACAGCCATCTTGTCGTCTTGAAACGACATCGCCAATGCTGTAGTTATCGGTTTTGTGAGGTTATGGATCAAGTTGTTTACATGTTTTTGGATCAGAGCACTGCCGGTTCGGTGTTCGGTGAACGAAGGCTTTACAGGTCATATGTTTGAACTATTGCTTTTTCTGTTTAATATTATTCCTAATGAGTCTGAGTCTCAAAATTTTGTGCATTTTCACTCTGGCATTAGGTATAACCACAAATTGTCCTAAGTGCAGAGCTCATAAAAAATAAAAAGGACCAATAAAAGCTCCTTACTTCGCTTTTATGCACTTTGCTTATAATTTGGATACAAATTACTCAGTTGAAAATTTTGAGATCGAAATACATCATACATTTTTTACTAAATAGTTTTAAATAAGCAACAAACAAAAAGTATCTTTGTAGTAAAATGCGCGTAAGAAGTGAACACTGGCTTTATTTGATCAACTTCGCTGAATCTCATCCAGAAATAAAAATATCCAAATAAATAGCCAAAGATGCTAGAACTAGTAACGCCGTAAAAGTGGGTCCTCACGGGCGGAGGCAGCGGAGAGGCGCTTCGTTATATGATTAGTTGAATTCTGCCATGTTTCACAAACGAAGTTCCTGTCCGCTGTTCCGCTTCTTCTGCCCGTGAGGTGAGGACCTTCTTTAAGTTACAACACCGCAACGTCACCAGTCGACAGCGGCAGTAAGTTCTCGGCGGCTGATGACGTTGCGACTTGCGTTGCGGTGTTTAACTTCAGCGGCGTACCCAGGGGGGGGGGGCTGCTCCTTTTCGCCTTAAAAATAAAAATCGCTGTAGTGAAAAATCACCGTTAAAAATAACGGCTATTCTTAAATCACCATCTTTGTTCTAACAGATATCGAAAAATCACTATATCTCCCAACTCTACTATGCTTTTGAACATAAATATAACCAAACTTTTTCTTCTGTCCAAAACTTCTAGTTATAAAATTAAAAATCCCTAGAATTTCCGCAATGTTTTTAGCTCAGACAGTTACCCTTTGGCGAGTTCCGAAGATTGGCGACTCCAATTAGGGAGACGGCAACACCGTTCTGGCCAACTAGCGGCCGTTTTGGTACTAGTATAACGGGGAATGTTTACGTTTTTTATAACTTTTGTAGCATTTTTGAAACGTGGAATTTAGTATTATTTAAAAAGTTTTTTTCGGAGTGCTCAAGTATATATAAGTATGACTACGAAGTACAACAGAAACAATAGTAAAACTCAAAAATCATTGTGAAATACCTTGTGTACACAGCAGTTTTTTGCCCCCGTCGTTCGGTAAATTATGCTCAGTGTTTCGTTGATGTTAAGGCATAATATCCGCCCAAGGTTATGAAATAGTGTACCATAACAGTTTTCTAGGTTATATTATTATTTTTGTGTACCAATTCATTGTAATTCTTGGATATTATAATGTTTTTTCTCATTTTTTCCAATGAAATGCGTCGGGGACACAAATGAAGAACGTGGCGTCCTCATCAGCCGATTTGCTAAACTACTATAACGGGGAATCAGCTGATGGCGGATGAGTTCGACTTGACGCTTGGAACGGTCCGAGAACACAATTTAGACATTGTATATTACTTCTTACTTTGTCATCTATATAGGATATGTTAAGAACGTATGTCTGGGATTTTGTCGGCTCGGATAAGTCGCCGCCCACGCCTCTAGCGACCACTTTTGTAGCTAGCATATCGGAGCTTGTTTACCTCTTGTTTATTTATACCATTTTTAAAACCTCAGAATTAGTCCTATTTTATAATTTTTGTTACGAAATCTAAAGTATATTGAGAAATAAAGAAGAAACGTAACAAAAACAGCAATCAAACCCAAAAATCATGTTTGTATAACTCGAGTGGGAAAGTCGATTAGTAGCCCCGCCATTCGACGAATTGGTTAGTGTTTTTCAATGCCTGTGCATAAATATCCGATTTACTCGTGTAAAAGACTGTGCATTGACTATTTCCTCAGTTCTCTTAATATTTCTGTGTAATAGTTCGGTATAAGTTTCGCTTATTACATTTTTAAAATGCAAGATTTTTAACCTCAAAAGACCAAACCACCGACCGAATCAAAACAGTGTGCAAAGGTGTGTAATTTAAATGAAATTTGAGTAAGTGTAAGCTCACATCCCTTTTTATCAAAAAAAGCCCTAAAAATGGAGTGACCATATTCTTAATGATGGAAGAAAATACCTATGGACAATACTGGAGACAAACCTAAATATGAGGAATATATAATAAGGTTTTCCTACAAATGAGTGACAGTGTACTTCTTACATTTTACACTACGAGATTAATTCATTGCTTCTGATGGAGGTAGGTAAATTCATCATTTTTAACTAGTTAAGAATTGTGAAAATGTGTTTGTTAATAAACGTAACTTTTATCATTTTAAAAGGCAATGTTGAGGGCAATGTATTACAATGTTCTGCGTATTCTCATAATATATAAAGTACGATTCTATGCACTATAAAATTCTATTTTTAAAAGCAAATTACATTTTTGTACTCCTTAACAAACCTAATGACTGGCAGATATAGATAATAACTTGGTTTCTATTATAGATAGACAATATAATATTGTCAGTGTTCATTTTTGAATGTTTTGATGACCATAAAAGTATTACTATTATATTAGATAGGTAATTAACCTATAGTTGATTCTTTTTTAAACTGCTTTAATAATGTAAAAATGTCCCTACATGGGGATTGATACTGGAGTTATACGAAGAGTTATAGTAAATATGAAGGAACAGTAGCTGATAAATATTCTAAAATTTAAGTACCCACTTCTGATTTATTATTAAATAATAAATTAAATACAATTTTGTTTATAAACCTAATTAACATTGAACTACTTTAAAATCATCTAGTGGGTATTTTGGATTTTCAAGTCTCCTTACTTTACATGTCTTTGAAAATAGTTTTGTGATATTTATAAATTTTGTTCATTTTAGGTAATTATGCTAGGCATGCAAAATTAAAAAGGGTTGCTCCCAGAAATTACCAGTATAATCTCTGTTTAGTACAATTATTGTGAAGCTAAGAAATACAAGAACTGAAGCATCAGTAGGTAAGTATGAAATCTGGTTATGAAAAGGTGAGCGGGGAAAACAAACTAGTATCTATATAATTTTATGAATCAAGTATTTTTACTTAGTTTTACAAAGTAGATATTTACAAAAAGTAATAATAAATTTTCTTTATTTATAAAATACTGCATATATGTACACACAAATAAGACATGCATAGCAAAGTTTAGCCTCAGGCTACTCGAACAAAGCTGCCTGAACAGTAAGATGTACTAGAGTTAATGTATGTAGGTGAAGTATGCCTCGAGGCAGCCAAGTGCACTAAAAGCAGGTCTTTTTCAAAAGTGCAGGTTTGTTACATGCATAGGAAAGAAGGAATTTTTTTTCAGCACTTGATATAGGTATTCGTTTATTATTAAAAGCATATTTTTAAAGAGGAAGAGGAAAAAAATACATTTAGTATACCTAATTAATTCATTTCCAAAGCCAAAAATTCATTCACAGTACACACAAGGTCCCTTTTCTATTGGATATTGGTAAATAGGTGAATAAATTGGAAAAAAAATGCTTTACATACTTAATTTAAAAAACGTTAGTCTTGGCGAAAGGTTCCCTGCTGTCTGTTTTTGGAAAAGACCTGATTGTATTTTCACTCATTTTTTTACCTGTGTGGCCTGCTTCAAATATTTTTTTAATAACAAATATTATGTCACGTACAGGTGAGAAAATTGCAAAGAAAATTTAGTTTTTGGGAAGACCTGCATTCAGTGCATCTGTGTGGCAGCCTGGAGCCTAATTTCAGTTATATTCAAGATACTAGTTGGTACCCCCCTTTAAAAATGTATGCTATAATAATAATAAATAATTCATGTTATGTTATGACTCACAATGGTGTTTACACAAGTCAAGATGGGATGTTTAACTATGTTTCTAAGTCTGTTGATTTGATAAAGGAGTTTAGGCCTTTTTAAAATTTTTATATCAATATCAATATTATGTCAACTGTACATTAGTTTCTGGTTCTTACCTCATATATTGTTCAATTCACCAGTCCAATTTTTCTAAACAACCCAAAGACAATTATGAGAAAAATAAGCGTCACGGGAGTTTTGTCCTAAATATTAGCGGACACCAAGTGTATATACACCTAGTTCTGACCAATCATAGACATATGTAATGTATTATGGTTCTCACTAACCGTGACTGGCTACACCTAGGTGTAGCCGATTAGAATAAGGTTAGACCTAATATAGTTCTAGACTACTGCGACTGGTGATACCTAGGTATAGCCAGAAATAGGTTACATCTAGCGCGCGCATTCAATATTAGCCGACACTTAGCTGGTACACCTAGTTCTAGCCGGCTGTGACTGGCCAGACCTAGGTGTATCTGGTTATAATGAGGTTTGTAATACGTTACACCTAGGACTAGCCAACTGCTAATGGCTACACTTAGGTGTAGCCGCACTTAGGGTTCTACCCGTAACATATGTACTTATTATAAGAAGTTAATGAATCGAGGCTAAACTATGAGCCAAACTACCCCTGTTGTTCAAAGTATTATACAATTTTATTAAGTTCCTTAGCATTAATTAATTATCTTACATTTATAATTTGAGGACAAATTGTTAGATGTTTTAAAAAAAATCTTAATTTTTATACTCAGTACGCCACTGACTATCTTTTATTTTCACGCATTAGAACTAGTTACTCTACAACTATTTGTGAAGAAATTAGAAACCTCCGGTAGGTATATTACTTTACCTCAGTGTTTTTATTTTTTTTAGGAGAGTTATGACATCGCTTGTTTCAATGAGCTTTTGTGAAGAAAATTGTGTTAATTTAAATTAAACACTAAAATAAACTTTTCATAAACATATTTTTATGTCCTGTCGATAAGCTATAAACTTTAAAAGCAGTACCTACTATATACATACATACAGTGTCCGCCATAAAGTTGGCTACATATGGGAAAATTTTTATTATTGATATTTAAAAAAAACTGTACTGGGGATTCATTTCTGCATGTCCGACAACCAAAAAAATCTATTTTAACACACGTCGTGTGATCATTGGTTTGGCGGAAATTTAAAAGTAAGTTGACGGGGTCAAATTGACAAGATATCCAAAAATTTTACAGGCTTCCCACCAAAATTTTTAAATCGAATTCCCTGACATTTCCCGACTTTCCAGGTCTCCTTGAACACAATTTCCGAGAATAAAAAGAAGCTAACCGCAAGAAAATTGTTTTTTATAGTTAATAGATGGTTTATTACCTACTTTTATTGCCTTATTTTCAATTTTGTTATGAAATGAAATTATTTTTATCGATAAGACACACCCGGATTATTTTTAATTTTTTTGGGAAATGAAATTATTTTTATCTATAACTGGAAAAGGCAAATTTGCCAGGTTTTCAACTAGTTTTCCCTGACCACTTTTGAATCCCCTGACATTCCCCGACTTTCCAGAAAAGTGGGAACCCTGTTATATAAACATGGATCCTCAGACGCTTCTTTTTCGAGATACAGGGTGTTTAATATTTTCTTTTTAAAAGTTTGTTTTTAATTTCTCGAAAATGCGTTAAGATATTGACATGAATTTTGGTACACGCCAGTATGTAATCAAAGGGTACCTTTACGTGCAAAATCTTATTTTCTAAAGTACTTTCATCAGTGGCGTGCGTGCTAGTAAGTCTTTATTTTTAGCGAAAAAGATGGCACGCCACTGTTTTTTTTTGCAAAATTGATATTGTTTTCTTTAAGCCCAACTAATTCTACGTGAAAACTGTCTCTTGAGCTTTTTTGTTCTGACGCACCGTTTTCGAGATAAAAATTAATTTATTTCTTACAATAAAAACAAATAATAAAAATGAGTTTTTTAATATCTTTTGTTCAGGAAACTGTGCTTTTTGATTTAAGCCTATAGTAGATGCTGGAAATGGCTCCGTACTTCAATACATGCTCTAAATCGTCTTCGCATATTTCTCCTAACTCTTCGGAATACTTGAGGTGTGAAAATATTAAACACCCTGTATCTCGAAAAAGAAGCGTTTTAAGGATCCATGTTTATATAAACTTATTTTCAAATTTTTAAATGTAGAAACTGCCCTTAAAATTTCTTAACATCTTTTTGTAACACCCTGTATATATTCAAAAGCTAGTACTACTAGTAGTAAAAGAAGTAGTACTTTAATACGTCAAATTAACCTCACTCTAGATAAAGAAAAAGGGCAAATAAAAGTTTTTCCAAAAAAATGCACCACTATCGTCTGGTTACATAAACAATTTAATCACAAATTAAACTAATTAGACACTTGTAATGTGAGAGCACTCATTTTAACATCATTGCCAAAGATGACTTTAAACATCAATTAAATTTACTACTTGATTAAAAGTTTTGTGCAACCTGCTGTATGACCAGTAACCATTAAATGTATTTAAAAATTTAATCAAATTAACAGTTTCTTGTTTTTATTTGTAGATTATTTGAAATATATCTAGGACCATAGTTAACACAGATTCAAGTTCCTAGAGTTAAGACTGACAAATGTACAGAAGCATCAAAGCAATCAAAGGAAACTGCCATACATTTGTTGAAGCCCCCTAAACACCTTTTCTTGTTTTAAAAAGATTAGCTTACCTTGATAAGTTATACATTGCTTTTTTCTTTTAGACTTTGTTTTTACATTTACTCATATTGTGCAGTTCTATAGTTCAATATATGGATGTTCTCGCATTTTCTCTTTTTAGACTTATACTATTATTATAAAAAATCAAATCACTTCACAAATCATTTATTTTTCTGAATGGATTATATAATTGTTTAGCTAAATACAAACATTTAATAATAAAAGATTGTTTATCAACTGTTTAACAAGAATGTTACTACTAGTACTAAATGTTATAAAAGACTGTTTACATTTAAAATTTAAAACTCAGAATTACCAGTTGTAGTTCTGGAGTTTGTATTTTATTTTATTTAATTTGTATTGTAAAAGGTAACAATCACATCATACATAGTTATTCTCGAGTCAAGGAGTAATTCATTATGCTTACAACTGTTGACATATTATTATATGTTGAAATACAGCACTTATTCTAAAAAAAAAAATTTTTTCTAGTGTTGAATTTTAAGATACAAGGAACTTCCCAGTAAAATGAACGACTTAATTTCTTTATACTCTAATCTCTGTTTGCCATTAACTGCCAACCTTTTCTGGCACACATCATTTCTTTTGTCTGGTGGTCTCTAGGTGAATTTTATGATCAAGAAAGTGTTAAGATATTTTCTGATCTGTCCAACAAAATTCGGCTCATATAGTAAGCCTACTGCTGTCAGTATGTATCCAGTCCTAAAATTTTTGTCAAATAGTTAAAAAACTACAATTTACTTAGTCTTACTTGGCTCAAAATTAGGAATGCCATAAAATAGGTTTATATTATGAGATAAAGTATAGCTTGCTGGAGTAAAAATAGACCAATTTAGATCTACTAATCTTCATATAATGTTGCTTCCTTAAACAGTTATAGGCCTTAGAACTTTGTGTTTTACTTTACACTGCATTGACAACACCCTACCCACCTAACAAACCAGAGCACAATTGTACTAAGATAAGTTTGTCTAAATCGGTGTATTTTGACTCCAGGAAGCTACTATTAAAATATGTCGCATTCGTTTCCAGACACCCTTTATATACAATATCAATTAATGAAAGTTTCTGCTCACCAAAGAAATTAGATTCACCATAAGAAAATTTTAATTTCTTGTATAGGGTGCTCCAAAAATGCAAAAAATAAGGAATTGTGTCAAGAATAAACATGCGTTATTTAGAGTTTTAACACAAAATGTTATAATAATAATAAAATCGTCTATTCAAAATTGTGCTACAATACATGATAGACAACGCATCAAGCCTATTATCTAAAGTCATGAATAGAATATGGTTCCAATTGAACTAGCAATTTCCTCACAGAATGAAGGAATTAATCTTATTTTTTCGGCAAGTAAGAACTTTTATTAATAATGACATTTAGTCTTATCATTAAAAATTTGGTCCTCTTGTGAACCCCATCTGTGGATACTGTACATTATGCAAAATAAACATTTTAAAATTTTCTCTTAGTTTTTTAATGTTCATTTATCACATGTTAAAATATGACAAAAAGTTACTGTGTTGTAAAGGAAATAAAAAATGAAATACTTCCGCTGGTAAGGAAAGTAAAAAAATAGTTGAACTTTCTATCACTGAAGGTATATTTTTTTTAAATATTTATTTTTAGTTTTTCTTTGTTCAGAGTAACATTTAATTTGCTGGGGTTTGCTATCTATAATATAGTGCAAGATCAAATTTTGGTAATGAGGTAGGTACCTACACATTTTTATATTTTAAATTTTTCATCCTGTAGAGTGTAGATCATGTAACAGATTGTTTGACCATCGTTTTCGAAACCAGCAGGATTCCTTATAAACGGCAAGTAACTTCTTTGAATAATAAAAAACTTGGAGTTTTAAAAGAAATTCACTGACGCATAAGTGCTGCAAATTTTGACTCAAGACCAACAAGGGTTTTTTCACAATCTGCATACTTAATAACTAGAGAAATAGAAATCCAATGTTTTAAAATATTAGTTTTTACAAGACGCAAATGATTAGGAAAAAATATTTTCAGTAAAAAATTTCCATGATTATTTCACTCATGTGTTAAAAGTCCCATAAGATGAGTAAAGTTTTTTAAAATTACAGCGATAATTTTTTGACGTTACGTCAATTAAAAAAATTACACCGATAATTTTTTTCTTTTAATTTAAAAGTAAGGTTTGTTGTTTAAATTGTTTAATAAATATTCAATTCATATTTTTTGTGTTTTCATTCGTGAAATAATCCCTAAATATCACTCGAGCAGTTTGTGTTTTCATTCGTGAAATAATCCCCTAAATACCACTCGAGCTTTAAAATTACTGATAATTTTTCACTCTTACGTGTTTTCTTTGCAAATTTATAGAGAACACGCAATCGTGAAAAATTATCGGTAATTTTTAAGCTCTCGTGGTATTATCCCCGAAAATTTTTGTACTAGATCAATTTTCAGTAAATTTAAAAACACGTGTATTTTTGTGGAGCATCGTTTCTTAAACTGAGGGCAGCGAGCCTCAGAAGGGTCGCGATCTGATAAGGGGGGGGGGGGGGTCGCAATCTGTCAAGAAAATAAGGCATGTATACTAAAAATCCTTTTATTAAATAATGAATTTTACACCTTAGTAATGTAAAACTGTGATAAACATTAAAATGTACAGTGAGGGGGTCGTAAGGTTTTTTACTTTATTTTTTGGCTTTTTCGGGGGGTCGCGACTCTAAAACGGTTAAAAAACAATGCTGTAGAGAATTTAGTTTAAAATATAATGCACAAATCTGAAGTGAATCGAGATATTTGCGGTGCTTTTTAGCTTGGGGTTAAGTACATGTAAGTAAGTATTTTACATAAATATATATATATTAAGCAAAATCAATTTTTTTAACAACCTGTATGGAATATTAATACTTTCTTGATGACAATCCATAAACAGTAACTTGTTTTTAAAGAAAAATAAAAATTTAACCCATTGAGCAAAACCTATGTAAGTATATATTAACATAAAAAATATAACTTAAATTCAAGTAGTTTTTCATTTTTTATAAATTACCTTATGCATCCAGACTCAATATAGACTGAGGTATATAACTGGAAATTGAAGCTCCCTTTTTCTTGTTCTATATACACTGAATGTCAGTGGAAGATAACTCTTCCATTTCAGTTAAATTAGATCTAAAACAGAAACAAAAACTAAGATAATTAATAATGATTGATATTCAGTGGCATACCTTGGGGGCTAGCGGGCAGTCAGCCCCCCTCCGCCCTAGTTCATGGCGCCCCTAGCTACTAAAATTGTGCATCTAATAAAAAGTATTCTTATTTGCAAAATAATACCAATTCACCCCCGCCCCAAAATGGTAGGTACGCCACTGTTATCATCTTTTAATCACTGGAAAACCTCAATGTCATGCCCAATTTAATTATGAGTTATACAACCTGGTGCAATGTAACATAACTGCTGGTATATGCTTACACTTTTTCCCTTACAGGAACACCTCATATTCTTAACTTCTAGCTGATCGTGAATAATTTTAAAAGTTCCAGTAACTTCATGAGGTGCAGAGTTTAGAGATGTTTGGAGACATAGGGACAAAATTTTAATGAACGAATCTAAAACAATAATTCCAAAATAAGTTACGTAATATGTATAGTTATTTGAACAACATAAAAAAGGTGGCATTCACACCAAAATATGTTTGCCCTAGAAAGTACTGGCAAGACCATAAATATGTTTTTTAAGTAATAACCTACAAACTTTTTTCATCATAACCACAATATTCATCCCTTTGGTATTAACAATATCGCATAATCGTATTTTGTTAATTAAAAATTCCAAGGGTAAACTACCCAAAGATTAACTCACACAATTGTGGGAATCAGTGTATTGACAGCTACCAAAACTTATCTTAAATTGCACTTTGCGTTATGGCTACTATTAACACTTCCTTATGTAAAATTACTTACTTACCGGTTTTTTCTAAAATTCCACACGTAATTATGTGTTTGGCCAAAGTTTACAGAATATATATTCTGTAAACTTTGGTTTGGCGTTTAAAAGTTCTCTCCCTTCAATCACATTTCTAGAGGCAGGGGTTTCTCAAGAAATTTAAAAAGAGTCAAAAGGGTTTAAAACATGATCGCTATAATGTCGTAACCCACAAAAAGTTTAAAAAACAATACGATTTTAACTAATAATCACGAACTACGAGTAAAGCACAGTTTGTTGTCATTAACCAAAAAGTAAGGTTGAGGTTAGTTTGACAAATGTCATGAACTTTTCAGAGAAGACATGAACCCAAATTATCGCATAGGTTTCTGTAATTTTGCATCGAGTGGGCCATTGTTCCCCGTTATATCAGCTGATTGCAGCGGTGGCAACGCTGAGTTTCCTTAATTGGAGTCGCCAATACCCGATCATTGTCTACAACTAAACAGAGTTGCACATTTGACGATAGTAGAAAACGCTAATAGATTTCTATAGTAGAAAGCTATAGTAGATTACTATAACGACGCAGAGTCCCACTGCTGCGTGGTAGAGAAAACGTTAACAATGTTTGGATCGTTTTCACTGTCATCACTATCGCCGGTTTGTTCAGAGTCACTTGGCACATACTCATCGCTTGATCCGTCCTCGGACGTTAAATTTTCAGTACTGGTGAAACAAACCCGGAGCTCCCGTCTGTCAAAAAAGCATGCATGTTTTTCTATGTAAAAACATACAAAAAGTCATTCTGTATTATTAAAATGTGTAAAAACTAACCACTGCCACAATAAGCAAAGAATGAGTTTTGAATAATTTATGTTTTTTTGAGTTAGTGTCATATGTTTTATCATTCCCGTCTCCATACTTAAACAGGGTAAAATTTTATATTTTGCGGAAATAAATATACAAAAATAGTCATTTATGCATTGCAATTTCATTTACGCTCGTATTAGTAAGTTTCACAAAGAGCTAGGGCACTTTTAAAGATATGTCGAAAGAGTTTTTCATATAGTGTGAGTAAAACAAGTTAACAATTAACAGTTTTTGTTCTTTATGCTAAAATAAAATAATCTCTAATATAATTTTGCTTAAATATTTATTCTTATGTGCAGTGCCGTAGCCAGGATTTTTTTTCGGGGGGGTTTTTTCGGGGAATCGCCTCCGGACTTCAAAAATCGCGCATTTGGCGGTAAATCGCAACACCTGAAAACAAAAATTTCGGGGGGGTTCTAACCCCCTGACCTCCCCCCGCTGGCTACGGCCCTGCTTATGTGTCACACCCTCCTATAACATAAATCGCTTGCTTTTTTACCTGCATTTGTTAGTGTTTAAGATTTTGGGCGTGAGGACGGTAATGATGATGGGTGGACGGATTTGATAAAAAGTAGACGGTAATGATAGGGAGGGTTATGAGAAAAATATAAATAAAAATTTGTTTAGGTGGCAACGCCGCTAGTTTAAAACTTCTCTGTTCGTATTTTAAAAGGTTTTAGGTTCTGTTATTGCATTATAGCTTTGCTTCTTTTATATCGTATTTTTCTTTAAAATAAATCCCTATAGACGGTAATGGGTGGTAAAAGGTCAGAAATATATCAAAATATTATCCTATTATATTATAAAAACACACTTACCGATTTTGTCGTCAAAAATCTAGTGCACAGCACAAACAATGAACGACCGCGCTTAATAGGGTGCAATAAAGTGACTGATGTTCCACCTAACAGACACTTAGGGTACCAGAACTAAGGTAGACGGTAATGAAACAAATCTTGTGGGACAAGAAGTGTCTTTTATCGTTTATTATTTTGTGGGCATATACTTACTATATATAATAACTACTAAAAAAATGTAGAGATATATTTTTTCAAGTAAACCTAACCAAGCTTTTATCGAGATGTCAAAAATAGAAAAAACATACCAACAATAAGTATGAAGTTTTCCAATCAGGACATGAGACGGTAATGAGAAAACGATGGTTTAAATAAACCTACAACAAATAGTTGGTGGCTTTTGCTTATTTTGTGATAGTAGTAAGCAAAGTATGGGTGTGACTGATAATTTTGCAAAAAAGAACATAGTTTTTAATGTTATAATATCATTAAAAAACCTCAGGGACTGACATATTAAAACTATTTTAAAATGACCCAAATAGTAATTAGAAACATGATGTAAAATGTAGAAGACATAAAAAAGTCTGTTCTTCTTTATTATAGCTATAATAAAGACAGTCAAAAGAAATATAGTTATTATTAAAAAACATAAAACATCTACCACTTCAGTACTTATCCATTGTTATTAACAAAAATGTATATGAAATTAATCAACTTAAACAATAAAATAAAAACTGGTGTTAGTAGTTGTTGATAAAAACCTCTTTTTTAATCAGCTGATTTAAATATTATTTTTAAGGTTGGCAATATTTCTCGTCAGGATACTTGCATTGAAAATTCATGTGTAAATGATGCAATGCAATTAATTGCCTTGCATAACTTGCATGCTATAAGTTGCACGAAATGTAAACAGGCTCTTTTTAGAAATCAACATTGTTATTTTATTACCATTAATTTCTGGTGGTAGTTAGCCTGAAGTGACTTCTGTCCTTACAAAGAAAATACCTACTTAATAAGTATCTACCACCAAAATTGTCAGTACGTTCAGTAAAGTGGCTCACAGGGGCAATCTAAAGAGCAGAACAAGGAACATACAAAATAGATAATAAAATGTTTAAGCAGGATTCAAAAGCTTATTTATAATTTTAGATGTCATACACTCATACATCATAATAACTTTTTTATAAGCATGCTAATTATATCAATATTAGCACTCTACCATAAGAAAGTATTTAAATTTAAGCATGCTAAACGTGATAGAAATGATAAAGCTGAAGGCTTTCATTAAAATACATTAATAAAAGTTCGCTGGAGAAGCTTACCATAATACATAGAAGAGTAATTTACCAAACGCTGCGTACATAAATAGGGCAAACATTTTTTACTTAATAATACTCTTTTTAAAACGTTACTTAAACTGGTCATGTTTTGTTTTTGAAATATTTTGTAAATTACATAAAAGTTGAAATTGTGGTTATGGCTGGAGCAACTAGGGATGCGCGAACGATACGATATTTTTGAGTATCGATACTTTAGCTTACGATACTCGATATTTTTCATTCGATATATAATGATTATCGATACATTTTACTGTGTATCGATACATCATGATCCGGACTACTTGGAAAAAATCCCAAATCCCATAATATTATTTATTTTATGCGGTTTTGCGAAACTGGAGCGGAATGCCCGGCCCGACCTTGGAGGCAGTTTTTAATAATATAAAATTATAATAGCGTTTTCGATTGCTAAAATTAGTTAAGCACAAGTGTATCTCTGTTGTCTTCCTTTTCTCATGTTAAAAAAGAAGGCAAATACACTCGTGGTTCGTGGTGCACTCACTAGGTGTCTTCCTTTCACCCCAAGGAGGAGCTCCCGTACAGGTCCAGAGCATCACACAGTTGTTCCAGTCAACTGGGGCATCAAGCACTTGAACCGTTCGAGCCTATCCCCCCTGCCCTCTCGTGAATCATTTATGACTTGAGGAGCGGTTAAATCCGTAGATATTATCCGCGACGTTGCCAAATTTCCTGTTGACTTGTCACTTGTCATTTATTGTTGGTTGCTGAAAAGCAAAAGGTCACAGAAAAACTTCGAACAGAACAGACACTTCATTTGATGGCGGAAATTTTTTAAATTCAAACATCATTCTAAACTAATATTTCTGTTATTAACCACACAGGGCAATTGTTCAGTTAAAAAAAACCTTATAGGTGTGGTGGCTGGTATAACAAATATAAACTAGGTGAATAACCCTTGATAAATAAAAGAATATTACTCCTTTAAATTACATTAGATAAAAAATTTATTAGATTAATAACAAAGTGAAAACTATAATAATTAGAGAATAACGTATTAGTGACTAAATTATTTAAAGAAAATTGTAAGTAAAATAGTGATTCATATTATGACTAGCCGCCGCTGAGATATACATAGGTATATTATCACCAAATAATTTGTTAGGGACATTAAAAAAAAGAAAAATTAAAGAAATTATATATTTTTCAACTTATTTCTATGCAACTATTCCATTAAAATTAATGAAGTAAGTAGGTAATTTATTTAGCAAGATATAAATACTTTTTTTTTGTTTACAATTTGACATATTATAATTTATAATGATAATAATAATAAAGGCTTTATTTGCATACCAACTTGTACAGCTTATACAAAAGTACATTCTTTTTGCATCATCATAAAAGAGGCACAAAACAAGGTCACAGACCTGCCAGACAGTACTTACATTAAAAGACATAACAGACTCTTAAACAGAAATTACACATTTACAATAAAGACGGCATGACTATTCTAGTTTACACAATGTATGTTTCAAAGAATTCTTCCAGGTCCTATGGACTTGTTGATAGTAAAATTCTCTTAGTTTCAAACATAAACCTATTGAAAGGCAAGTGCTTAATTCTATCAGGAAGGTGATTAAAACATTTAACAGCAGATACAGCGCACCCCCTCCGCGTGAGAGTAAGTCTATGACCTGGACCTGGTATTACAATCTTATTGTTTCTAAATCTTGTACCATGACTGTATACACTTTCATATGATAAAGTGGTTCAGGTGACTTCGCGCATGCAGAAGACACCAATGTATGTATAATGCTGGTACTATCATGATACCGAGTTCTCTGAAATGTTATGTGAGAACTCAGACCACTCAAGTAGTGTCTTCATAATATACTGACTATTACTCGTAGGGCCCTTTTTAGTTGTTTACAAATAATTTGCCATTTGCTGAGTTTCCCCACAGCAGAATTGCATAAGCTAATTGGCTTCGGAAGAGACCCATAATATAAGCATGCTTCATAATTTGGAGCGTAGGGTACTGTTTTATTTTACGAAGTAGATATAATATGACGCTTGATAGTTTGGAACTAAGATATATGGTTTTTAAAGGATAGCCCTGTATCCATGTGTAGGCCTAAAAATTTGGCAGTATTGCCTTGTGTATTCTTTCTTAATGAGAAATTTAAAGTGGTAGTTTTACCGAACGAAATAACAGAAATATGTTTTGAGGTTATGTCAGTACGCTTGCATCATCCGTCAAACACAATCTGAAATCTGACAACAGCGCGGATAACATCTACGGATCTAGCCGCTCCTTCCTAAGGATTGAGCTTAATGTCAAACTTGTCAATTTTATTGTTCCTTTCGGAACGGTGTCGAGTTACTCCGGGGAGAGTCGCTGAAAGGAATATTACTAATAATTTTAACTCATTTACAAAATAAATTGCCTTGATTGCCCAAAAACCTATATTGGGCAAACAAAGCAATATCTTAAAAACAGAATTAAGGAACATCAAAACAGTATTAGAAATGTTAGTCACAGTTCAACAGCTCTATCAAATCATTCACTAGAATATTTACACAACTTTAATTTTAATAACGTAGAAATCTTAGATTATGAATCAAACTACAAAAAACGAAACATAAAGGAAATGATACATATTAAAAAAACCCATAACACCCTAAACTATAGAACAGATACGGATAATTTAAGTACCATTTACAACAACCTTATCATAAAAAAGTAAAACGAAAATAAAAGCAAAATTTTTGTGTCCCTACCCTTAAACATCTGGAATAATAAAACCAAAGCTCTTTACTGTAAACATCCACAAATCAGTATCTAGTTTAAAACCCTGTTGCAATAAGTCATTTTGTTAAAATGTAGTGTTTAAGTGAAATCAATTTAAAAGGTATGTCCTATTCTACTATCTCTTGTTTATATAAATCTTACATAGAAAAATATATTACTATTACACCTTTGTTATTAGGATTCTGATGATGGTTTAGAGATGAAATAAACCGAAACGTCAAAACCATTTCAAGACTTTAATTTAAACTGACCGAAAGCCCAAGAAGTACAATAAAACTATTTAATCAAAAACGGCCAAGAAACCAATATTACTAAATTACTAATAATGCTCTCCCTCTCCGATCCCCGAATCGAAAATCCTGGACTCTTGGAATTTATAGGCATAGGTGATGTACTTACTAGCTGTTTACTGCCCCAATATTTGAGGAGCGGCTAGAACTGCAAAAAATCCGACGTTGCCACATGTGCGCTAGCTCGAAGATTTTAAAATAGTGGATTTTTTGCACCGATCCCTCTTCGCTTGCGAGGAAAGAGTCTGGTCAGGGCCCCTAACCAGGTGCTAACCCTGTTCCGACCTTAGGGTGCCCTCCGATCCACCGTTAAAATAAAAAAAAAGATGCGGCCGAGCCGGGATTCGAACCAACACATCTCGGACAATAAGCGGATGCTCTATCCACTGGGCTACGTGGCTGATCTACCTGCAAAGGAAATTAAAGTTTACCGGTGCAAGACAAAGAAAACCGAAAATGGCAACGTCGGATTTTTTCCAGTTCTAGCCCCTCCTCAATATTTGTGTCGATTGTCGATACTTTCGGCGTATCGGAACATCCCGAGAGGCAACGAATACTAAGTCAGAAAGAATACCAACTCGCGTTATTTGTCGCAGCACGGATCGATTCGAATGACATATGAAATGTCAATCAAACGTCAAACAGCGACAATTGGTCTGGCCGTGGCTAGCGATGGAACTAAAGCTGGCGCAGGCGCAATCTAAAGCCGACGTCCCATGTGCGGAATTAAAGATGGAGGCGGAACGGAAAAGGCGATTCTATTGGTCGCTGGGCGGCCATCTTACAATTTTTGACGTCAAAAATTCAAATCAAACAATAGAATCGCCTTTTCCGTTCCGCCTCCGTCTTTAATTCCGCGCATGGGACGTCGGCTTAAAACTTCATATTTTTATTTTAAAATTTTAAAGTAAGTAGCAAATCAAACTTAAAAATTTATTTGAAATCAAAACCAAGTAGGTTTAATGCCAAATAAATTTTTGAGTTTTAAATCCACTTTAAAATATCACGTCTAGTATGAATATGAAAAGGAAAATCAAACTTGACGAAGTTGAGATCTGTAACTTTATTATCAAAAAGAAACGCAAATATAAACATTTCATAAATAGCTTAAAACGATGCAACACTTTATAGACACTCACCCATACCTAAATTTTAAAACAACATAACATTTATAGAAATCAAGATTAAAATGTATTCTGATCATTTTTTTATATATAACATAAACCAAGAACACGATTCTCAAAATTAATTTAAGGCAGACAGAAAGAATAGGGCAATGTAAACCGAGTACACCTAAGAAAAAGTCGTTAATCACAATCCTGTCAAGAAATAGATATAACTTGTCCTGATAATGTCAAACCAAATAAGTTACTCTTCATTTGGGTAGTCTGTGCTTTCGAACTCCTCGTATGACATGAAAAAAAAAGAATTTCAGGTTTTTATAATACAATACATTACAATATTTTTACGTTTGCTCAAACAGTCTGATATTCTTCTATGAAACTGTAATTGGAATTTTGGTCAAAAGAATACATGTTTGCAATAATTTTTTAGAGTTTTGGAAGCTGTAAAGCCTAAACGTGACGTTAATGCACTAGAACTGAAACACAAACACTAGACACCGTAAAATATACCACTGAGAAACTTATAATGATATGAAATAAAGCTACACTACCATGGTTCTTAGGTCGATTCTTTCTGTTTTGATAAAAACAATAAAATCTATAATAGTCCCTGCTGCAATATACTTGTTTGCCTGTTGTGACCCTTCCCACAATTCAACAAGAAAACGAAAATTAATGAGTATATGACTATTAACACTTTAAGTACCTACAACACGCAACTTATTTAGGAAAGACACTGGAAGGTTACCTTTACAACATTATTTTATCTGTATAATAAAATAAAAATTCGCTAAATACATGTTGATGGCTACAATTGATCCATTACTACTATTGCCAAGAAAAAAGTGTAATTTAAAAGATTGACTAAGTATTTTATTTAAAAGATTTCACTGAAACACTACTTTAAAAATTCTACTGGCAGCCTTGTCGAACACTCAATTGGCAACATACGAAACCATTGGTGCAATATTCGAATACTAACGTCTCTTGTTTCTGAAGCTTAACAACAAAGGGTAAATAAGGTGTCCTAACTATTATTTGTTTATAAATGAAAATTTCCACTCCCTTTCCTTCTAAAGTTAGTCATGATGATACATTTCGGAGCATTTCTCTTGAAAAACAATGGTATTGTAATAAAAATAACCCATACTACAAACAAAATATTTTAATTACTTATGTGGAAGCGAAAAAATAATCCATTTTCTTGTTAGAATGCTATATTTAAATAAAAAGCCATGATACAATAAGAGGAAGGTATGATACCAAACCGTGTCAAATTCGTCCGGGTTCGCGCATGACGTCACGCCGTGATTAATTTTTGAAATTTATAACGCGCAATATAGAGTTTAGGAGTTTACGTTAGTTAAAGGCGATTTTATATAAATTCTATTGGCAATAAACTTTGCCTCCTGCTTATAATACAAATTTTATAGTATATGATTTAAAATAATCATATCAATAAAGGGATAAATACATACATTGATTACATTGATTGATTGATTGTCCACATCACAACTATACACAGTATTTTTACTTTTAAACTCCTAAAAGTAATATAAAAACGCCAAAAAATAGTTGAAAACACAACGCGATCTTAAAAAAGACGTGTTTCGTTTACAAAATATCGCGGAATTGATCACGGCGTGACGTAAATGGCCACGCCTACCTGCGCGGTATCATATCTCCTTTTATTTGTATCATGATACAAAGCTACAACAAAGTCAAAAATGATCAGCAGCCACTTTTACTTCGTCTAAGAAGAAATTGTGGACGAGTCCACTTTAGCTTCCACACCGGCGAAACAGGGAAGTAGGGTTGTATAATAATTTGGTTGGATTGGTCGCATAACGCACCATCTCTTTTCTGTAGTATCGTTGGTTGGACATTTAAAAAGAGATAAAGAGATGTCGGAGGTGCTAAGCCTATTAACAAGTATTTATGATCCTTTTACTTACAAAGAAGAGAAAGAAAAATTTGTATGTCCAAAATGTATTCGAAACAAGTCTGGCGGGTTACGTATATCGTAACTAAGCGTATTGTGATACTTGCCATACGAAGTTTTATGGGGCTGGCTGGAAGGGTACCTGTGCCTAGTTAGAATCAAAGAAAATAAAAGGGTATGCTTGGGTGGTTAGAATAACAACGAATACCAATTAAGAGAAGTCCGGCTTTCTAGTAAAAAGAGATGTAATTTTTTGACTTTTCAAATTTAATACTAGCGCCACCAACACCTAATGAAGTAACTAATGCATAACTGTCACTATCACTACTGGTAAAAACGGCTGTGACAATTGTATCGATCGCTCGAGTGACGTATCAGGTAGGTGCAGTGACAAGGGTACTAAACTTAGATAGGAGTGCTCAATCAGCTCAATCTGTCAGCCAAATGAGGTTATGTCCTGTGACGTCACCACGTTACCTTTTTGCTTTGTTTACATTTTTTTGAATAGGCTGCTTGTGTATCTTCGCCTGTTTTTTGATAAAGTTTGAGACATTTGGAATATATATTGTTATTGTAGCTATTAAACTAATAATTTAGTTTTACATAATGTATATAATTTGGTATGATGTACAGAGACATTAAGGCTTGGTATTATAGACAGGAAGCTTTCTCAGTTTGTAAAAAAGGTAATAAAGCCTGTATCTTTCCTTTGGATGTCCATTATTTATTCATCAATTTATTTTTTAGGACTAACGTGCCGTTTATGAAAGCAACAGTTTTGCTGGTATGCCTACCAAGATAATCCACAAAATAGTTAAATATTGTACTAACTATTCCCCTTATCAGCAAAGCAAAGAACTTTGAACAAGGAATGGAGAAATGGTTAAAACTTTCTAGGATGGATGGATAAAATAATTAGTTGGATGCAGTAGAACAGAATTATATTGAAAACAATCAGGAATTTTATTTAATTTAATATATTTATTTCAACGGAAAATCCATTTTACAATTTACAAGTATATAGAAAATACAGGACATGAATTAATAATACTAAACATACAAAAATATACATATCTGTAATATAGAACCAAATATACCATTAAACAATCAAATTAGCCACAATTTGCCTAGATTGCATCTAGGATGTAATTTTCTTTTAAACCCCATCAAAGTCCCACCAAAAGGATCCAAATTAATATCGTTAAACCAGAAAACCGTTCGCGACATGGGCTATGAAAGCCATAATTAGTTAGTGGAATGATAAACATAATACTATTTCTTGTTTTATGTACTAAATTAAAGGAAACAAGTTGAAGTAAATGGGGGCAACAGATGATACCATTCAAAAGCCTGAACAGAACGTCAGCAGTGGGGATGCTGAAATAATATGAATATATCAAATAAATGATATTTTTTGTTCGATATGTCGACATTTTTAGGTGAGATTTTTTATACCGATATATTGACATATTGATATTAAAATCTTACCAATGGATCGATATTTTTCGCCAGCTTTAGGAGCTGGATGGTGAAATGCTAAATAAACAATATGCTAAATAAACAAGATTTTGATTATATTTTTTTAATTAAAATTAATTGTTTACAAATGTTGTTTTTTTGTTGTTTGGATTTTCCCTACAGCCTCTTCGAAAACTTAATGATAGTTGAAAATTTGATACAATTTTAGTGTATCTAAAACGGACAACTAACAATAGGAATCCATAAGGGAAGATATAAAGATCAATGTAAAATTCTAAAGTAGCTTACATTGAAGTGAAAATGAAATAATAGAAATACTGATTTGTCTGTATTTCTGCATATTTAAATGCTTTAATTAACTATTTTGCTAATTTTCTCATTTTACTTCTAATATTAACATCGCAAGCACCACTTGATTTTTTTTTAATGGACTTTTTTGCTTGTTCGGCTTTTATATTTCTAAAATTAATTCTTATTATAGTTCTCAGATTACAAAAATCCCAAATCAGTTTATAAGGTAAGACTTTCTCCCTTTTCAAAATTTTTCTTCACAGATTCTTAACCATTCCTGGTCCCCTTTGATACGCTTCTCCATGAAAAAAGTCTCAGACACTAAATAAAACAACAACACAAAAAGTGGAATAACATGAAAAATAACGACTTAACAACTATAACAACAATATCAAACGATGAAGAAAACAGAACTAGTAACAACTATAAGGTTAAACTCTCCAAAAGTTTAAAAAAACTGTTCAAAAACAACCAAAACAGCACAAAACTACCGTACTTCCATATGTAAACAAAGCAAGAAGGTAACGTTGTGACGTCGCACAATCATATGATTGACAGTTCTATTTGCAAACATTGGGTTAAATGGCAATTGAGCACTCCTATCTAGTTTAATGTGTTGTTCAGTTGTTCGCCTATATATATTTTTTAAATGTGCATCGTTGCATTTTCAGTTGTGATCTCGTTTTTTATTTTCCTTATTTTGTATGAAAAAATGTTTTTAAATAAATTTGTCCACTATTTTATAAATTATTATAGTTTAATATTTTTGTTCCTTATCTTCTGTCATTTTACTACTTTCCTAACTAGAAAAGTTATAAACTAGTTTAAAGTGATGAGTTAAATTTACTATTTATATCTATTTCTTCCAACAAAAATGAGCAAGGTTTGTTAATCTACAAATAGCTATTTAAGTACTGGGAGAATAGGTGCTCAGCACGTTTTTATAAAGAACAACATGAACGATATATTAAAATGTATGTATATAATTTAAGAGGCTTAAACTGGTTATTCTAGAAATATTTTTACAGAAAAAAATAAGTTGAAATTTCCAAAATAATTGTTTTTTAGCCGACATACCCCAAGTTTATGGACATATATTTTGAATTCAGATTTAAAATATCTTGTATAGAATTGATATAACAGCAAGTGCAAATTATATTTCGGCGCCTCGTCCTCAAGATCACTTTTTCTTGATACTATGTAGTACAGCTCCTGTACGCAAATTGGCCACAATATTTAAAGACGGAACGAGAATTCTTGTTACCGTATGTCTGCCACCTGTCCCTAATAGGTGTCTTCCTTTCACCCCAAGGAGGAGCTCCCGTACAGAGCAGCACACAGTTGTTCCATTCAATTTGTGCATCAAGCACCTGAACCGTTCGAGCCCTATCCCCCCTGCCCTCTCATGAATCACTTATGACTTGAGCTTAATGTCAAACTTGTCAATTGTTCCTTTCGGAACGGTAGGTGCGTTTGAGATTAGCACTCTTTTCACTCCGGACGTACCTAAGTGCACTCCGTCCGTTCGAGTATTAAATTCGGAGCAGAAAGAGTGAATCCGCTGGCGTTCGGGTATCGAAAACAGAGTGAAAAGTGTTCACTCCAAAAGTCCCGTCTCGGTGAGAGGTGCTTTAGGAGCGGGCATGCGCAACTGCGTTTGCGAATTTTATGGTTAAGTTAATTTTTTGTTTATGTCGGTTAAATGGGAATGTTTTCATTCTAAGCTGGGTTCATTCTAAAATGCATTTTAAAGTTTTGGTCCGTCATTGATGGGACCGTTATTTCCGCAGAATTCTCAACTATTTCTTCAGAAATTTCTTCGTTTTCGGAGCTTTTCACAAAATTCTTCCTTGGCAAAGTCTAAAATGGGGATGAGAGAATTGAACATATTTAATAATTTTAATTAAATCCTTGTCTAAAATTTAACCCATATGCAAGTCAAACACATGTTTATTTTTAAGGTTATGTTTTTGCACTTTTGGCGTAGAGCGTTCGTCTTTGAAAGATTTACTCCCAAAACTCCGAAGTCACGTGACAAAAATCTACTTTCACTCCACTCCAAATCCGTTGGCAATCCCGAACGTAGCTACTGTCGAGTTACTCCGGGGCGAGTCGCTCCGGGGCGTCAGACACCTGAAAGGAATATTACTATTTACTAACCTCTCTTTCTCGGAGAAGCGGCTAACTTCATAAGGTTTTCGTCAGAAAAGTAGTTCCAGGGCAAAAAATACCACCATTAACAAGTCTTTAACCAAGAAAAGACCAAAGTCCACGGGTTGAAACTAGCTCTTCATCGCACAGTGAAAGTTACGTAGACACTGTAACTGACACTGAGGATGTAACTATGCTCGACTATGAGTCGAATACTCCCCCTCCCACAACAAAAAGGGAGGAATTCGATGACGTATTAATTCTCTGTGAAGAGCAGCCGATAGAAGAAGAAAAGCCTGGGGGGAAAAGTTCAACCAGCACAAGTCTTTGCCCTGCACTCGATAATTCAAAAGAGATGGGCTTCTATGTTGGAAAAAGGCTTAAGTAAGGAGGAGTGACTAGAGCTTCGGGAAAATCATCCTGCACCAAAAAATTTAATATTAACAAATCCACCTCTAGTAAAAGTAAACACTGAAATCATATCGGCATTGCCAGACTCTGTTGTAAAAAATGACAAATTTCTTGTCAACAGACAGGCCCAGCTGGGAAAGGGAACGCTTGGGCAAGCAATGAATTTGTTATTACACAATAGGGAACTTTCTAGTGAACTTAAATCCAGTATTGTTAAGCTGTTAGGAGAAACAGGAAAAATATTAACAGACTTACATTATAGGTTATCCTTATCAAGAAGAATGTTAATGATTCCCCATCTGGATAAAACAGTTAAGGACTGTTCCAGTAAAACACCTGTTGGAGAATTACTATTTGGACCAAATATATGGGAAAAAATAAAAGCAGCAAAGGCACTACAGAAAACAGCTGCTGACTTGAAATTTAGTCAACAGGTCATAAAGAAAAATTTAGGTGGTAGTAATAGAGTAAAAAATAATTATTTAAACTACCGGGGGCCGCCAAGGCTTGGGAGGGAGCCGAGGCAACAAAGGGCATATCCTCAGAAGAGAAGAATACAGCGGAAGTGGGAGTAAAAGTCAAAGACCAAAAGGTACGTATGTTAACAGGTAGACTGCAGAATTTTATAGAAGTATGGAGAAGTATCACCAACACAAAATCCGTCATGTCTTGGCTAAAAGGTTATAAGATCCCTTTTTTAACTAAACCTTCACAAGAGAAATTTGTCTTAGTAAACACAAATGCTAATAGGCATAAACTCAAGACATTATTAGCTGATCTGAGAGATCAAGGCATTATAGAAAAATGCTTTTTCAGGGAAGATCAATTTCTTTCCCCCTATTTTTTGGCCACCAAAAGTGATGGCATTAGCAAGAGATTCATTCTAAATTTAACGGGTTTGAATCATTTTATTAGAGCTCACCACTTCCAGCTTGAGGACTATCGCACGTCCACGAAGCTTGTTAACCCTGGCCGTTTCATGGCAACTATTGACTTAAAGGATGCCTATTACATAGTACCAGTTCACAAGGAGTATAGGCATTTTTTAAGATTTTTAGTTGACGAACAGATTTATGAATTTACATGCCTGCCTTTGGGCCTATCCATTGCACCATTTTTATTTACAAAAATAATGAAAGCAGTGGTGTCATTTTTAAGAGACCAAAACGTTTGTTGTGTAGTTTACTTGGATGACTGGCAAATTTTTGGTCAAACAAAAGAAGAATGCCAGGCGAGTGTTACCAAGACAATTAGCTTGTTTGAGCATCTTGGTTTCATTATAAATTATACAAAAAGCACCTTAGTACCCTCTAATCAATGCAAATTTTTAGACTTTATCTTTGACAGCATAAAAATGTCATTAGAGTTACCCATTGAAAAACGAACAAAAATTCTTTTAATGGTTAAGAAATTTCAGAGGGAAAAAAGGGTATCAATATGCACTTTTGTTCTGTTTATAGGTGTGATTATTTCGGCTTGTCCAGCTATAACATATGGCTGGCTATACAGCAAAAATTTTGAAAGAGCAAAATACCTAGCTCTTCTTCAAAACAACCAGAATTTTAATAAAATTATGTTTATTCCGAAAGAATGTGATGAGGACCTTAAGTGGTGGAAATCTAATATAATGGGCTCATATAATAATATAAGAAAAGACTCAAAATCAAATCAAATCAAATATACTTTATTATTAAACGAATACATTATTCTTGTCGACAAAGTGTATTTATAGGTGTGATTATTTCGGCTTGTCCAGCTATAACATATGGCTGGCTATACAGCAAAAATTTTGAAAGAGCAAAATACCTAGCTCTTCTTCAAAACAACCAGAATTTTAATAAAATTATGTTTATTCCGAAAGAATGTGATGAGGACCTTAAGTGGTGGAAATCTAATATAATGGGCTCATATAATAATATAAGAAAAGACTCAAAATCAAATCAAATCAAATATACTTTATTATTAAACGAATACATTATTCTCGTCGACAAAGTGTAGCTTAGAGATAATTAAGTATTAACAATTTACATAAAAGATTTTATCTTATAAACTAGGTGTATAAACACAAACAATATAAATAGAAAACCCACTGATCTCTTATGATATGGTTCTTTTTTCAGATAGTTCAGAGTCAGGGTGGGGGGGCAGTCTGTAATAACGATACAACTCATTGCTGGTGGTCTTTTGAGGAAAGAAAATCTCATATCAAGTTTTTGGAACTAACAGCAGCATTTTATGCTTTAAAGTGCTATGCCAGAAATAAGAGGGGCTATTCTATACTTATAAAACTGGACAACACGACTGCGATTTCATATATTGACACGATGGGGAGCATAAAATTTCCTCATTTAGCACAGCTGTCAAGAAAGATCTGGCAGTGGTGTGAGCAAAGAGACATCTGGATCACAGCCTCATATATAAGTTCTAAAGATAATTATAAAGCAGACTTTGAATCCAGAATTCTCCCTACAGAGACAGAGTGGCAACTAAGCGAGGAGGCTTTTAAAATAGTAACGGACTTGGCTTCCCTGATGTAGACTTGTTTGCCTCAAATATCAATAGAAAATGAAGTAGATATGTCTCTTGGCTACCCGATCCAGATTCCTTTGCGGTAGATGCTTTTAGTATTAATTGGGGTTATTGTTATTTTTATGCTTTTCCCCCATTCATTCTGATCCTAAGAACCTTAAATAGTAATAACAGATCGCGCGGAGGGCATAATGGTCATACCTAAATGGAATTCGCACGTGGTATCCTCGTATAAAGAAGTTACAAATCGAAAAACCGGTTCCTCTTGTTGCCAAGAAAATTCTAATTAATCCTTTTTCTAGGCAACAGCACCCGATGGAGACTTCCCTGGTTTTCAGTGCGCTTATCAGTCAAGCATTTACAGTAGAAATTGTCCCCATGTGCAGCATTCCAACACTCCTAGAATCGCTGTCAACATCTACGCTAAAACAGTATGAAACTACATACAGAGTGTGGTGGATTTTTTGCCGGGAACAAAACATACCATTGTTCAAAGCAGGCTCTAGGGAAGTGATTAACTTCCTACAATATCAATTTAATTTAAAGAAAAATGGATATAGTAGTATTAACTCACATAGGTCAGCCCTATCCCTGATTCTATCAGGAGATATAGGAAATGACCCTAATATTAAGAGTTTTTACGAGGCATTTTTCGGTTAAAACCACCCCGAAGAAGATATCAGGCAACGTGGGATCCATGTATTGTCTTAAAATATCTAGACAGCTTGGGCTCTACTGAAACTCTGTCCTTAGCACTGCGTACCAGAAAACTCGTAACTCTATTGGCTTTAATTACCGTCCAAAGAATCCAGACTTTAACCCGCATCCGCGTCGATCAGATCATAATTGATCCAGAAAAAATCCAGATCTTTATACAGGATCATTTGAAAACTACTTCCCTCAAAAATACTCAACCCTGTCTTCAGATACCTTTTTTCCATGAAAAACTCAATTTATGTGCAGCATCGACACTTCTTGAATATATAAATAGAACATTGCTCTTAAGAAGTGAAAGTCAGGATTTCCTGTTACTAACGACCACGAAACCACATTTGACGGCAACTACCCAGACCATAAGCAAATGGATAAAAAGAACTTTGAAGGACGCAGGAGTAGATACCAAAAGATTTACAGCATATTCGGTTAAACACGCAGGAACTTCTGCAGCTTTTGAGTCCAGCATTTTGTTAAATACAATAAGGAAAACTGCAGGCTGGAGCAAAAATTCTAAGGTATTCCAACAATTTTACAATTGTCCAATAGACAATTCTACATATTTTGCTGAAGCTGTTTTGAATAGAACTTAAGAAGTTTATATTTTGCATAATATGTTACTTCTTAAGTTGGAGTTGTTCAGAAAAATTAAGAAATTTCTGTTTCCAAAGCTATATTAGCATTTTGATTGGTTGTTTCTTGAGTTTGTAAATCTTAACTTTGAGGAATAAAGTTGTTCTTGTAATGGTGGAAGTAGGTCATTCATTACCACCTTAACTTTAAACCACTACATATAGTATCAAGAAAAAGTGATCTTGAGGACGAGGCGCCGAAATATAATTATTCAATCAAATGAACTAGTGATGTTCGATTGCAATTATATGAGGCGCCTCGTCCGAAAAGATCACTCCCGCCTCTCCCTTTTAATTTAATTGCCCAAGTGGTGCATTTTTTCTTCTTAACTTTAAAATATGAAGTTAGCCGCTTCTCCGAGAAAGAGAAGTTAGTAAATAGGGACTGGTGGCAGACATACGGTAACAAGAATTCTCGTTCCGTCTTTAAATATTGTGGCCAATTTGCGTACAGGAGCTGTACTACATAGTATCAAGAAAAAGTGATCTTTTCGGACGAGGCGCCTCATATAATTACAATCGAACGACATCACTAGTTCGTTTGATTGAATAATTATTTTTGTTAATTTTCGGTGACTATTTTACTGTAAATGTCTTTCTAAATTGCCCAATGCGGACCATCTTAAATTTGTATTAAAACCACGCATTAGGTACTGCACCTAACCTTGTGTGCGCCATCCACTGTACTTGGCTAATCCACCAGTGGATGGACAGCAGGTAGCGGATCTCTATCGGTACGCGCCGAGGTAATGAGCATGACGCTCATGTTCCATGGGCCGCCGCGGAAAAGAGGATGTGGCCGGTCTACAATCCGCGGGGTTTGCCGTGTTTCGGGCCGGACGCGGCTTTTGGCAATGCGGTTTCTGTCCGCTTCTGGAGCAGCCACCTTGTGTTTACTGGGTCCCATCATTAGTCATAATTGATGTTTTATGAATTAATTATTAAATAAATATAAATTTTGTCATAATAGAAGTACTTTTTGCTGTTCTATTCAGTTCATCTTTTTGTAAGGTCAAAAGTTATGACAAGGGTTGCTGCTGGATCGCGACGCATTGAATTCTACGCGATTTTGACAATAATGACAGTGGCCATGTGATGGATCATTTGTTTTGTTTGTGTAGTCATGTGACTTTGACACGTTGAATAGAACTCTATTTGACGTGATCCGGGGTCAGGTTTGATTTGGTTTTTTTAACTTTCTTTGTAAAATTGGGACATTGTTAATTACAACCGAGATTAGGGTTTCATAATTTTGTTCAGCTGTTTTGCCAGCAGTAACAAAATATAGAGGACTTGAAGGGAGGAGACCGATCGCAATACGTTGGTCGCGATCTCAAATTTGCATCGGTAATTCAGCTTTACGATTTCGCCGCAAGCTTCGAATGTGATGTTTTAAATACATGGATTCTTATGGGCGGGATAACTATTTTTATTTAAATTAGTTTCTTTGATTTTTTTGAGGAACAAATAACGACTTCTATTTTATTGGAACACCCGGCCTGTATGTAGTTCCAATAACGACGCCTTGGTTTTTAAAATACAGGTTATTGTTATGAAACATTCTAGCCACAAACAACTTTTTTGTCGATAAGTAAGCAACTGTACAACTCTATTAATATAATATATTTTTATTATTCCAATATAGAATCGCAAAAAAAACACAAATATAAAAAAATATTTAGCTATATTCTTTATTACAAATGTGTTACTATTGTAGTAAGATTGTAAAGTATTTTTAATCAAGGATGAATATATTACCCCATCTTTCATTTTTTTTTTTTTGCAATTTTGATTGTTTCCTTAAACATTTGGTTTTCTCTCTTCAAGCTTTTCGTCTATGATGCGGTTCATTTGTTTACAAATAAAACGCATTCTGCTGACAAGATAGAATGGAACTATTGCGGAGGTAAAGTTTTCTTTATGCTCATCATACCTAAAATACCATCTGCCGGAAAGTGCAATGCACAAACAGCATCACTGGTGCCAAATATTTTATCAGCTCTAGGAATTGCTCGTTGCCATTGTTGAAAAATTATGCATCCATAAGAAAATAGTATAATAATAAATAATTGTACAATAAAATGTGACTGTGATTTTGGTAATAATTGCCAGTATACCTCACAATTATACTGTTGTTAAATTTACTTATAATTTATTTAATCAATACATGACAGAACATAGTTCCAATGGTATTCTATGTACAAAGATGTTGATAAAATAGTGATTTGGCCTGGATTTATGTCAAAAATTAGTAATATGTACCTGAATATTAGTGTCTTAATACAATATTTACAAACAAGGAACAAATTAAACTATTTTAAATTTAATATATTTTTTAGATTATGCTGTGTGCAAAATACACGACCGTGATGTAGTGAAAGAAATATCAATAAAATCAACCGCATAATATACTATTTTCATGAGTTTGTTAGCCCTTATTTAGCTCTTATAAGCAAATTAACTTACCTTTGGAGCTACGAAGAGGCTTTGGTTGTTTTCACCGCGTTCTTTCTTGCGCTTCTTATCGGAAGAATACCCTGTTTTATACCCCGGCACAAAGCCAACTCTACTTTTATATGATTTACCGTTACTCATTGTCAATAGTGTTAAGAAAAAAAAATATTTTCGGCAAATAAACGGGAAACACACAACACTTTCTATGAAAAATTAGACTCACCAACGAACAGAGCGCCTCTATCGACAACCTAGCGAACTAACCAGAAACAGGGACTGAAATTTAGGGCGTGTACCGTTGTCAACTTCGGTTACGGTTTTGTGTCCCGTAAGTATCGGTAATCTGAAAAGTTGGCAGATTGGAAACGCAATATCTGTCATTAATGTCACCGAAGAAACCGAGCGGTTAACCAGGTTTGACAACGGTACACAGCCTTAAAATGCGGCTATTGCCGATCAAACCAAAAACCAAACCCAATCAAACCCTTTTTGTTGCCGATCGGTCTCCTCTCTTCAAGTCCTCCATAACCAAAGGCGTTTTTTCTTACAGAAACTGTTTCAAAACGCTACGTCATTTTGACGCAACTGACATAAGCTTGACCAATTACGATGTTTCAACACGACGACAAACGTTTTAATAGTTTCAACAAGAAAAAACGCCTTAAAAACTAGACAAAATGATCTGTCATTTTGGTCGATAAAACAGGGTTGTATTTTCGGCCCACTTGAAAAGAGCTGATTTGTTGTCTTTTAACTTTTTGTAATCTTTTTTTCTGTGTCTCGACGATTTCAGACAAACGGACAAGTACGTTGATTTTTAGGTTGTAAAATGTTTTTTTTTTAAGTAAAAGTTTAGACAATTTTTTTATTATGCCAAATATTTTTAATGGCTCTTACCAAATTAACAATTATTCCTCCTCTGTACAAAAGAATATTATCAAAATTTCCACAGAACTTTACGTTTTGCTTTGCTTACGGGTCGGGGGTGAAAAAGCAACTTCAAAATAATGATAGACAAAATATGATTGATTTAATATTTGCTGTAAAAGACCCAGTTTCATGGCATGGAGTTAATTTGCACATGAACCCGTCGCACTACAGCGGTCTTAAATATTTTGGCCATGAATTTATAGCTCGTTATGAACGAAATTTTGGTGCTAAAGTATATTTTAATACTCTGGTTCCACTTGACGATTATCTAATTAAATACGGGGTAGTGGCTACAGACGATCTTATAACTGATTTGTTAGAATGGTCTGATTTATATTTAGCTGGAAGATTACATAAACCTGTAGAAATTGTCACAAAACCCCTTGACACCGAGTTGGAGACTGCTTTACAATTAAATCTGCAATCAGCGGTTCACACAGCGTTGCTAATTCTTCCAGAAACTTTTACCGAGTATGAGTTTTATTACACTATTTCAAATTTAAGTTACCTTGGTGATTTTCGAATGGTATTTGGAGAAAATAAAAACAAGGTGAATAATATTGTCAAGGCTCAGATGATAGGATTTAGAAACTTATATAAACCTTTTCTGTTAAATTTGCAAGACTATGTTGATTTTCCCATGTTAAAACATAATATAGGACTTGAAACCACCATTAGCCAAGTTTCCTCCATTTATTGTGCTCAAGACATTGGACCATTGGCAAGGCTACATCATTTAAATCAATTACCTAGATGGCCTCAAAAAGCTTTAACTAGATATTGGAACAAAGGCAATTTTCACCAAGACACCGAAGATGTTTTAAGAGCAATTGCTTATGACCCAGATTGTGGTACAATTGTTAGTCAGCGTATTAATGAAATTGTATGGAATTCATCCCTTTGCCAGAGTTTAAAGGGTATATTAACAGCAGGAATATTAAAAAGTGTTAAATATAGCAGCAGAAAAATTAAGAAAATGCTGTTTTAATTTGTATTCATTACAAGTTAAAAGACAGTTAGTTTATTTGTAGACAGAATAAGAAATGCATAATATAGATCACTATTGGTTTATAGCATCAATACAACAATGAGTGAATGTGACAAGGTATTTGTTAAAACTAAGCTGATGGTTTTAATTAGATAACAGGTATTTAATTTTAAATTGTGTATTTTAACTAGAATGAAGTTATAAAGAAAAAGGGTTTAACATTTCTCGGGCCTTATTATTATACTAGAATACTTACATTTAGATTTACTAAAAAGGTTTAAGATTTAATACTGGTTTAAATTAAGATTTTCTAAGTAGGTAGTTGATCAGTTCGGTTTTGACAAGTTTTTGTCCTGTCACTGTTAATAAGCCGTCACCAAAAACTTATGAGTCATTCTAATATCTCCGCAATTCGCTTGGTTTCCAAATGATTTTCATCTTGGAACGTGTTGCTAGAATGAATTTAGTTCTATTATTGTGGAAAATACGTACTAAAATTGCTCGCTTCTCTATAAATTTAAGAAAACTCTCAGAAAAAAGTTCATAGTATAAAACTTAGTTGTCTTGTTCTTACACTTGTCAGTTTAAAACTTTTGGTTGTCAAATTAGACCAATCTAGCTTTGGAGAATCTAGCCGTTAAGTTGAGTGTTACAAAATCCTAATATAGACCAAGACTCCAAATGTTCCTCTTTATAATACAAATGATAGTGGATATCTTAAATCTACTGTAATTACTAAAATTAAGTATTCCTAAGCCCATAATTGCAGTCCATTTTTAGGAATAGTCCTATTATGTGTAATTAAGTATATTTAAAATTCATTATATGGAAGGTTTTTTAGTACTTATTTATAATGCTGTATAGGTCTTCGTTAATTCCAAAACTTTCACCATGCATTGTTTGTTACTGAGGACACCTAGCTCTACTGAAACCATCCAAGCACCTTAAAGAACTGTTATATAGAGGCAGACCTGGTGCAGAGGCCAACTTAAAATGAGGTTTATTCATTTATTTACTTATAATATACTTTATTGATAACATAAATTGGCCATCAGCCCAAGTGCTTCAGCTTTTTATGTAATAATTTCAAGTTTTTTAGTGCATATATTCAGAATTATATGCTCATATTTAGTGAATCGACAACAGAGGGTTGTTCTAATAAAGACAAAATCATGTTTCAGTGTGTACTGTCTCGGTATGGGAGTGCCTCAGGGTAGCATTATGGGACCCTTACTCTTTATTTATGTGAATGATCTCGAAAGAATTGTTAATTGCAGATAACATTAGATAGATAGATATTTATTTCATGTCAAAATAGATTCTGTCTTACATACGTCACATATATAGGTATACATATGTAAGTTAACTTATGAAATTACAGAGTGATCATATTACTTAGTAAATGCACAAAATATATGAATTTTAATATTTACATACACAAAATATAGCACACATCATTACAACAAGTACATAATTTTAAAACTCTCCAATCGTATAGAGCTCTGTCCGTCAGTAATTCCCGAACTTCTCGTTTGAATTGGCTTGAAGGTAATTTCTTTAAGTTTTCAGGTAAGCTGTAAAATTTTACTGCCAGGTAGATCGGACCATCCCGACACCTCTCCAGTCTCCTCAGGGGCACAGCAAGGCAATCCCCTGAGCTGGTAGCAAGGGGATGTCAATGGCTATTTGAGGGGTATAGTAGAGGGTTATTGTGTACGTGGAGCAGAGTCGTATCACATACAATGATGGAAAAGTTAAAATGTTTTCTCTTATAAAAGTTTGTTTACAGTCCTCTGTATAGCCCAAGCCCCCCGACAATCCTTATCGCCCTCCGCGGAGCATGTCCACAAGCCACCACAGCATAGGACAGGGAAGAATGACATAAGGCCAAGTAAGCCATTCGCATCATCTCGCCGGAAACATTTCCAACCAAATACCCCCTTATCTGTCTTGCTACAGTATCTATATGATCATTCCACCGCAATTCCGAATCCAGCTGCACACCTAAAAATCGCACCCATCCCCGAGTGAAAATGCAACCGCGAATATCTCGCAGAGAAAACAATACAAGGCTGGTCTTTTCTTTATTTAGCACTAGGCCATTATGTCGGAACCCCATGGCTAGCTGTGCCAATGGTACTAATATTGTATTGATGTATTGATGGAGTCTTCAACGCATAATCTAACAGAGGCTGGAGCAGAACCTCTGAATTCAGTTAAAAGTGATTTATTTTGAACAGATTTATTGTTAATACGGATAAGCCGAAATTCATTCTCTTTAGGACCAGACAGTTAAATCTAAAAATTCCTGAAACCATTAAACTTTTGCTTTAAAATTTTGGGTTTTCTGAGAGTACCAAATGTTTTGGTACATGAATGAACATCTAATGTGGGATAAGGAAGTAGAAAATGTCTGCAGCAAGTTGGCTAGGGCTTGTTATTCTATAAGAGTATTAAGAGACTACCTGGAGTCTATTATACCAATTTTACCAATAATAAGGTTCAGAATAATATTTTGGGGAGGAAGTTGTCAGGCAGGAAAAGTTTTTGTAACGCAAAAGAATTGCCTAGGTTTGTCCAGAGTGGAGACATGTAGGGGTAGATTTAGGGAGGCAGATTTTTTCATGCTTATTCAGGTTATAATATACAGGGTGCCCCATAACTAATAGGCCATAGAGCAACTGGAGATACTAGACATCAAACTAGACCGATTAAGTCATATAAGTTTTTTCGAAATGATACTCGTTATAGCGATACAGGGTGTTGAAAGTGAAAGCTTATTTTGGAAAATAAGCTATAATTTGAAAACGGTTCAATGTATCGAATTGAAAGTTGGCATTATTATGTTTTTATGGGTGAGAATTAAGAATTTGTGAACATTTTTAAGTTTCATAATAAAGGGCGCTACTCGCTAGTTACATACACTGGGTTTAATAAACCTATGATTTTTTTTCTTATTTGTAATATTAGGTACGTTTCAAACCAAGTTTCCTAAAAAAGGGTTATTTTTTAGCTAAAAAGCGTGATCTTGCGTGATCTTGGTATCTCTAACCGTTTTTGAGATATTTTCGTTTAAACATCACAATGCCTAAAAAATCAAGGTGATTAAATTCATATTTTAATTAACACAATGCCATAAATGAGAATCAATGCAGTTCAAATGTATTGAGGTAAACGGTGGCCACTTTTAACTGCATTCAGATTCAGATTGTTTATTCATGTTAGTATTGTAATACAATGTACAGGGTCTTCCAACGAGGACTGAACAGGGGCTCATTTTTGAGCTTCCTTGTATTTAAAGAAAAATCTAAAATAGCCAATCAATGTACTTTCCTGCAGAATTCAAAAATGAAACAAAAAATTTATTTGAACCAGAAACAAAAGAGTTACGCTATGGATAAGGTGTTTTTTAAATGGAACATAGCTTTTTTTATACGATTTTCGGAACGAGTGATTTTTTTTATGTCCGTTCTGATTAAAATATTTAATATTGTGACAGCTATTTTTATTAAATTTTAATGTTTTATCCAGTATAATTTAACTTCAACCTGTTTGAAACATACACTAGGTAATAAAGGTAAAATCACCTTGAAATCCTTCAAAGTCAAAAAATTTGACAAATTTAGTATGGAGTTGGAATTCTTTTTCTGTCATATAATGTTTCATTTTCCTCGAATAGGTTCTTTATCCTTAGAATAGTATTGACGGATATATTTCTGTGAAAATTTGCAATAAATCTTCTCCTTGCTTCTCTTGCATTTTCTTGGCATTTGTAGAACAAGATAACAATCTGCAATCTCTCATCTAATGAATATTTCATTTCGGCAATATTATAGCAAATTTGTCAAATTTTTTGACTTTGAAGGATTTCAAGGTGATTTTACCTTTATTACCTAGTGTATGTTTCAAACAGGTTGAAGTTAAATTATACTGGATAAAACATTAAAATTTAATAAAAATAGCTGTCACAATATTAAATATTTTAATCAGAACGGACATAAAAAAAATCACTCGTTCCGAAAATCGTATAAAAAAAGCTATGTTCCATTTAAAAAACACCTTATCCATAGCGTAACTCTTTTGTTTCTGGTTCAAATAAATTTTTGGTTTCATTTTTGAATTCTGCAGGAAAAAGTACATCGATTGGCTATTTTAGATTTTTCTTTAAATACAAGGAAGCTCAAAAATGAGCCCCTGTTCAGTCCTCGTTGGAAGACCCTGTACACACGTCAATAAAATATGAATAATATAAAATTTAGGTCAATACAATTAAAATCATAAAACAATTTAAATTTACAGACAATTAAAACTCATAAAACTCAAATATAGTGAATAAAATTACAAACAAAATATTAACACATTAAAAAAATATAGATTCTAACTATCAAATATCAGGTCACTATTTTTATATTCCTCAAGTGAATAAAAAGCTTTCGAAATTAAAATCTGTCTTATAGTTTTTTTAAATTGCTCTATCGGAAGATCCCTGACAGCTCTGGGAAGAAGATTAAAATACTTAACTGCTAAAAAGTTCGGTCCATTTTGGCTTTTTTTAAGTCTGCAGAAGGGAACAGTTAAATCATCTTTATGTCGTGTGTCATATGAATGAAAATCGCTATTTAGATTGTAATTGTTATAATTTGTCTTTGCATAGAGAATATTTTCATATATAAAAACACACGGAAAAGTAAGGATACCGAGACTGACAAAAGCATGTCGACAATCCTCCCTGTAAGGCAGTTGAGCTATAAATCGTACAGCCCTGCGCTGTAGGGCAAAGATATACAGGCTGTAGCAGCTCGTTCCCACACTATTACACCATAGGATAGCAGTGAGTGGCAAAGGGCAAAGTATGCTGTTCTAAGCACACTAGAAGAAAGCGCTAGCCAAGCTGCGCAAAACAAACACTCCCCTGCTGATCTTGGCTGCCAGGCTATTAATATGGCAATCCCATTTCAATTTTGGGTCCAAAGTAACACCAAGGAACCGCACCTCGTCCTTCGTCTCCAAGTCTGTCTCACAGTTTCGCAAGGAGAAAAACATCCTATTAGTCTTTGTCTCGTTCAGGACGAGGCTGTTGCCGCGAAACCAAGCAGCAACAGCCGACTGCGCCTCCCCCGTTCTCTCAGCAAGCTCCTCACGGTCACAAAGCCGAAGGCTGATGGTCGTGTCGTCAGCAAAAAGGTTGAAGGATGCAGCATTATAGTTGTCAGGCAAATTGTTTATATACCTAGATTAAAAATAAAAGTGGTCCTAAGACCGACCCTTGTGGAACGCCGACCCTCAACCGCAGGCTCCCCGACAACACGTCCCCCACCCTCACACACTGCGACCTGTTGACTAGATATGATTGTAATAGTCTTAGGCTGTTATTGTCAAAGCTGTACGTTTCTAGCTTTTTCATGAGTAGGTCGTGAGAGACACAGTCGAATGCTCTGCTTAGGTCACAGAATATGGTGCTGGTATATTCCAGGTCTTCGAAACCATTAAGTATTAATGTGACAAATTCAACTATGCTCGAGATAGTGCTATGATTTTGTCTGAAGCCGTGTTGGGCTTCGGTAAAAAAGATTATTATTTTCAAAATAGTGCAGTATTTGAGCAGCAATGCACTTCTCGAACACCTTTGACACCACCGGAAGCAGAGATATCGGCCTGTACCTAGTTTCCCACATCATCCCCATCTCCCTTGGTTTTTATAAACTGACACAACCAAAGCCCGCTTCAGCACATCAGGAAAAACTCCCTCCTTTAATGATTCATTGATCATTTTTGTTAACGGATATATTATGGTTTCACGTATTGATTTAAAAAGTGGCACATTAAGGTAGAATATATCCTTGCTAGTTTTGTTTTTTAATTTATTACATCCCTGACTTCAATGTAGGTGACAGGTCTAAATGAGAAACCTGGACCCCTTTTTGTCGCAGTTGTAATACCTGGGATATTTTCTATGTTAAGAGCGTCTATTAATTGCAATATTTACAAAATATTCATTAAAATTATGTGGTGAAATATTGATGTTTGCAGATTTTTCTTTCTTCCTGCTACCCTCCCTAATGCTATCCCACATCACTTTTGGAGGATTTTTTGCATTCTTAATACGGACGTCATTATGCCTTTTTTGCATTAGCAATAGCTTTCCTGTATTCCTGTCTATAAAAATTACGTTGCTGAAGCAGAATTTCAGTTGGGTCAGTCTTGTATATATCATTGAAAAAGAACACCCATTCCCTAAATTCCCTTAAACAGTTATCAAACCAAGGGCAAGGATTCCTGTGGTTTCTGTTCTTGTATATTTTTTCAGAAAAAGCAGACTTGAATGCTTCAGACAATTTAAAAATGAAAAGTGATAATTTTTCATCTATCCCAACCGACACACTATCTACAAAATCCCATGAGATTCTCTCGACAAGATTAAAATTTTTTATTTTACCGGTGACAGTTACAGGCCTACAGACACAGATTCCACACCATTATAAACAGGTATGTGCAGCCTCAAAATCTGAGCCATATGATCTGAGAGGCTAAAATCGATGCTCTCTGCCTCACGAGTTATACGTCGGGCCAAGGGACAGGCGATTTTAAAAATCACTGTTTTCAAAAACTGTATAACAAATTTATTTGATTTTGGGAAGTTTTAACAATTTAGCAAGCAACTATAACAACAGAAGTGACAATAAAATCTACTCTGCTTGTATTTATAATATTTCTTATCGCTAAGGCTAGGAGTGGTCAAAAGGAGCTTAGCTAAGCAGTTTACAATATGTAACTCACGCTGCTCCAGTTCGTCATCAAAATTTAGAAATATATTGTCTAGACAATTTTTACCTCTAGTTCTATTGAAAAACATTTGTTAAAGCCATAAGTTCTTATAAAATCTCGGTACTTACAGTCATCAGTGCTCTCAGAGCCAAAATGAATGTTAAAATCTCCAGCTAAAAGAATTTTTTTATCAATACCTATTAAACTTAAAGATTCCTCTAGAACAGTGGTTCCCAAATGTCTCGAAATTCTGGACCCCCAAAATTAGAAATTAGTAACATGCGGACCCCCATGAACAATTTAGCTTCAAAAATAATAAAGGAAACAACCTTTGTTAAAAAAATATTTAGTTCAAAAGTGCAGATTTATTCAATGCCTTTAATATGGATTGGCAATTTGCACCAAAAGACATCATGCTGTTTATAAATAAAAACGGCATCCTATAAAAGTAACTGAAAAACTGAACTAAACTGAACAAAATATATTCTCTTTTCTAGCAGAAAAAATATAACATATCAATCATCAGTTTTGGATTTTAATGAGAAGAATGAAATACTGTTTTTCCTGTCATAGTTCTTTCTAAATCTGGTCTAAGATTTGAACAGCCATATTATCCAACGTAGTGCGGTCTAATTTGACACCCAAAAGTTTTAAAATGACAAGTGTAAGACAATTAAGTTTTATGCTATGAACTTATTTTTGAGCTTTCTCACAAATTTGTCAAGAAAAGGGCAATTTTATTTATTTATTTATTTATTAACGGGTAAAATACCCAATAAAATTACAATAATAACAATATCAACATAAACATAGACCTAAGAGAACTTCAGTTTAGTAACATGTTTAAATGATTTAAAAGTATGTGAGAAGAAGTCAACGCTTATTTTATTTCCACTGGCTGTAATTCTTGACATTGGTGAGAAAGCGCCGTAATTGCAGCGATGAAATGGTACTGCAAACAGTTCAGTAGCTCTGGTCTGTCTAACGGGTGCTCTTAAGCCAACCTGCCATAGCAGATCTGGACAATCAAGATTACCGTTTATTAGTTTAAACAGGAAGCAGACATCAGCTTTTTTCCTCCTGTACTCTAATTTATCTAACCCCAGATGGGTTCTGGCCTCATCGTAATTATAAAAAGTAATCGGGAATTTTATCTTAAAAGATGCCATTTTAATATATTTATTCTGAACCCTCTCACTGTTTGATATGTGAACCAGATAGGAAGGAGACCATACAATAGAGAGGTATTCGAGTCGTGAACGAACTAAACTGTTATAAAGAAAATTAAGACATTTTATTTCTGTGAAGCCTTGGGAGCACCGGTTTATAAAACCCGACAATTTAAGGGATGTGTTTACAATATAGTCGTAATGAATATTAAACGTCATTTTACTATCTAAGACTAGTCCCAAGTCCGTAATTGAAGTTACCCTTTCCAAAGCCTTACTCCCTATTGCATAATTGAAATTTATGTAGTTTGAACTTCTGTGAAAGCTAATAATTTTACATTTACGGATATTTAAGTCAAGTTTATTAAGAGAACACCACACCTATGCTGTTCAGATCATTCTGTAATGATATACAGTCCTGGTATGATTTTATTGATATGTACAATTTTAGATCGTCAGCGTAAAAAAGATGTTCAGAACTGATTACGTTAGTTAGATCATTAATAAATAAATCAAACAAGTAAGGCCCTAAATGACTGCCTTGAGGAACCCCAGATGTTACTAACAAATCCCGAGAGCAAAAACCCTTAACCTGCACAATCTGTCTACGTCCAGTCAAGTAGGCTTTAAACCACGATAAAACATGCCACCCATACCCAAACTTCCAAGCTTGCTTAAAAGGAGAGCATGACTGACTGTATCGAAAGCCTTGGAGAAGTCAGTGTAAATGGAGTCAACCTGACACCGATCCTCCAAGGACCCCAGCACATACTGGGTATAAATCATTAAATTTGTGGCAGTTGACCTGCCCTCACAGAAGCCATGCTGTCTAGTAGATATTAAAGGTGACAAAGATACCTTCAGTTGATCGCAGATAATTTTTTCAAACTTAGGAATTGAACTGATAACAGAGATTGGTCTATAATTACGAATATTTGACCTGTCACCCGTCTTAAAGACAGGGTTAACAAAGCTAAGTTTCCATATGTCAGGAAAAGTACCACTCTCCAATGAACAATTAAACAGCATCCAGATAGGTCTAGCCAGTGAGTATACACAGTTAATGAGGAAGTTTTGGGGAATCCCGTCTGGCCCAGGCCCCTTGTTTGGCTTGAGTTGAGTAATGCTATCAAAAACTGCAGCCAGTGTTATTTGTACATTTTGAAGATCTAAACAATGAGAATTAAAATTGTTTGCCATATCTAAGTTACTGTTATCACAATCAGATTTGTATATACTTCTAAAATACTCGCTAAACAAGTTAACAATTGCTTGTCCATCCCCCGCATTTTGCTCGTCCAAGAACATGCAACCAGGTAAAGTACTTTCGTTTCTACGATCGTTAACAAAATTCCAGAAGACGCGAATATCATTGTGCATAGCAATCTGAATATTTTGCAAGTAATCGTCATAACAACGTTTCCTTAAAGATTTACATTGATTCCGTAAAGTGGAAAACTGAACATAGTGGTTAAAGTTTTTGTCTTCTTTATATTTTTTGTGAACTATTTTTTTTTTTGAAGAGTGAGCTGTCTCAGTTCACATGAAAACCACCTAGGAAATTTGGGTGTTCTTAGACGGACAAGGGGAACAAACAGCCTAACTGCATTATATAAAACATTATAAAACTTATTAAGACCATCATTTATGTCACTTACATTATTAAAACATTGATCCCAATTAATGTTAAGAAGGTAATTATTCAGAGCCATATAATCCGCCTGTTTAAAATTATAGAAGTAAGTGTCATAATCTAATTTTGTTAGAATTTCAGTTGAAGTAACATTTATAATAAGAGCCGGGTGATGCGAGTCACACGAGAGTAATGCCTCATCAGCTATGTCTACCAAATCTTTAGCGTTTTGCGAAAATATTAAATCAAGTAGAACCTTGTTAGTATTCAGAATATTATTAATTTGGAACATATAAAAAAGCCAGACAATTACATAACGTAGTTACAGAAGACCTCAGATCACTAGGAGTAGTGACTCCAAATTCATCATTTATCCAGTTAGTATGTGGTAGATTGTAATCGCCCATAATATACAAATGACAGTTACTAAAATTAGACATAATGTGATCAATAACCGTACAGTGATTTTCATATACAATAGTTGGAGAGCCAGGCGGTATATAGGCACTTCCTATAATAGCTTTAAAATTAAAATCATTTACAGAAATAAACAAATGTTCAACATTGTCAATGGAATGTGTAATTAACCTAGACTGGATAGATTTTCGCACAGCTATCAAAACACCACCGCCAACCTGTTTCACGCTAGTTGTCAGGGATCTGTCTTTTCGATATATCATATAATCAGACATGCCAAGTTCACCATTACTGATGTCACTGGATAACCAAGTCTCGGTTAAAACAATATTATCATAATCGCACTCTGAAACTGCCAATGAGAAGTTCAACAATTTTGTGCGCATGCCTCGAATATTCTGATAGTAAATACATGGGTTACTTTTTTTATAAAAAAAAATCAAATATGGCTTCATTATCCAAAGAAATACATCTCATTGACAAAGCATCTTAAACGTAAGTCTTAAGTAGGTATATTAGATAATTAACAAATTATACAACAGTCAAGTCATTACAATTATTAAAATACAAAACCGAAGAAAACATAACGCTGTCATATAACACTACGTCAGTAATACTTCAAAGTATTCATTCACTGAATAGAAGGCTCTCTCAATCAGTAACTTCTTCACTTCTCTCCGGAACTTTCTTACGCAAATAATTTTTCGTAGCCTTAAGGGCAGATGATTAAACAGCTTTTTGCTATCATAAAAGATGGAATTTTTTGTCAATATTTTGTTATATGCTGTGCTTCCACTGCTAATTTGCTCTGTTAGATTTTCGAAAGGAAAATCTTTTCACAATAACACCAGCTGGCCAAGTTGTTACATTATAAAGATCATTGAAGAGATCGGGATCAGCACCCACTTTAAATGCCAGGCTGAGAGCATCTGGTCTTTTGGGCTGCAGTTCAATGGTAAATGAACGACTAGGGAATTTTTTCTCCAAATAAGATCTAATATCATCTTCATTAGTATGGAGAGCGACTTTACTAGCTGATAGCCATACGCGCCGTGCTGCAGAGGCAAATGAATCAGGTGCATCAGAGCCAGTGCCCCTTATCACAGGAGGTCTGGCCGATCTAATTCCAGATGAGTTCCTGTCTGACTGAAAGGTATTTCGTCTCTGACTACCAACCAGCCCACTAGAAGAAGTATGTTTGTCGAGTCTTCCATGTTTAAAAGAATTCTTTGGTATGGTATAAGAAGCATCAGATGTCTCACGAAAACTGGGTGGAATTAGAAGAATTTCCGGAGATTTCAGGCTATTCTGAGTAGCCAAATTTTGAACTGGAGCCAGGCTTCCAGATGAAAGCATATGGATCACTTCTTTATTGGTGGAAGTGATGTTATTAATTTCCGTTTTCAAAGAGCCAACTGATTCTTCCACGCTTGTTTTGATATTGTCTATTACCTTCATGAATTCAGTATTTAGAGATTCCAACCTGTCTTTAAGAATATCTGGTATGCTTTGTTTTTTTGGGTCATCACAGTTGTTGCAAAAGAATTTTAAAATTCTCTGTCCCACAAGTTGCATAACCTTGATTTCAGAGGCGGTTAGGCCAACACATGCGCGACAAAATGAGCCTTTACAGGCATCGCAAATTATCTTGGCGCACACATCGTCGCTACTCAAAGCATTCCTGCAACCAGAACACGCTGGCATCCTGACAGACAATATGATCCACACAACTTAAATTCGATGATTCAATATCAGAGTTCCGAGAGCAGTTTCCACTGTCAAAGTGCAAAACCTGCTGAAATCTCCAACATTTATTGCTTCGATGGATATCAAAACGTATGGAATTTGAGATTAATGTTTTTACAACAAGCACTTTTTTATTGTAATTATGTTTTTGTTGGGTTAGATTCCAAAGTTATACACAAAGGACTTAATTGGAGAATTAATCAAATGATGTTTTAAAAAAGGAACTATCGGTGCACTCAATGGGCATTGCATGAAACTACCAGAAGTCAATCAATCAGACCTTAATTCACAGGTTTTTCACAGAAATTTCAATACTTTTAAGGAACACTATGAAACACGTGTTGTACCGTCTACCGACACACCTTATCCAATTTTAGTAAGTACTTTTTACAAAAATAGAACTAACTTCATTACAGCAACGCGTTCCAAGATGAAAATGATTTGGAAACCAACTAAATCGGTGAAATATCAGAATAATTCATAAGTTTTTAATAACGACTTATTAACAATGACAGGACAAAAACCTGTCAAAACATAACTGACCAACTAGAAGATTTCAATTTAAACCAGTACTAAATCTTAAACCTTCTTAGTAAATCTGAACGGAAATTTTTAATCTTAGATCTGAAGCAACATCCAGCCGATTTCTTTGTTTGGATTTTAGCAGAATGTATTCAGAGAAAGTTTGTTCACACATACGTCGTGCAAAAGGGCATCAAGTGTTTCAAAGCAAAGGTTGTCGGACCCCCGCAAAATAACCTGCGGACCCCTAGGGGTCCGCGGACCACCATTTGGGAACCACTGCTCTAGAACACTTAAAAATAGGTCGAGATTACCAGAAGGTGACCTGTATATTGACATTACATAAAGTTCATACATTTTTATATATATACAACACATTTCTACATTTTTCTCTACTGAAAGTTGTTTAATGCCCTGTTTTTCTTCAGTCTCCATGTTTGACTCGACATAAATTGCTGCGCCACCTCGCTTATGATGTGTGCGACTAAATTCACTCGCTAACCTGAAGTTAACCAAGTTCGCTATGTGAATTTCATCCTTTTCCATGCTATGCTCACAGAGGCAAAGGAAATGAATGTTATTTTCCTCGAGAGCTATTTCCAATTCATTAGTTTTATTTCTCATTGAAGAAATGTTGAATTGCATAAAATTTATTAGGTCCCCACCCGCATTCCTTGCTGGGTCTTCTTTTTGTAGTTCGGGTGGCTCTGTAGATTTATAAAATGGTTGATCGTAGCTCCTATGGGCCAAAAGGACCCATCATTTATATCTTCGGCTATCGAATTTGGAACGCCAAGTTTGAACGAGCTTCTCTGATTGGATTTTTTCGTCTTCATTTTATCACAGATGCATTTTTGGTTATGTCCATTACTTTAATATACTGAAGAATCTCACCACTTGTGGTTCCTGGATCAAAGCCAGAAACAAACAGCCAGGCATAGTGTTCAGCAATTTTTAAAGTCTGGTTCGTTTCTGTAGACTTTAATTGGTGCAGGCCGACTGGAAAGCTGCAGCTCCACTGGACGCCCTTTCTGTCTACGTCTATATTCCACAGTTTTCCATGGATTATCTTTTTTCGGAGTATTTATAACATTTTGTTCACAATTCTCCTCCACAACATTCTTATTTGACCTTGGCAATGAATCATTCATTGTTCCTAATTTATTGCATTGTGTTAATTAAAATATGAATTAAATTACTTTGATTTTTTTATGCGTTGTGATGTCTAAACGGAAATATCTTGAAAACGGTTAGAGATATGAAGATCTGGCAAGTATACCTTTTTAGTGATTCTTGTAGGCGTCTTTTTTTAAGGTATACAATTTTGACACTGCTGCATATTTATTTTGGAATCTGTTTGTATTGTATACAGGAAGCATAAGGGCGAAATTCTCGCGACTTCTCAACACAATACGCGTCAGTCATATTTTCTTGGCTTGCCTATTCCTCACTCGGAGCAAATAAAAAAATTATAATTTATGGAGCCAAGAGGATTTTCAATACTCTTCCTCTTGGGCTAAGAAGGCAGCAGTGTGAGAGGAAGTTTAGTATGAAGAGGTTTTTGATCGGCAAGGCATATTATACACTGGAGGAGTTTTTTGGCGATTCACTGCAGTGACCTTGCTGATCGACCTGTAGTGTGTTTTCTCATTGTTGTGGTTGCTTTTTACCTTTTTTTCTATTTTACAATTGTATTTGACTGTAGTTTGTGGTAGACAAGGAGGGATGAAAACTAGAGATCGCACGATACCGATATTGATATCGTTATATCGGCATATCGGCGGTTGTTGCCGATTATCGGTATCGTATCGTATCGGCAGGAAACTTGCCGATATATCGGCACATATAAAACGAAAAATTTAGGATTCTTACTGCATATACCTACGAAAGGTAATACTCGTAAATATAATAAAATAAAATACATTTTTGTGCCTCTTCTAATGTCACTAATAATATCTAATCATTTATAATATAAGTGTAGTACTGAGGCCTTTTTCCGTTTCCGGAGAAATAAATTAAGAATTTCACAAAGCTATACTGAAAACATTAAACAGAGACTTCCCCGAAACTTCACAAATCAGAAACGTTATACCGCGTTACCGCGTGACGGAATGATAAACCGGGACTTCCCCGATTTTCGTTTTCGCCCAAACAGAAAACGCATGAACGAAAAACGGAAATTGATACGGAACACGTACAGGATTTAGCGGATTGGAGGTTCAGAACCGTATTTGGTATTTTTTTATTTATATTCGATGTTATAAAAACCAGAGTTGGCATGAATAATTAATTCACATGATTTAAGCCTTGACTTTTTTTTTTATAAAAGTCATGCCTTTTTTCTACCCTGATAAAAACTAAACATTGAAACATGTACGAATGTCTTTGCCGATACGATATATCGGTATATCGGCATGTAAATATCGGTATCGGCCGATATATCGTATCGGCAAAATAAAGTCATATCGTGCGATCTCTAATGAAAACCTGAGCTATTGTGACAAACTATGATTTATATTTATTTATTACTCTAACTAGGCTTGATTGGTTTTCCCCTCTGCCTGTGTGTGTGTGTTAATATTTATAAGAGCAAATATTTGCTAAGGGGTCCTAAAATGTCTCAGTTTTGACAAGAGATGAAGTAAGCTTCATTTGGTATCCAATATACAAAGTATTTTAAATATGCTTTGTATATTATCTTCACAAAGCGGCCATACAAATTATTGATTTTTTTTTGACTTCCAGGGTAATTACAAACACCAGTGGAATTACTTTTTGTACCAGGGTAATTACATTCTTCATTTTTGCACCCAGAATTAAAACTAATAACAATTTAAATGTATGAAATAAAAATTTATTATTAACTGCTGTATCTCCGCAAATAAACTTATATCAAAATAAAACATTAGCTACACTTATTCTCGTACACAGTCTTCGTTTTACACGGACGTGTAATACAAAATTGGCGTCAATGTCAAACGTAAAATCACAAAGAAATAAATGAAATAAACAGCTAATTATTTTAACGTTGCTTTGCAACGGGTACAGGCAGGAATACAATAATGCAAACATAATAAAGCTGGATACCTAGTCAGTCTTAGGTAAAACTTAAATTATTACCTTAATTGATTAATTTTGTTTCTTGTAATATAGTCTCTTTTTCCGGGACACAAGTGCGAATACTGTCTTCTTCCAAAAACTGAATGACGCTATTTTTGACTTTGTGAAAAATATGATCTCTTCTTGTTTTCCCCGTATAGTGAAGTAATTATTTTGATAAAGAAGCCTTCTTTAGTCTTTTAGCTGAAATATTTCAAATATCTTTCCATATTTTATATTTTTTAACTACTCTACCAGTTACAACTTTGGCAAACATATATTTTTCTTTCAATGAAGTGAGTGACGAATAATTTTCTTTTAATAGTTGTTTTATTACTTTTGAAAACAATAAGTTTCTAGTTACTTGCTGCTTTGCTTCTGGGTTGGGGTTGGACATGAGCTGATTACCTTTTGTATTGGGGCTGATGGGTTCGTTAACTCTCTGTTTGTCTTTTGCTCGTCGTAACCCTTTTTAAATCTTATAAACTGTCAATTTTAATCTGTTTATTTCCTTATCTTTTTCTTTAAGGATTTTATTTCGGTATCTTCTTAATTTGAAAGAAATATAAGCTTTAAAGAGCAACATAAACAATATAAAAAGAGGTATAACGAGGCCATTAGTAGGGCAAAAATTGCCGCCAATGACAACTTAATAAATTCCTCAAATAATTCTGTTAAATGTATGTGGCAAATTATAAATAAACATTCTAACAGGAGCAAAGTCTCTCTCCCAAACAAGAATATATCACCAGATAATGTTAACAAATACTTTTCCAGTATTGCCCACGAGTTACTTAGAAACATACCTAACTGGTACTGATCCACTGGAATATTTTGAAAACCTTAACATCGCCCCTAGTGTGGGGGAATTCTCTTTTCATGAGATTAGCTTCAACGGGGTTCGAGACATTATTGATAATCTTAAAAATAAAAATAGCAAAGATAGGTTTGACCTAACAGTAAAATTAATCAAAACTATTAAAAATATAATATTGATCCCTTTAACGAAATTAATAAACTTATGCCTGAGAGAAGGTGTTTTTCCATCTGTACTGAAGGGTGCGTTGGTGATACCACTTTTTAAGAGTGGAGACCCGGAATTACCGGAAAACTATCGCCCGATATCACTTCTTCCAATTATTTCCAAAATAGTGGAAAAATGTATTTTAACTCAACTTGTGTCTCATTTTGAGAACAATGGTTATTTCAGTAACTGTCAGTTTGGTTTTCGAAGGGAAAAAAATACGGTCCAGGGCGTAGAAATTCTTGTCTCAGAAATTTTAAATAGCTTTCATAAACTAGAATATAACACAGTAGTTTCATGTGATCTCAGTAAAGCCTTTGATTGTGTTGACCATGGGGTACTCCTGCGAAAGCTTGCAGAGTACCACATCTCGCGAGGTAGTATTGCACTTATTAAATCATATTTAGAGGTAAGATTCCAGACAGAGTGGGCAATGGAGAATCGACAGAATATGAAATATCTGTAGGAGTGCCTCAGGGCTCAATACTGGGGCCCATACTTTTTTTAATACACATTAATGACTTGCCATCCGTTGCTCGCAACTCTCAGTATGTGCTTTTTGCTGATGACACGTCTTTCTCATACAGTGCTGACTCACTTGCGGGTTCACTGGAGGGCTCCATGGCCGAACAACGGAGGACTGAGAGATGGTTTAATACCAATAGGCTCCTGTTAAACAAAAACAAAACAAATAAAGTGGTTTTTACACTGAGGAATTTGGAAGTGGACGAGTCCAACACTACAGCCATGAAGTTTCTGGGTGTACAGCTGGACCAGGGACTTCAATGGGGTTGCCATACTGAGGCCCTGGCTAAAAACTCTGTAAATCATTGTATCTTCTACGTAATCTTAGAAGGTGCGTTTCGTTGGGCGTGCTAAGAACAGCCTATTTTGCCAACTTTCATTCCCATCTTTCATATGGAATTTTGGTGTGGGGCCGCGCATCTGGGGCACTACGAGTGTTTGGACTTCAGAGGAAGGCTGTTCGTGTGATAGCTGGGCTGCAGTTCAGAGATGACTGCAGAAACGATTTTAGAGACTTAAAAATCCTTACGGTTCCGGCGCTGTTTGTTCTGGAGTGTCTTTTGTGTGTGAAGAGACACATTGAACAATACAAAACACATGGGGAAACTCATGACCATAATACCAGAAACAGGGGTGACTTGGTTCCCGATTACTGGCGGCTGAAGAGGTGTCAGGATGGCCCTGGATACTGGGGAATGAATTTTTTTAATGTGTTGCCATGTCATATCAGGGATTTACCTTTTAAAACTTTTAAAGATGTAGTTAAGGGGATTTTAATTAGTAAGGTTTTTTACAGCTTTGATGAATATTTTAAATGTAACTTGTCTTGTATTCTAATATTTTGACCATTTCAGTGTAGTATTGGATAGTTTAAGTTTAATTATGTAGACTATAAATTTTAGCTGTGGGTGTAATGTCAGGTGTTTGTAGAAAAATACATTGACTGCTTAGATGTATAACTTATTGTTTTCTTTTGAAGAAACTGTACTGTGCATAACATGAATACATTATTATTATTATGTATTAATATTATTATTATTAATTTAGAATTTATTCTCTCTCGTGAATCGAAATATGTGCCTGCTTTTTGAGGAGCTTGCCTTCTTCGATATACAGCTACATTTTCTCCATGGTTTTCTTGTAGCAGGGTTTTCCCTTGGAGTCATATCTTTTGCAGCGCTTAATTTACCCATTTCCTTTTTTTTTAAAGATATTTCAAATAATTTCAATCGTTCTTTTCTCTTTTGTTCTTCATATTTCTGAGGATCACGCTTTATTCTTTCATATCGAGCTCTTTCTGCTGTTCTTTTTTTCTCTAATATTCCTTCTGTAGTAAGTTTTTGACCTTTCGTCATTTTTCTTTTCTGCAATACTAAAATAATACAAATATTTAATCTATAATCCAGTCGAGAATCAAGTATATTAGTAATTCCCCTGGTGATGCTGTAATTCCCCTGCCATATAAAGGGACAGGGGAATTATATTTTTGGTGTGCAATAATATTTTCTTAAAGTTAATACAATAATTCATATGTTTAAACATTTTGACCACTTCTATTCTTAATAGGTATTTCCAACAAGCAGCCCGTATGGTTTTCTGACCGTCACAAACAATCAGTCATTTACATATACTAAACGCGCCTGTCGCTGTGCACCATGTAATCTTTATCTGGGCAATTCTATTTCTGATCAAAAACAGTTCTTGGACTCTGTGTTGGAACAAGCCTTATGAAACAATAAATTATAAACAAAGTAAAGATTTTACTTACATTTTTTGCCCAAAAACTTCAAGCAGTGGAATTACAGTTTGTCCGGCATTAACGCACCACCTAGCACCTTGAAAGCCACTGAGAAACTAAAAAGTGCGTTTCTTTTAAATTATGTTTCACATAATGACCTGCACATACCAGTGTTGCGAATCATGCGCTAGTCACATTGATGTGAGTTTGTTTACCTTGTAAAATTTTAAAATCCATTTTATACAGGGGATTTACACCAAACTCTTGGGACACGCCTAATTAAGATTTTATTTTGGTAATAAAGTATTTTCTGGTGTTTGAGACTAGTTCAGAGAATAGAACAAACATTTTGCTCAATCACTTTCAGGTAAAATGCCCTATTTTTTACATAATTTTGATATTAGGATTAGTTTTCTGGGAGAAAGCTGAGCACAGGGTAATTACATTTCAGCATCAAAAGAATAAATTTTCTAAAATCGGATAATTTTCTGGAATCAAAACATATTGTGTTAAAAAGTTTAACCCTTAAAAAATCTTGAGGACAAGTCGTGTTCCCTTTATCAAATATTTACCCATGAATAATCTATGTGCTGTTATTAAATGTTTTATTTTGGACAATTTTTATGTATTTTGGGTTATTACATGTTTAACTTAGTTTTAAAATATGTTGCATAGTTGTTTCATTATCCGTTGTGTCCTTTGCGTTTTTCATTGTATACTAGATGAGATAGAACTTTGTCAACAGGAATAATTACTCTTATGACAGTAAAGTATTTTTTGATTTGATTTGATTTAATTAGCTTAGCAATAACCCTTCTTTGAGAAACTTGTATTAAAACCAGTGGCGACTCGTGACCTAAAATTTAGGGGGGGGGGAGGTGCACAATACACATCACAATTTCAAATTTCTATGTCGGTGTGATATATAAACAATTCTTGGTCGTTTTTGATATGTTTAATATAAGATAAATTTTTAAGATAAAAAGATGATGTCAAAAATGTTAGTATCTTCTAAAAAAAATCGGTCAAGTGCAAGCCATACTTGCACAATTAGTGGTCCGTTCCATCAGCCCCCCCCCCCCCCCCCCCCCCCACCCACTTATCCTAAGCAAACCTCGGCTCGGAAAAACGGGTACGGACAAAACTTGTTCCTTACATCGTGAGAAATATTTTTTGTCGAAAAACATTTCTCTAAAACCAATGGTTCAGCAGTTAAGTATTAGGAAATAAACAATTAAATTGTTTATAACAATCGATCGCGCCAGAATTTTTTAATTCTGATAATTTTGGCTCAATCTACACCTAATTCTCAATGTTCATGATTTTTTTCAGATTTTTCTGAGCGATCCTTTTGGTGATGGCGGTGGGAGACAGCAATTTTTAAGCGTTTTTCCCGAAAAATGTTTTAAAAAATGCATAAAAAAATACAACATATATATTGTTGAATTCGCGCTTCAATAATCTCTCATCTGACACCCTACATGATGCGCTTGAAATTTTTCCCCATTACCCAATTTAACCCCTAAAATCAACCCCTGGAATCAAAATTCAACTTTTTATACTTCACCTTTATAATTGGGCCACCACACTTTATCTCTGTGTTAAATTTAAAATTTTTACGTCCAATAGTTTCAGATAAAATCGCCTGTGACAGACGGACGGACACTGAAGTGATTCCGTAAGTGTTCCGTTTTGCTAATTTTAGCACGGAACACTAAAAATATCTATAGTTTTCTGAAAGCTTTATTTTTAAGCAAAGATTAAAATTATAAAAATAAACATACAAGTATGACAGCTCATAAAATTAGTTTTGATATAATCCTTATATGTACCAAGAAAAATAATTATGGAAACTTGACGGGGTCTCATCCAGAAGTGACAAATTTCGCAGGTAATTTTTTTGAGTTATTCACCCGTGAAATGTGTCACTAGTGTCACCACTGGTTTGTTACACTGTCACTGTAGGTATAATAAAAAAAAATGTTTATAAAATAAAACTCCGCTAATAAAACATCATTCTACGTGACTTTTCTGTGGAGAAAATGTTTGTCAGACATCAACGCCTGAATAAAATTGGGAGGATGTGCCCTTACTGACCCCCCCCCCCCCCCCCGACGAGCCGCCACTGATTAAAACGTACCTAATATTATACCGTTTAGGAAAAAAATCATTGATATAATAAACCCAGTGTATGTAACTAGCGCCCTCTATTGTGAAACTTAGAAATGTTTACAAATTATTATTTGTCGTCCATAAGGACATAATAATGCCAACTTTTAATTCGATTCATTAAGCCGTTTTCAAATTATGGCTTATTTTCCAAAATAAACTTTCACTTTAAATACCCCCTGTATCTCTATAACGAGTAACATTTCGAAAAAACTTATGTGACTTAATCGGTCTAGTTTGATGTCTAGTATCTCCAGTTGCTCTATGGCCCATTAGTTATGGGACGCCCTGTATATTCGAGTGTACAGTATTCTTATACAGGAACATGACATCTTTTTCTGAAGATTCGCCTAGTCATCAACATCGCACAAGATCACAATGTTTTTGTATTCTGAAATACTCTTGTCTTACGGTTCTTCAATTGGCTTCTCAATAATATCAAGACAGCCACTACTCTCGGGGAGTTTAAAAAACTTTTTTTAAAAAACATTTTAACAATAGAGCCATGTCTATATTTTTCCAGGCTTCCTCCAGTGCTGTGAATAGGTCATTGAGATTGGTGTAGCTGTTATGCCGTATTTGGTTGTCAAGGTAGTCCCACATATTTTCTATAGGATTTACATCTGGTGACTGCGATGGCTAAAACTTCGATGCTGATCTCAACACGATAATGACCCCAAGCAGAAGTCCAAAGTTATCACAGATTGGTGCAAGAGAACAGGATCGAAGTTTTAACCATCTCATGAATCAATGGTTTCATCAATATATGGAATTAGTTTATTGTTTAATATGTCCCTATACTTACATAAAACGCAAGTACCGTTTCCTCCAATTTAGCTTTTACTTGCACTGCAGAAAGGAGTGTTTCTTTTTTGACATTTGAACTCTGCGCCTGTCAGTTTTTCTAGTAGTTTTTCCGACGGCCTGGATTTTTTAAAGGTGCCATTTGCCCAGTTCTTCTAAATTTCGCGATAACACGAGAGACAATTGATTTGTGCAGGCGCAAACTCTTAGCAATATCCACTTGCTTCTCTCCCTCTTTATACCGCTTAACTATAATTTTTCTCACAGCCGAAGAACTGGTTTTACCACGACCTATATTGATATAAGGAACAAGAAAAGCTTTGGAACTTACATACCGTTAGTAACTATCGGCCTGGAATTCACAGTGTGCAATAAAACAGTAAAAATGAAAAAGTTGCTATATTTTTGTCCAGTCTGAAATAAATAAATATGTCTAGTTTTTTGCTTGATAAGAGAATATTGATATCTGGCATACTGTAAACGAGAACAATTGCAAACATTTTATGAACTTAAACTGATTTCTAAGAGAGATAGCTCAATTTTTCACAATTTTAAACAGATTGCTATAATTTTGGCCGCTGCTGTGTGTAGCAGATATTGGTCATCTTTCTGTTGGCTATGATCATATTTCATATATAATATATGTTTATATATATATATATATATATATATATATATATATATATATATATATATATATATATAACAAAAACTGGTTTGTCTTGGGGTATCGGTCCTAGTGATGGCTTTTTTGAATAAAACGCTTTTTAGCTACGCCAAGCTTTCGATAATGTTTATTATCTTCATCAGGGCTACAATATGAAACAGTAAATGAGTTGACTTATATTTAAAACACATTTATAAAGCAAAGAAAAGAACTGGAAAAATTACAAGATGAATTCTACATAACTAAATTACTTACTGCTAGTGCATTTCTTTCTTAAGATAGTTTCCACGAGAAACAGTCATTATATTGTTACAATAATTAGCATTTTTATGTTTTTACATTTTAATAATTTTCTGGCCTATTTACGTGGATGGTAAACATGATTTGCTTCCAAAATGATAGTGAAGGAATTTGTCGGAGTTTTTTTCCCCAGTTTTTTGCATTTTTTGTTGGTTAAGCTATGATTTATTCGGTGTTGGTTAACATTCTACTAACTTAGCCGTAACCTTGATGATTATTTAATTGTGTAAGACATCAGTGCACAAACTTTTTTTGATTGATAAATTGTCACCCGATGTCATTTCCCTTGAAAAAAGATATTGTGAAAGTGAACTGCGGAAGGGCTGGTTTGGTTAGATAGATAGATCAGCACTTTCATTGTTGGTGGTGCTGTTTGTGTTGACATTTAAGGTTAATAAGTTTGAGTAAATGACACTGAGGCCATCAATAGTAATATTCCTTTCAGGTGTCTGACGCCCCGGAGCGACTCGCCCCGGAGTCACTCGACACCGTTCTGAAAGGAACAAATTGACAAGTTTGACATTAAGCTCAATTCAAGTAATGCATGAGAGGGCAGGGGGGATAGGGCTCGAACGGTTCAGGTGCTTGATGCCCCAGTTGAATGGAACAACTGTGTGCGGCTCAGGAGTTGTACGGGAGCTCCTCCTTGGGGTGAAAGGAAGATACCTAATGTCAGCTCTTGTGTTAATTGATTTTGGTTGTCGGAAAATTTCAACCATTTCTAGAAACAGCCTCTTACTGCCGTTCACCTCACTACACAAAACTTGGGTTTCATCATAGTTGAATCTATGTCCCAATTCATTTGTGTGTTTGGAAAGAGAACATGATTTTTTATTCAACCTACAATCACTTTTGTGTTGTGTGATTCTGTCTTTTAGTACCCTGGACGTTTGTCCTATGTATATACCCTCACATTCAGAGCAAGGAACACTGTACACGACACTTGATCTTTTCATGGCCGTCTTTATCTTTCAGTTTACTAAAAATTGTACCTATTGTTTTTGTGTGTTTGAAAGCAATTTTTATATTTGGTTCAGATTTACTAATTTTGGGTGCTATTTCTTTAATATAAGGTACGGAATAATAAAAGGTGGGGTTTTCTTCAAGAAAAGCACTAATTTCCTGGGAAATAGTATTATTATCGCGGCCATGGGGATTGTCCGGACTCGTGTTAAAGATTAATTTTTTCAAAAATTTTGGCGGATATGAGTTATCCAGGAGAATACTGTAAAGTTTTTTAAAGTTTTTCTGTACCAAGGATGGATGTGAGATCCTTTGTATTCGTGTTTTTAGAGCTATTATTAAGTTGATTTTGGTTTTGGTGTTGTGACTGGAATGGTAATTAATATATCTGCCCGAGCTTGTCGGTTTTGTGTACCAATCCAGAATGATCTGGTTTGAGGGTTTTCTTATGAGTTTAGTGTCCAGAAATGGTACACTATCCTCATTTTCAGTCTCCACCGTAAATTGGATATGATTGTTATAGCTGTTAAACACACTCAAGATCTCTGTAACACCCTCCCTGGGCACAGAAGTTATGATGTCATCCACGTATTTTTTTATAAAAGGTAATTGAAAGGAGAGTTTTGGTATGCACGACTCCAGCAAATCATCCATGACATATTGTGATAAAATGGGAGAAAGTGTGGCTCCCATAGGGGTGCCTAGTGTTTGTTTGTAATATTTATTGTCAAATTTAAAATAAGTGTTATCGAAAATAAATTTTAAAATTTCTAGAAAGCCATGTAGATCTAAATTTGTGTAATGAGTAAAGTTTGACAAATGGGGGTAATTCCAGAGACGGCTTCTAACCTAGTTGGAAATAAAATTAGGAGTCGATTTGAAAATAAAATACAAATATTTATTTACCCACATTGTGTTATTTGAAAGTGCGAGATACGAAAATATCATACAGGGTGTCTGAAAAGTCTTAGCATGGGCAAATATCTTTACTATTAATAAAGATAGCGACACCAAATTTTAGTTGTACCTTATTGGTTGATAAATCTACGTTTTTATGTAATTTGACTTTTTCAACCCCCTTGGGGGGTTACGCTAGGGAGTTGAGGTCGAAAATTTTGAATTCAAACCTATGCCGTGTGGCCTCTTCGTTTAAAAATCTTCAAAAAAGAAACATTGTTTTAGTATTTTAGTATTTATTTATTATTGTAATTCATTTTTAAATGGCAAGCCTATAAAAATTATAACTCGTAAATCGTATAATCGGTCGGGGCAAAAGTCGACCATTAGTCGACCTCTTGTGCCATACAGCACAAGTCGGCGCTGCTATTTTTTGTTTTGTGGGGCACTTTTTTCTAACTTTTCTCCAACTTTACTTCTTCATTTGTCGTTGTTATATGTTTTGTTTTTTGACATCTGCGCAGTAGACCAAAATGCGTACCACGCGCAAACCGAGCGTGCTAGACATGCGTACGCAAGTTCAGGAGATGTACTTGGGTGTCTACATTCGAACCTATTCACTTGTAAGAATATATCCCCAATAGTTAAGGTACCACTACGTAGTTAACTGTATAACTTTTTCCCAAGGTTTTTTCGACTTTATTTTTCGTTTTTTGCCATGTGCGCAGTAGACCAAAATACGTACCACCCAATCAAAACCGAGCGTGCTGGACATGCGCACGGACTTTTAGGAGATGGACTTTGGTGTCTACAGTTGAACCCATTCACTTTTCAGAATATATCTCCAGTAAAGGTACCACTACGTATTTAACTTTATAACTTTTCCCAAGTTTTTTTCGACTTTATTTTTCAATTTCGTGCCATGTGCGCAGTAGACCAAAATGCGTACCACGCGCAAACCGAGCGTGCTAGACATGCGCACGGAATTTCAGGAGATGGACTTTGGTGTCTACATTTGAACCCATTCACTTTTAAGAATCTATCTCCAGTAGTTAAGGTACCACTGCGTATTTAACTTTATAACGTTTTTCCCAAGTTTTTTCGATTTTATTTTTCTTTTTTTGCTATCTGCGCGGTGGCAAATAACGAAAAATACAGTCGAAAAAAACTTGGGGAAAAAGTTTTACCATTGATCAAAATGCGTACCACGCGCAAACCAAGAGGGCTAGACATTCGCACGAAATTTCAGGGGATGTACTTTGTTGTCTAAATTCGCAGTGGTACCTTAACTACTGGAGATATATTCTTAAAAGTGAATGTTCAAATGTAGACACCAAAGTCCATCTCCTGAAATTCCGTGCGCATGTCTAGCACGCTCGGTTTGCGCGTGGTACGCATTTTGGTCTACTGCGCACATGGCAAAAAATGAAAAATAAAGTCGAAAAAAACTTGGGAACAAAGTTATAAAGTTAAATACGTAGTGGTACCTTAACTACTGGAGATATATTCTGAAAAATGAATGGGTTCAAATGTAGACACCAAAGTCCAACTCCTGAAATTCCGTGCGCATGTCTAGCACGCTCGGTTTGCGCGTGGTACGCATTTTGGTCTACTGCGCAGATGTCAAAAAACACAACATATAAAAACGACAAATGAAAAAGTAATGTTGGAAAAAAGTTAGAAAAAAGTGCCCTACAAAACAAAACATAGCAGCGCCGACTTGTACTGTTTGGCACAAGTGGCCGACTAATGGTCGACTTGTGCACCGCCCGATTATACGATTTACGAGTTATAATTTTTATAGGCTTGCCATTTAAAAATGAATTACAATAATAAATAAATACTAAAATACTAAAACAATGTTTCTTTTTTGAAGACTTTTAAACGAAGAGGCCACACGGCATAGGTTTGCATCCAAAATTTTGGACCTCAACTCGCTAGCGTAACCCCCCAAGGGGGTTGAAAGAGTCAAATTACGTAAAAAAGTAGATTTACTAACCAATAAGGTACAACTAAAATTTGGTGTTGCTATCTTTATTAATAGTAAAGATATTTGCCCATGCTAAGACTTTTCAGACACCCTGTATGATATTTTCGTATCTCGCACTTTCAAATAACACAATGTGGGTAAATAAATATTTGTATTTTATTTTCAAATCGAATCCTAAGTTTATTTCCAACTAGGTTAGAAGCCGTCTCTGGAATTACCCCCATTTGTTAAACTCTAGTAATGAGTAATGGTTTGCCAGTGTTTAGTGACGCTATCCTTGACTAGCGTATAAGGAATGTTGCTAAACACAACATCCAGGCTTATCAAGACGTAGCCTTCTGGCAATTGTTTTTCATTAATAAAAGTGGAAAATTCAAATGAGTCCGTGATCCAGTATTCATTGCTCTGGCTATAAGAATTCGTTAAAACCTCTGTAAGAAAAGTAGATAATTTGCTAGTAGGGGAATCGATCGAGGAAATAATGGGTCTCAATGAAAGAGATGGTTTATGAATTTTTGGTAACCCATAATATTTTGGGGAAACTTGATTATAAATAGTGAGAGTTTTTGCTACCTCCTCGGTCAATTGCCCTTTATTTTTAAATTTTTTTATAAGATTATTGGCTTTTTGCTGGACAGTAGATGTTGGGTCCCTGGTGAGCTGCTTGTAATAAGTCTGATCCTGTATAATACTGTTGGATTTTTCGATATAAGTTTGTTTGCACATAATTACTGTGACATTTCCCAGGAAATTAGTGCTTTTCTTGAAGAAAACCCCACCTTTTATTATTCCGTACCTTATATTAAAGAAATAGCACCCAAAATTAGTAAATCTGAACCAAATATAAAAATTGCTTTCAAACACACAAAAACAATAGGTACAATTTTTAGTAAACTGAAAGATAAAGACGAAGCCATGAAAAGATCAAGTGTCGTGTACAGTGTTCCTTGCTCTGAATGTGAGGGTATATACATAGGACAAACGTCCAGGGTACTAAAAGACAGAATCACACAACACAAAAGTGATTGTAGGTTGAATAAAAAATCATGTTCTCTTTCCAAACACACAAATGAATTGGGACATAGATTCAACTATGATGAAACCCAAGTTTTGTGTAGTGAGGTGAACGGCAGTAAGAGGCTGTTTCTAGAAATGGTTGCAATTTTCCGACAACCAAAATCAATTAACACAAGAGGGCCTCAGTGTCATTTACTCAAACTTATTAACCTTAAATGTCAACACAAACAGCACCACCAACAATGAAAGTGCTCATCTATCTATCTAACCAAACCAGCCCTTCCGCAGTTCACTTTCACAATACCTTTTTTCAAGGGAAATGACATCGGGTGACAATTTATCAATCAAAAAAAGTTTATGCACTGATGTCTTACACAATTAAATAATCATCAAGGTTACGGCTAAGTTAGTAGAATGTTAACCAACAACGAATAAATCATAGCTTAACCAACAAAAAATGCAAAAAACTGGGGAAAAAAACTCCGACAAATTCCTTCACTATCATTTTGGAAGCAAATCATTTTTACCATCCACGTAAATAGGCCAGAAAATTATTAAAATGTAAAAACATAAAAATACTAATTGTAACAATATAATGACTGTTTCTCGTGGAAACTATCTTAAGAAAGAAATGCACTAGCAGTAAGTAATTTAGTTATGTAGAATTCATCTTGTAATTTTTCCAGTTCTTTTCTTTGCTTTATAAATGTGTTTTAAATATAAGTCAACTCATTTACTGTTTCATATTGTAGCCCTGATGAAGATAATAAACATTATCGAAAGCTTGGCGTAGCTAAAAAGCGTTTTATTCAAAAAAGCCATCACTAGGACCGATACCCCAAGACAAACCAGTTTTTGTTGTTTAACTAGTCGGTCAAGACTACCCTTCTTTATATATATATATATATATATATATATATATATATATATATATATATATATATATATATATATATATATATGTTACGGTTAATTTGGATACTTGGGTAGTTTACAAACTAACCAGCTAGTTTGCAAACTAACTAAAGACACTGTTATTTTGAAGGAATCAGCCATTTCTCACAAAATAGCAGATGGTTTATAAACTAGCTGGTTAGTATGCAAACTATCGATTTGCTTCAGTTAAGATGAGGATTTTATTGAGGTTACCTTAACCTAAAAATCATGTTTTGTTTGTTGTCCAGAAAATCTAGCCAATGGTGGATCGGAGGGCACCCTAAGGTCGGAACAGGGTTAGCACCTGGTTAGGGGCTCTGACCAGTCTCTTTCCTCGCAGGCGAAGAGGGATCGGTGTGAAAAAATCCACTATTGTTCCTTATGTACAGATTTTTCATTACTGCATGCGCAGAGGAAGGAACAATAGTGGATTTTTTCGCACCGATCCCTCTTCGCCTGCGAGGAAAGAGACTGGTCAGGGCCCCTAACCAGGTGCTAACCCTGTTCCGACCTTAGGGTGCCCTCCGATCTACCGTTCGCTAGATTTTCTGGACAACAAACAAAACATAATTTTTAGGTTAAGGTAACCTCAATAAAATCCTCATCTTAACTGAAGCAAATCGATAGTTTGCATACTAACCAGCTAGTTTATAAGCCATCTGCTATTTTGTGGGAAATGACTGATTCCTTCAAAATAACAGTGTCTTTAGTTAGTTTGCAAACTAGCGAAGTATCCAAATTAACCGTAACATATATATATATATATATATATATATATATATATATATATATATATATATATATATATATATATATATATATATATATATATATATATATATATAGTGAATTGTCGTGAACAGTGAATACAGTTTATTGTCGGCTTGTGGAAAGTGTGCGCCTACAGGAAAAATTAACTTTAAAAAATCCATTGTCTTATACATACAATGGATTTGCGAGTAGTTTTTTTTATTTTTGTGGGTAAACAGCAGTAAAAGGAAATATTAACTACAAATACATATGTATTATGTAATACATGAATATGTGCATACATAACATAAAACAGAGTTGTTTTAAAAAATTAGAGACTTTAAAGGACAAAAACCTATTTTAAAAAAATCAGAAATTTTAGATTGTTTTAGTCCTTGCATTAAATTTCTTGTTTCATTATGCAGTTCTGGAAATAAGTCTCTATACTTTTAATACCCTAAAACCCGTCAATTTTCGACGCACCTAGCTAAGCGAGCACGTGGCTCGACAGCGTTTGACAGAAAATTACGCGCGAAAAACTTAAAACAATTGAATTTGTTGAAACGTCAGACATAAATCGTTAAGGAGAATTTATTTTCTGTTTTTAAGCGTAATTTAAGACATTTAAGAATTTTCTTTTAACCTATTCCTAAGAAAAAACAAAAAAAAAAATAGTAAAAAGGCACTGCGAAATCAATCATTTTTGTCAATAGCCTTAGTTTTAACTAATATTTATGACACCCTATATTACGTTATTAATGATATAAGCGTTATTCCTACTAGCTTAAACTTTCTGCCAAGGAAAAGTTAAAAATCGAAACGAAAATACTAATTGAGCACAACTACATAGTACTTACTTTAAAAGTATAACCAGATCCGCTAAATTAGTTTTGCACCCGCAAACGTTACCATAATACGTAAATATTATTAGTGTTTTAAATTAAATTTAGTTTTCAACCCTATTACCTATGACGCTACTCACTCAAAGCACAAACTAGATAAAACTGATCAAAATATTGGTTAACAACGAATCGACGAAGACCATTTTCTAGGTAGTGAAAAGAAATTACATTATTATTTAAAACTTTAAACGAAAAAAAATTGAAAACATTCAGTATAGGGTTCTTTTGCTGTTGAAAAACTTAAATATGGCGCGCGGCTCTTGATGACATTAAGAAATGGTTCTTTTTCGATCTCTCCGTCATGATACATGTATCATGTCTCTTTGTCACTTCCTGTAGTAGTGTCTTGATAAAGTAGCTGGCGCTGATTTGGCGCGAAAATTTAAAATAGAACGCGTGTTTGTATTATTGCCTTTGAAACACAGACCTCTTAAAATAAGTAGAATATCCACTAGGTTTCAAAAATGGCACACGTATGCATCGACGGTTACATGAAGAATTCCGTTTCACTAGGATTGTTACTAAGAAATTATGTTGCCAGCAGGTCCTAACTTCGTGAAAGTTGCAGGGCGGGTATTTTGAAAAGGAAAATATGTAAATAATAGCCATATTTTGGCGTTTACCAAGCAACGCAATTTTGCGAACGACACTAGATAAGGAAAATATTCTTCAGGTCAATATGCCATCTGCCAAATAGTATTTAGCTGTAAAAATTTTTAATATTGTTTATTAATATCTTAGTTTATTGGTTAAAATGCTAGCTCTTCAGGAGATAATTGAAATTGTGTTAATATGTGGTGAGAATACATGTCACCGACAAGTGGCTAATATTTTTAACCCAGACACCCTGGGAGAAATATTCATCAGTCAACGCCGTTGACTCAACGGTTAGTAGGCTCGGTAGACAATAATTTTAGAAAATCACATAAACCTTCCAAAAATACTGAAGATGTAGAATTAAATGTGTGTTTGGGTATTGTAGAACATAAAAAAACAAGCATTCAAGATGTTGCAGACAAAACAAACGTTAATTGAGAGAGTGTAAGACGTATTTTACATAAAAATAAATTTAAACCCTATAAACCAAAATTTATAAATACAATAAAGGAACGGAACTTCGATGGGCGCTTGGGATCTTCTTTTTGGTTTGAAGGGGAAAGAGAAGAAAATATTAATTTTCCTTGTCAAATTTTATGGGCAGACGAAGCCATCATCACCTAAAATATACTATTTCAAAATATTTGGTTCGGAAAAAGAAAAACTAATTAGGTACCTAATATGCGCATTGTATTTGCATCGTATTAATAATATTAATTAGTGGTTAAAAATAAAAAATTATAAATACGATTTCTGCCAGGCCAGCTCTAGGCATCAAATTTAACGGTATCGGACCGATTTTCTTACATAACCAGCATAGTCCAAGAGGTACAATCTCAGCGAGTTGATCAGACGATCGCGGGTTCGAATCTGTGTTGGGGCAAGAACTTTTTTGTTATTTAAAAAATTAGATCGGCTCTAAAAGGTGTATTGGCAACAAGTTGTTCCTGATAAAATATTTTTAAAATTGTTGGCAATCTCATATCCAATTGTATGTATATATTCTATTTGTTTTTTTTTATTAAAAATTTTCACGCAGCCTCTGGCGTATATTTATTAACGGATCTGTTTATAAACAACGGTGACTCCTTGCCGACACCCCCCCCCCCCCCCCCACCCCGGATTTTTGTTTATGATATGGGACAAATTTGCGTTACCCATCTTGTAATTTCATCTTAAGACCTCATATATATTGCTTAAATTATTAAAATAAAAATATATTAAAATATCAGATTTTTATTTTACAGGAAATAGAATTTAATTGAGAAAAATGTCAGATTCTGAGTCACACGACTCCGATCAGGGAATCAGATACAAAACAGATAGCGTACGAAACAAAATAGAAATTACCAAATATTCAAGTAAAAGTAAGAAGGACAGCCATCATGCAAATGAACGAAGTAGGTATCGAAAGAGATATTCAAGGGCGCCCTCCCCGAGGAAGGGAAGCTATAAAAAATTTAAGACAAATAAAAGACGTTCTAGTAGAAGTAATACTACCTCGTCATCAGACGAAAGAAATAAAAATACGGTTACAAAGAAACGATCAAAACGAGAAGATAAAACTGATTATAAAAAAATAACTGAAACGCATTTACAACGAGACGCCAAGTCATCGCTATTAGAAAATCAAAAACACGTTACTCAAAACCATATAATTGGCCCTGCATTACCCCCACATTTATTAGCTAGAAATGAAAATCCATCTACTAATGTCAGTTTGGAGTTGGAAAATAAAAGAAAAGAAAATTTGCCAGAACCCCGTCTACCATTTACTTCCATTGGTCCAAAATTACCAACGCCTATGATCAACATTACTAAATCAGATTCGTTCACTGGACCTCAGCTACCTCCTCAATTATTAACTAGTAATAAAAATAACGAATTAAGAGAAGACCTTGAATATGCGTCAATAGCATCTCCTAGACAGTCCCAAGAAAGTAATGACGAAATGATCGAGCCAAGTTTGCTTGCGCATTTACGGAAAAAAGAAGATACTGATGTTTCTTGTCCAGAAAGTAATATGCAGGCATTCGTATCTTTAAATCAGCCCCAAGAAAAAGATGATTTCCGAATGATCGAAATAAGGTTGCCTCCGCATTTACGACAAGGAATTCGAAAAGAAATTGAAGATCCTGTTTCAGAACATACTCAAGCCGGAGATGACTCAAGTAAGCCCCAAGAAAAAGGTAAACTTAGAACAATCGGTCCAAGTTTGCCTCCGCATTTACGAAAGAAACTTCAAGAAGAAACTGAGGATCCTGGTTTAGAACATAATATACAAGACGAAGAGGAGGATGTTTATGGTCCCATGCCTGTAGGCGTACCTAACTATTCTCTTTCACATAAAGCTTTAGAAGAAAGAGCTTTACAATTAAAAATAGATCAACTTGAACCACAAGATAGTAATGAGCCGGTAAGAGAGTCATGGATGATTGAATTACCTGCAGCCAAAGCCGCAGATTTTGGATTGGGCCCGAGACAGTTTAGAAATCGGTCAGGACCAGATCTGTCTGATAGGTATGTAATTAATTTTAAATTTATGGTCGAATTGTCATGACTCATGAATCCGATATCCAACCCTTGACGTCCAAATCTTTGTTTTTAATTTCGTATATATTCCAGGATTATGATAAACAAGTGAAAGTCGAAAAAGTTAGATTAAAAAATAACATGTGACATCGGACAAAGTTAAAATTATTTTAACTGCAACCGACGTCGCATCAACTGAAATGTTGAAAAATTCTGATGATAATTGGCGACACCGTCGGTGTCGGTCGGATAATCATATCGTCGAAAACCGGATGCATGAGAAGTCGCCCTAAGCCATCATATTCACAGTACCTATTATTAGTCCAAAGCATTTCAGAATATTAAACTGTTAAAAAATAGCTTTACAAGGTGTCATCGGGATAAATTTTAATAATCGAAGTTAAACTTCTGCTACATGTTTTGGGTAAACAAGCTTAACTGGTGTCAAGTAAACGCGACTCTTGAATTGCGAACATTGTTTTCATTGGGATAGTTCAAAATTAAATGTAAAACGTTAATCTGAATGGGGTCAATTATTGGCTTCCCTAATTATTTTAGAGAAAAATTCTATTTAGGTTTATTAAAGAGCACTAAAATCCACATTCAAAAGAATAACTTTAGATATTTTTGATTAGTCCGTTTAGGAGTTATCGCCGATTTCTTTCTAAATATTTCTCCTTTTTTATGGCCCCGTATTTGCGAGCACCAGTCAAGGTAAAATATGACTGTCAAATGAAGTTGTCATTTTGAAATATGTGCTTTATTGTTATAAAAACTCGTACATCGGAAATATTAGCCATGAATTACACTTTAGAAGAAAAAATATTGATGATTATTTCAATCATGTGTTAAAAGTCCCGTAAGATGAGTAAAGTTTTTTAAAATTACAGCGATAATTTTGGGACGTTACGTCAATTAAAAAAAATTACACCGATAATTTTTTCCTGTCATTTTCTTGGTTGTCATATTAATTTCGATACAAACAAATGGCTTGCAATTGTTATAAACCCGTAGTTACTGTTAGCAACCGTCGCACTATGGGGTATTTGATCCTAAAACCTGGCCAAAAGTGGAATTTCCTAATGTCAAAATTTATTCAAATAAAATATTTCAGGTAGTACCCAAGGGTGTAGGCGGCGTGTCTACCCCACTTATTTTGCCTTAAACGACCAGTAAAAGATTACAGAGTATTCGCAAGTTAGCTATCGCTTCTGCTGCATGTTAGTTTTATCGGACATTTCAAACGTTATTATACGCCGAATTGTGTTTTTATTATAAAGTTGAGTGAGTTTGGACAATTTGTGGATATGGATTGTGATGTGAAAGGTATGTAGAGTGTTTTAAACCTAATTTAACTTGCCTTGCCGCGGGTTGTGCGATTTGTACGGCTATAACTTTCGTTCATATTTTTGTAGTAATATTTTATTATATTTGTAAAAAATACGAACTGTTTAGTTCTATTCCCAGGCTTTTTCCGATGGTTATTTTTTATAATAAAGTACAGGTCTTTCGGTTTAAGAATCCGAATTTTTATTCACCACTTTCTTCCACCCTCAGGTTTTATAGAATTTTTAATAAAAGGCGTCTTTCTTACCGTAAATTCGAAATAATTTCAGAATTCAATAGAAATTATTTTTCTTAATTACAGAGCCATCAGAACAGCATATAAGTATAAGTAGACGGGATTTGTACAATATAATCAAGGAATCTGGATGCAAAAAAATTGACGAAAAATTCGCATACTTAGAGATCCGCTTGATTGAAAGAACTAATTGCCCTAACGAAAGTCTCAAAGATTTACGTGCTATACTATCCCGCTTTAAGTCTGAGTTCAAGCTTCGGTGGACGGCTGCTAACTACATTGAGGACCGTTTTTTCACAAAATATCAAGTGTGGCTAAGTGGTACCATTAAATTTGGTGCGTATACGGCAAAATCGGAGAAAATTGGTCGTCCGGCGAAGTCCTTTGGAGAGTCTAGTGAAGTAGTGAACGATCAAGAAGGCGTAAAACTAAGGATTTAAGGGCCGAAAAAAGCTCAGAAGAGTTGACTTATGCTGCCCAGATGAGCCTAAGAAAATCTGGTAAAGTAGACGCAGCCTTGCTTATAAAAGATGTTACTACTACTACTCCAATCCGGGCAACAAAGTATAAGCGAGCGATACTAGCGAAACCACAAGGCCCTAATCAGTTGACGCCCACGGAGGCTTTATCAGTATTTGTGGAAGCTAATTCAACTCGGAACGAGTACAATGCATACAGGGAAAGAGCCAAATCAATTTTTCCCTGCTACTCTATTTTACAGAAAGAAAAAGCCTTATGCTATCCACCACGTGAATCATATACAGTGACAGCAACATGTGCAGAATTGGAATTACAACCATTATTGGACCATACAGCACAGCGATTGTGCATGAATTTGTCTGAAGTGTTGGAGAGATTGTTACAAAAAGAAAAACAAAACCTTTATTTGATTTCAAAATGGGGTTGTGACGGCTCTCAACAAAACCAATACAAACAAAAATTTGAGAGCGAATATGACAACGATGCAAATATTTTTCAAAGTTCGTTTGTGTCCTTACAACTTTTTACAGAAATCAATGGCCAAAAGACAATAGTTTGGCAAAACCCAACACCCTCCTCGCCTCGATATTGCCGGCCAATCCGTATAAGATTCGTTCATGAGACAACAGACATTACAAATGATGAAGTACACTACATAGAAAACAAAATCAAGGCCCTGCAAAAAACTGAAATACAGACTGACACTGGTCCTGTTTGTATAGAACATAAAATGCTCTTTACAATGGTAGACGGAAAAGTATGTAATGCACTGACAGGAACCAAGTACACGCAACGATGTTATATTTGTGGGGCCACAACAAAAAATTTCAATGATTTAGATGCATTGCCAACTTTCCCAACAAATACCGAAAATTTGCGATTTGGATTATCCATACTACACGCTAGGATAAGATTCTTTGAACATGTGTTACACTTGTCATATAAACTACCCATTAAAGAATGGCAGGTAAAGAATAGCGAAAACCACAAAATTGTAGAAGAAAGAAAGAGAGCTATACAGAAATCTTTCAAAGAAGAGATGGGTCTATTAGTTGATATTCCGAAAGTGGGGTTTGGAAATACCAACGATGGAAATACATCAAGGAGATTTTTTGCCGACATAGAAAAAGCTGCTGCAATTACAAGAGTAGATAGAGATCTGCTGTACCGATTTAAAATAATTCTTGAAACATTATCGAGTGGACAAAAAATTGACGAAAATAAATTTTCCAAATTTGCTTTTAATACAGCCAAATTATACGTGGAGATGTACGGCTGGTACCCCATGCCTCCTACGGTCCATAAAATTCTTATACATGGAGCCGCTGTTATATCTACAGCAATTGTACCTGTCGGACAACTTTCAGAAGAGGCCGCTGAAGCCCGCAACAAATATTTTCGTACCTATAGGCTGGGTTATGCTAGAAAAATTAGCAGGGAGTCATGTAATTATGACATAATAAACAGACTATTGTTACAGTCAGATCCATTGATAACAGGAATGAGACGCACACCAAAAAAAAAGTCGCCTTCTTTTTCTAAGGAGACCTTAGAAATGTTGCTGCCAGCAGAAGAATTTCTACAGACCTCAGAAGATACAAATTCCTCTAGTGAGGAAGAAGACATGGAAACCTAAATAAGCACACACATCTTTTTTCGTTACATTTAAGTAATGAGTTTTATGTAGTATGTATATACTTAGTAAAAGTTTGGATTTTACACCTACTTCCACTGTTTTCAAAAATTCACCTAAATATAGGGTGTTTGGATAATGCATCAGGATATACTTTACCTTAAATTCAAATATAATTTTTAGCATGTCTTTTTTGTTTTGACGGTTATTGAAAAAAAGGACAAGTCATTTTAAAGAACCCATATGCCAAATATCCACTTCATGATTTAAAAACTAACCGCAAGATATTCAAAATAAAAAGAAGAAAATTAAACTTTGACAAGCTTTAACTCGAAAAGTACTTACCTATTGACTTTTCGCCTTTTTATTATATTACTTGCCACCTTGAATTTGCCATGTAGAATCACCTCTTTAAGTATCCGTCCAAGTTATCCGAACACCCTGTATAGGTAGTTATAGCTTAAATTTACTTTAAATACCTAGTAGGGACATACAAACGCGTCCAATAATTTTGGCCAGGTTTTAGGGTCAAATACCCCATAGTGCGTCGGCATGATTTGTTATTTAGTTGTTTGTATCAACATTTTAAAGGTTTTTCGAAAAATTTAGTTGTTTGTTGTTTGTATTTCTATTATACAATAAATAATAAATAAATTTTAGTTTAATTTAAAAGTAAGGTTTGTTTAAATTGTTTAATAAATATTCAATTCATATTTTTTGTGTTTTCATTCGTGAAATAATCCCTAAATACCACTCGAGCAGTTTGTGTTTTCATTCGTGAAATAATCCCCTAAATACCACTCGAGCTTTAAAATTACTGATAATTTTTCACTCTTACGTGTTTTCTTTGCAAATTTCACTCGTCCTGCGGACTCGTGAAATTATAGAAAACACGCAGTTGTGAAAAATTATCGGTAATTTTTAAGCTCTCGTGGTATTATCCCCGATTAAATGGAATTATCAAGGAAATAGTTATCAAAATGTGTCAGACTTGTTTGCTGCGCTGTATCCGAATAGACCGATACCTGCAAAATCTACAGTCGAAAGGACTATCAAGAAATTTGAGACAAAAGGCACTGTAATAAATAACTGCAGATGTGAAGCAAGGCAGGAACAAAGAGAAGATGCAAGAAATGATAGTGACTTGCAAGTTTTATTGTGCGTGGAAGAGAATGATGGGAAGGTAAGCACAAGAAAACTTGAGGATGACATAGGATTAGATCACACCACAGCGTTACGAGTTTTGAAACGACATGGATATTATTCATACAAATATGAAAAGCACCAAGAGCTAAGAGATAGGGACGAAATGCAACGGCAGGAGTTTTGTTTTGATATGATGGAAAGAGCAAACATGGATAGGGAATTTTTAAAAAACATTTGTTTCACTGACGAATGCACATTTACCTTAAACAATGAACCCAATGTTGAAAATTATCGATATTGGAGCAAAGAAAACCAACACATATTTGTCGAAACAGGACGCAATATCCACAGAAAGTAAATGTTTGGGCAGGGATTTTCGGACAAAATATTATCGGGCCATTATTTCTTACACGAAATTAAAATGCAGAATATTATTTGGAACTACTCGAAGATCATATTTTACCTACTTTACATGATACCGCCAGGGAAAATCATTAAGTTTGGTATCAAATGGATGGCTGCCCGGCACATAGTACCCTGGCTGTCCGGGGATATTTAAACCGTGCTTTTAATGGAAATGTTATTGGCCTAAATCATACAGTAAATTGGTCAGCCAGGTCTCCTGATCTTTCGCCAAATGATTTCTTTCTCTGGGGCCATGTAAAAAACAGGATATACAAGGATAAAAAATTCCCAAATCTAGAAGAGTTAAAAAATGCTATTTCTGCGGAATGCAATAGAATTTCAGTTTACCAACTAGCGAATGTAAGAAGAGAATTTTATGATCGCCTCGGTTATTGTCTAGCAGTCAATGGAGGAATATTTTAACATCTTAAATCCTAAAGTTGTAACAATTTAATAGTACCTATTAATTAGTAAGTTATTGAAGAATGTAAAATGTCATAATTAACCTTGTAGTTTGATACTTTATTTTAGTTTATTTCAGATTAATTTGTATTCATGAATACACCTTTAATATTTCCGATGTACGAGTTTTTATAACAATAAAGCACACATTTCAAAATGACAACTTCATTTAACAGTCATCTTTTACCTTGACTGGTACTCGCAAATACGGGGCCATAAAAAAGGAGAAATATTTAAAAAGAAATCGGCGATAACTCGTAAACGGGCTAATCAAAAATATCTAAAGTTATTCTTTTGAATGTGGGTTTTAGTGCTCTTGAATAAACCTAAATAGAATTTTTCTCTAAAATAATTAGGGAAGCCAATAATTGACCCCATTTAAAATTACATGGGATTTCCTATGTCTCGCTCGACGATGCAACACCCTATATATATATATATATATAGTTAAGTATGTTTGGAATTATCTGGAGAACTACTGTTTCGTCTTCCTCGGTGTCTAAGTTGTTAAAAGACACCACATCGACTCATCAGAGGCCTTACAGTAGCATGAGCATTTCTGCTCCCATATAATTCCACAGTTCTTGCCTATAAAAGACAACCTGAAAGTTTTGAAAGGTAGAAGTTCTTGAGATTGCTCTCTGAGAAATGTCGTAGGGATCCTTATCGGATCTCCCATGGTAGCTTGGATGTGGGAGAGTCTCGCGACCTCTCCACACTACCTGAGACATTCTCATTTATGAACATAGTTAAGTATGTTTGGAATTATCTGGAGAACTACTGTTTCGTCTTCCTCGGTGTCTAAGTTGTTAAAAGACACCACATCGACTCATCAGAGGCCTTACAGTAGCATGAGCATTTCTGCTCCCATATAATTCCACAGTTCTTGCCTATATATATATATATATATATATATATATATATATATATATATATATATATATATATATATATATATATATATATATATATATATATATATATATATATATATATATATATATATATATATATATATATATACATATATATATATATATATATATATATATATATATATATATATATATATATATATATATATATATATATATGTATGTATATAGCTACCATTGGTGACATATCTGTCCTACGATTGCTCTCGGATGTTGAGAATATTATTTACCACTTCCCGGAGCAGGAAAGGAATATCCAACGAGCAAAAATAACAAACATCATAACCAATCACTATAGAACTGCGCATAGCAAGAAATACGTTGATATTCTTTTCGAAAAAACAAAGAAATTTCTAAAGGACAATAAGGAATTGATAGTTACAAAAGCAGATAAGGGCAACGTCACTGTGATAATGAAGAGAGACGTATACGTATATGTCACCAAGTCCAAGGAGATTTTATCAGATCAAAAATATTACAAAATTTTAAAACGTGACCCTACGTCAACCTTTCAACAAAAAGCAAATAAAATAGTTTCAGACCTTCGAAAGAAAGGGTTTCTGGATGAAGGACAGAAGAAATCTCTTACAATATATAATCAAACCTCTCCTAAATTTTACGGTCTGCCCAAAATCCACAAACCCTCACTTTCCTTAAGACCCATTATTTCGTCCATTAATGCACCTAATAGTAAACTCTCCACTCACATAACAGATATACTTACATTGGCTTACAGCAGGGACAACGAATACTATACAACAGATTCTTTTCAATTTGCTGAATTTATTAACGAAAAACAGCTCCCTGAGGGCTATGTACTAATAAGCTTAGATGTTGTCTCTCTCTTCAGTAACATCCCACATTATTTAGTTACCCAAAGCATAGAGAAAAGATGGCAGGATATATCACCCTTAACGAAAATTCCTAAAAACCAATTTTTAGAGATAGTAAAATTTATTTTTGACTCAACTTACTGCCAACTAGACAACATACATTACAAACAAATTTTAGGTACTCCAATGGGAGCCACACTGTGTCCGATAGTGGCTCAATATGTCCTGGATGACCTCTTAGAGGTATGCATTCCACAATTAACTTTCCAACTACCCTTTTTAAAGAAATATGTGGACGATATTGTCTGTACAGTTCCTGAAAATAAAAAAATAGAAATACTGAGTGTCTTCAACTCATACAACTCCTCCATACAATTTACTATGGAAGAAGAGTCAGAAAGAAGTGTCCCCTTTCTAGACACCAAATTAATTCGGACACAGGACAACCAGGTGATCTTAGATTGGTATGTCAAACCTACCAACTCAGGTAGATACATGAACTACAACTCATACCACACAGAAAAATGAAGATCAACCTGGTACTAGCCCTCAAGTCACGAATCGAAAAAATAAGTCACCATACACTCAGACAAAAGAATCTGGACAGACTATATCGTACATTACTTGAAAACTCATACCCCCAGGGTCTGTTAAAAAAACTTATATATAACACCAGAGCGTTGGCCACTGTAAGAGATAGGGGGTCCCCGGATGTCTCACCTGAAATCGATGCTTTCAATTCCGTTAATAGAGCTCTATACTACTATTCTCTACCAGCAATAGACTCTATCACCACAAAGATTATTATTAAAGTTTTTAAAAACACACCAACAATAAAAATAACGCAGCGATTCTCTAAGACGCTGGGTAACATTTTCACAAAGCTCAAAGGTAAAGAAAAAACAAGAGACAAATCATGTGTTGTGTATAGTATTCCTTGTTCTTCCAGTGATAAGGTATACATAGGACAAAACGTCTCGAGTGCTTAAAGACAGACTAACCTCACACAAGAGCGACTGCAGGTTAAAAAAAACCCTCTTGTTCTTTAGCTGAACATCATATAGAAACTGGTCATGATCCAAATTACTCAGAGACCAACACTATATATACAGAAAGTAAACTGAGAAAAAGACTCTTCTTAGAAATGGCAGAAACACACTTGACATCAAACTGTCTTAATAAAAAAAGAGACATCGTAGATCTGAGTTCAATCTACTCGTATATTGTCACTCTAAACAAAAATAAGACCACAGAGGGGTCTCACAACTCCTCTTTGGAAATTTAAAGAAAAACGAGCCTAACGTACTCAGTTTATTTTCTCCTCCAAATTTCCAACTGCCTTAAAAGCACCAGACGAAATAAATTCCCCTTTTCTTTTCTTTTTTGTTTATTGTCCTTTTTATTAACTTCTGTTCCCAACAATCATAAAATAACCCACTACAAACGGAAATTTAAAAAATAATCGAGATTGATATTATAAGACCAAGATCAATAGTGTGACAACTCACTTAAAAAATGAAATGCATACTCAGGAGCTAATGGAAGGGTGTGCTGTCTCCCTAAGTGACAAGGGAGACAGTACAGCTTTCTAGAGAAAAATCATTTAATATAAAAAATATGTTGGGTGGGTTGCTGGACGCCATCTGCAAGTGGCAGGTGTGGGGGCGGCTCTGCTTACGCCATCTGACATGTTAACTTATAACCAACAAACCGTGGTAAAACAGAATGTGTTTCCTGACCAACGCCATCTAGTGCATGACTGTCTGTTGGGATGGCTGGAGCATTCTGTAATATTCTCCAGCCTTCTAGACCGACAGTTCTGACACTGTTGACACACTGCATCTTAACCTGACTGCTTCAAGCTGTAACGACCATGTGGCCGAAACCTCAGGGTACTCCAAAAGCAATTATGTAATTACAATAACGTATATTTGTAAGACCTGGGTTGGAGTGTTTGTCCTTTTGTGCTAGATGTTACGAAGGTTATTTTAACTCACTTTGCACCCTAGGTAATGTCCAACATAATGTAAATTAATTAAGTTACTAACCGTACTCTGTGTTGTAGCCTTGATAAAGAAAATAAACATTTTCGAAAGCTTGGCGTAGTAAAAAAAGAGTTTTACTTCCGATGCCCGAATAGACTGAAGCCTCAATAACCACTGAGCTTGTGTATATATATATATATATATATATATATATATATATATATATATATATATATATATATATATATATATATATATATATACATAATATAATATGCAAAAGAATTATTTTTAATTCATTATTTTTTAAGATCATGTTGGACTGATTTACCTGGTAATAAAAATAAAAAGCAAAGTGGAAATGTACCAGTAGACTTAAAAACGGAAGCACAACTAAGAGAATTGAGGAAAAGAGATGAGGAACAAGACAGATTATCAAAAAAACACAAACGGAAAGAGAAAAGTTTGTTAAAAATGCACAGAGAAATATTAGAACAAGAAAAAAAGGTAATTAATAAACAATAATACATCCAATAAATAGGGTTGCTCAGGAAAATCGAGGAAAATGTTGTTAAACTGAAGAGGTACAGTTTATCGGCTTTTGTCTTCACAAAAAATATTTCGTATGTTGACATGAACAATTTAATAATTTCTTACAGAAGCCCTAATTTAGTAAGTTCTTTCCAGTTAGGCCAATCATCTTATATTTTTAGTTGACAATACTCAAGCAAATTGGTTAAAGCAATCAAAAGACCTATATTGCATGCAAAAATTAAAAATACAATGTATAAAAAATGGGTTGCCCCCTCCTCAGCTAAATCTAAAGTAAACCGTTAAAACTTGTATATATTATACATTCAAAGAAATTTTAATATCCCCTATAGACGACGTGTTTACATAGAATATCTTCAAAGTTTTAGCCTATCAAGCCACATCAAGTGAGGTTCCACTAGGTAGAGCAACATTTCAGCAGCGTTGTAAAACAAAACTGCTTTCATCACCTACCATGTTGCTTTGATGGCATGTGCCTATTCGAAAGCATTTGAACATAGTCAACAGTTTATTTTGGGAAAAAGATTGCAAAATTTTTAATTTTCTTTTTTAGACTTTGCTTCAGGAAGGGCTTCGATAAGGTGGCCTACATGTCTCGTTAGGTATTCAAAAGACTCAATCCTAAGCAAAGCTCTGTTTATGAGGACTTTCAGAATTTTAAAAAAATCTAAAATAAAATTAAATTTAGAGGTTTATAGTTTTTCATTCCAAAAATTTACTCGTGAAAACAATACGGTGCCCATTTTCAGCCATTATATGAGCTCCAAGTCTACCATACTGTTAAAATGGGTTCAAAGGGGTTGCCATACTTGCATGCCCTTACTTTTTTACCAAAAATGTGTAGTACAGTAAAAAGGTTTCCAAGTACGAAGTAATCGTATCCGAATCTACCTATCTCCCGGACCACTGGTATAAATCATTAATAGTGATTAGTATGTACCATTGATTTAGAAACAAATACGAGATACCATTATTTACATTTTGGACCGATCAGGGACTCCCAAGTTATTTATAACCCGGCGAACTATATGGTCCCGCACCTACGTCTTGAGAATGGTTGTTGCTAGGCTTTCAGTTATGTGGCATATTTTCACACGCACAATGTATGAATCAAAACAAAAGACTAGTTATGAATGAACGGCTGCATGTCCTGAAGGTCAATGTACCCTCAGGCTTCATTGATGTTCAGTTATAATAGATGAGAGATTACAAAGAGGAGAAGTCAACTATATGCGGTTAGTTTCACCCAGAACGATTAATTACAAATATGTATTTTGCTACAAATAAAAATATTCGCTGTTTGATGACCGTAACTTAGTAGTTTTTGTGCCAGACTGCTAAGTGCGAGGTTTCCAGTTTGATTCCAAAATTATTTTTTCGAACTTTTAGAGAAGCCCTAGCAAATTATCACACAGCCTTCCAAATAGTAAATGTGAAGGACGTGTCTTTCAAATTACAACAGTCTGTAACTACGAAACCAAACATACAATTTGATTTACTGTGGTATACTTCGGCGTAATAAAATATTAATTTGTGTATTACGATATTTTCAGGATGAAAAACCTAATGAAAGAAGACCATTCAGTAGAGATATTGATTTGCAAGTTAATAGATTTGATGAGGCTCAAAAGCAAGCAATAGTGAAGAAAGCCCAACTTTTGGATGACAGATTTTCATCTGGGAAATCAAAATTCCTTTGAAATAAAGCAATTTTTTTTAAATTCGCGTTTGTTTGTACCTAAGTCTTGATATATGGGCGAGTTTTTAGATTATTGATGGAAAACAGCAATTAATTTATACGCATTGTCACTGACGTCATCGGTTAAGTACCAACAAATTTAAAAATTTGCGTACGTTTATTACCTCATATTCTGGCAGCTGACTTCCTCCAGCACGCATCCATCGGAAACATCGGTGTTCAAGTGTGATGAATCCGATGAGCAATCTGATGAGAATATGATGAATTTAAAAAGGCTAAAATTAATTTCAGCATACTTTCATCAGGCATTTAAAAACGGTTTAACTTGATAATACTAAGATCTGGATCTTCTTGTTGCTATCTGGAAAAGATTTAGGACCCCAGTCTAAAGAACATTGAAGCTGTGTTCTTCGACAGTGGAAATCATCAGGATTTTCTAGTTCTTCCTGCCTGTTCCAATATCTGCATTCTTCTGGGGAAGGTCTTCTTCATAAAGCGTCTGCATTCTTATGATTAAGGCTTTTCGGTGTTCAATTTCAAAATCGTACTCTTGCAGACATAGCCATTGTGCTATTTGACCTTCAGGGATATTAAATTGCATTAACCATTTTAAAGACGCATGGCCCGTTCTCAGGACTACTTTTTGACCATATAAGTATTTATGAAAATGTTCCTGAGTCTTGACAAATGACCAGTAGTTCTTTTCTAGTTACACAGTAGTTACGCTCAGGCTTGGAGAGGACTTTTCTGAAATAAGCAATCACTTTCTCTTCGTCACTCTGTAACTGTGATAAAAGTCCACTGACGGAAGTGTTACAGGCATCAGTGTTTACGATAAACATCAGGGCAGGTTCGAGATATGACAACATTGGAGGATTACAAAGCGCCTTCTTTAATTATTTAAAGGCCAGTCACAGTGTTTTGTCCACTCATAGCTTCTGTGTTTTTGGTCAATCGATGTTGTGGTTTTGCAATTTCAGTGAAGTTATCTGAATCTTCTATCGTAATTAGAGAGGCCCAAAAACCTTTTTAATTTGTTTTTGGGTACTGTCTGTCTTTTTTGGTTCAGTTCCAACACCATCATTTTTTTATCTGGGACAGTCATGTAGACTTCAAGCCGAAGTACTAACGTACCGTGGGCGTCTGAAGAGAAGGGAAATGCAATCCTTTTATTTATTTATTTATTTACGGTAAACCATTTACATAAATACTACTATACAAGTCATTAAAAACTTTAAACACATAAAAAGAAATATAAAAATAATAAATATATCATATTTGGTTGTCGCATATACAGATCAATAGCAAGTTAAAAAATCAAAAATCTCAACAGCCTTTTGAGAGAGTCTAGCTTCAGACTGAAAATACAAATATCGTTTTTGCAAATAACAGTATTTGTCTGCCTGATAATTCTGGCCAATAAGTCTCTACAGCCGTAATTTGTAGAATGAAATGGAACTCTGAAAGTATACGCATGGCGACCACATCTTTCAATAGTGTTTAAATTAATAAGACATAGAATTTCAGGACAGTCAATACGGCCACAAATAATGCTCTCCAAAGATTGCAATGTTAATAAAAACAAAATTTCATCGTAGGTATACTCTTCAAGGGAATACCCCAATCTAAAGGCAGCAATCCTTAATAATTGGCGCTGTATTCGCTCAATAGACTCAACATGCATTCTGTAATTAGGAGACCAGAATACTGAGCAAAATTCCACAAGGTGCAATAAAGATTTCGAAGAGTTGTAATAGAAAAACTAGTACTTAACGTTGAATGAAACCAAGGATTTTCATAGCTCTTATAGAAATACTTAAAATGTGTTGGTTAAGGTAAAATTTGAATCCAGTGTAACACTTTCACATTTTGTTCTCTAGACAACGGAGTATTATTTATTGAATAATTATATATAAATGGCAAGCAAGACCTAGAAAATGTTATTACGCTACATTTTTTAATATTTAAGTCCATTTTGTTATGAAACGCCATTGGTGATAATTGGTTAAATCGTTTTGTAAATTAAGGCAATCCAATGTTGAGGCAACTGTGCAAAACAATTTTACGTCATCAGCAAACATCAACAGATGACCGTTTTTCAAACAGTGAAGCAAGCCCATTAAAAAAATGTCAAACAACAGAGGGCCACTCTGAAAGAAAAAGTTGCCCACTCTAGACAATTACTGAAATCATTGTGATTTGTGATTTTAAATGATTACGTAAATTAAAATAAGTTTGCCCCCCCCCCCCCCCAAAAAAAACTTTAGTTGCCCCCTCTGAAATCCAAACCTGTCTACAGGCCTGCCCTTGAGGGACACCAGAAGGTACAAAAATAGGTTCAGAATCAGAAGTATAGCCCCCACATTTGGCATATTGTGTTCTTCCAAAGGCTGGAAGACTGGAGCTCTGGATCCATTCGAGGGCAGTACAACAAATGCCAAGGCCCCTAAGCTTACTCAACAGGATAACATGATCGACTCTGTCAAAGGCCTTAGAGTTTAGCCTTCTATAAACAGAGTCGACCTGGACGTGTTTTTCAAGGCTATTGATAATAATATTTTGATAAAAATAAGGAAGTTTGTGCTTGTAGACCGCCCCAGAATGAATCCATGCTGCTTAGGGTTAATAAGACCTTTGAAATCCCAAGACAACCTCTGGCTAATAAAATTTTAGCCATATCAGATTGAATACAAACGGCTCTGTAGTTTTCTACAGAATCACGCTTGCCTGATTTAAAAATTGACTTCCAGGCACTAGGAAAACTACCTGTAGTTAAAGAAATATTAAACAATATATTTAAAGGTATCACAAGGGTGTTAATACATTTTTTAAGAGAGAAAGCTGGAATACCATCGGGCCGAGAGGTTGTCTTGCAGGGAAGCTGCAGCAAGCTTCGTAGACTTCTACAATTTCTGTGTGATATTCACTTACATCGACATTATTTGAAAATTTAAAATTAGGTATGATCGCTTTGAACATACACTGAGGCAAAAAATCTAACAAAATATCAACACTATTACCAATACTATTCCTCTCTCTCTCTCTCTCTCTCTCTCTCTATATATAACACATTGACACTGGGATATTGTAGTCGTTACTTTTATCACGAACATATAAGACCAAAAACTCCTAAGGTCAGCACTAATATAGCTTTCTATTCTATTTATGTATCCTTGATAACAGATCTGACGATCCTTCTTGCATTGTTCCCTGAAATGGGAAAATATTTGGTAACATTTACCATTATTATATTTTTTTAAATTAAAATGGGCTATTATTTTCTGAATAATGAGCCTTCTCAAGTCTTTCATCAAACCACCTAGGAAAGCTAGAAGTTTTGAAACTTATATGGTACATACAAATCCATTAAATAATAAATTATATCATAAAATAAGGAAACGATTTCATCAATATCATTAATACTAAGTAAAAAATTCCAATTAAAACTACCTAGACAGTTGTTTATTGTAATATAATTTGCATTCTTAAAATCATGGAAAAAATCTACATATTGAGAATTTTGACAAGAACTTGACATATACCCTGAAACAGATTGCAGAATGATGTATACTATTTTCAAATATAAGATCATCTGCTGCTTGCCTAACATTAATACTAGACAGATTACTAACAAAAGATCAAGGAGAACATTTTTACTATTCACTATTGTATTAAACCGACACAAATTAAGAAAGGCATAAAAACTAGCTAAAATGGCAGCACTAGAATCCTCAGGGCACTGCACAGTAACACCAAAATCATCCTGTCCCCATACAGCTTCTGGTATATTAAAATCACCAACAACGACTAAGCTTGCGTTACAGTACTTCTCCATAACTAATTCAAGAGTCACTGCTATAACCAACCAGTCCAAGTTCAGAATCAGATATGTTGAGCCGTGTCTCACTAAATGCCAAAATATCATAAACACTACAGGCTACAGCCTGTTGAAATTCATTTATTTTTGTTTTAAAACCACCTGCATTCTGATAATAAACAAAGTATTCTTGCGGTAGGTTTATTTGGTCAGCTTTTGAGGGTATTTCCTGTGAAAATGTGGTTTTTTATATCGCCCTTTGTTAACACCAGAGGAAATGAAAATTTTGACTACTACACCAGCGCGCAGCGGTCCAAATACCACAATAAGGAATATGCATATAACCCAAATAAATCTGAAATATTTTTTTATATTCTCTAGATAAATTAAATGTTTATGGTGGTTGTCTTTATCCATTTATTTTTATTAACAAAAAACAAACGGATTTTCTATTGCAAATTTTCGCGCTAATTTCGAAACTTGTAAACCGTGATTCCATTGGCTGTGTCAAGTGTTTTTTATGACTCATAATGAGTACATGGCGAATTCCAGTGTTGTAGGGTTATCGAAAAATCCATAATCCAATCAATCAAACTCATCCAATGAAATATCCCTGCACTTAAAGTAGAAGGTTCCTGAAATCTTATTCATGCACATTTCAAGCCGAAATCGGTCCAGCAACCTTTCAATTTTGCAACAAAAACTTGCATTTTTGCAAAATTTTGACACATCTTAATAATTTCGAGTAAATTGTTTTCATGGCAATCTTCGAAAATTCAAAAATTTTCAAATTTTGCATGTCCCCGATGCAAATAAACCTATTTATTTATAACTTTAACGAAAAAATAAGCGATTGAAATTAGTGGGAGGTATTCTTAGATAAAATTAACGAATAAAATAAACCCAAAAAGAATCACTAAATAAGAAAAATAGTGTGGAATAATGTCGATTAAAAATAGGATTTGTCGGAAAAAATTAAGCTGACGGTGCGCAAACGCCGCGCCGAGGCTTGTCTAACTGGTGTTGAGATATCTTTGATAATGAAATTAAATCCATTACTGTAATTTAATTTACCATATTAATTAAACCAAATACTGGCAGTCGTACATCCCTGTTTAATCTTATAAATAATATAAAATAATCTGTTTAAAAATATTAAACTAAATCTTAAAAAGGATGCAACATTTGGGGGTGAACTTAAAATGGAAGTATAAAATAAGATTATCAAATATTATTTTACATAAATTATAACTGGAAGAGAGACCTACTTTCTAACGGGAGCCGATAATGGTGTCAATAAACTTTTGCTTTCGAAATTAGGGTCAGTATTATAGAACAAGTGCAGAAGCACACTTCTTATTCAAGACACATGGTGAGTTTGTCTTCCGGGGTTTATTTGGCATTACAAAGAAAAAACAAAGGTCAGTAAACAGACAGGGTAGATAAAAAGGGGTATTTTAAGGAATTAAATGTAATCTGAATTAGTAAAGGGAAATAATAAAAAAGGAGTATAAATTAAACGTAATCTGCATTAGTAACGAGAAATCTTAAAAAGGGTTGGTTTGGAGTAAATAGGTATTATCGCGTTTGATCAACGTATTATCAAGTTTGGCAATGATAAAGTAAAGGATAGGTGTATATATTGGCATGATGCTACCTGTAGAACGTTAACAGATAATAGGTACCTATATATAAAAGAGTGCGATGGGATTTCTTGAGAAAGGGTTATAACCGACGATGGTGCGCTGTCGAAGTTTTCGGTGCCTAAGTAATAAGAAAACAACATCTACTCGAGAAGAACAGTGACACATGCGTATGGGCAGATGGACTAACTTTTGTCGCACCTTTATATGTTATACATTGAGGTGTCCGATATTTTTGTTAGGGTAGTGTGCTGATTGTAATCGGCTAATTAGGTACAGTAAATTAATTTAACAGTGGGGTTCCGCTGAAGGGCTTTCCACCCTACGTAGTAGCATTATGCCGAGCGTGTACGTCATTTGGGGTGATACTGAGTGTTAAAAGGTATTTAAAAGAGTAAATGAAAATGATACGTACACGTCAAAAGTGGCGATACCAATAGTAAAATGCAGATTATCCGGGTTATGTAAGCAAAGGGGTTCTATCTGAAAAGGGATGAAGTGATAAAGTACATGCAGAGGTTCGCTGCAGACGCCCAGTAACAGGTGTAGGGAGGTTGGGTCGAGGCTTGTTTAGGCTTTTTTCTGTCTGTTTTTTTATCGCTTTATAAATGTTTTAATAAAAACAATGGTAGCTAAACTTGCCTAACATTTATATAATTTCGCGATTAATTTAACTGATTTTTTACAAACCAAACACTTCATAGCTTAATAAAAGATAATTATATAGTTAACACTTTAACTAAAAACAATACACAATGTTTACAATAAAATCGTCGAGAGGAACGCTTCCGTGATTAAAAACTTATGTAAGTATACGATGCGTAAGACGTGGTAAAGTTCAGTAAAGATGGTTCCCGTATGATAGGCTAATACGTTCATGACGACAATTCCCGTTTCCTGCCTGCAAAGCCAACTACACCCAAATTTTAATTCAGAATAAATGCAATAAAGTGATGTCAAATATGTGTCATTTTGAATAGTAACTGGTGTCAAGACATAGTAGTTTTTGGAAACTTACTCTTTTCACAGTAACTATCCAAAGAGACAAAATTTCGTCACCCCTATTGGAGTTTTCTTCTATTTATTTTTTACTTTTTTTACTTATTTCTACTTATTTCATTAGGCTAATCTACTAATATTAAATTACAACAATATATTTGCATAAAAACCTTTATTGGCAAAATCAAATAAGCATTGTTAACCCCCCCCCCCCCCCCCTTCTACGAGTTTGCACCAATATTTTAAACCTAAACGCACCATTTTATCAGCCCGCGAACGCACGTTCCCCGTGCGAAATACATTAGAATGGGCGGCGTTTTAACACGGCTTCCGGCTAACGTAGACCTCAGCTCAAAACGGGTTAATTCGTCTCCCGTACCGAAAGGGTTAAATAAATTAAACGTAAACTGCATTAGTAACGAGAAATCTTAAAAAGGGTTGGTTTGGAGTAAATAGGTATTATCGCGTTTGATCAACGTATTATCAAGATTGGCAATGATAAAGTAAAGGATAGGTGGATATATTGGCATGATGCTACCTGTAGAACGTTAACAGATAATAGGTACCTATATATAAAAGAGTGCGATGGGTTTTCTTGAGAAAGGGTTATAACCGAAACTCACCTGTAATGTCGCAGACATAAAACAGGTGACAAAAGTAAAACAGGGTACAAATTACGGGAGACAGACAAGGGTTATATTGAATTGTTAACTGTTATAAATATTGTATTGTTATTTTGAATATGAAATGAATAACTAACTGGTCTACAAATAAATAAATTATAAAAACAGGTTGATTCTTTGATTTCTTATCTCTCCAATGCGACAGATTAAAAAGGGGAAAATTTAATTAAAAACTATCAAAATCTGATATAAAATTTACTGTTGTACCAAACTTTAAAAGAACCTGAAATAAACACAACGTAGGAAAATAAGGTAATACATTCAGACGATTACAGCCAACGTGATTAACTTTGTCACGTGATTAATAGACTGGGGGTCGATCAGTTTCATAAAAAAGACAGAACAAGATCCCGAGAAAAGTTGCATACATTTGCTTTTTTAGGTTGGGCCGAGGTTTGTTTAGGCTTTTTTCTGTCTTTTTTTATCGCTTTATAAATGTTTTAATAAAAACAATGGAAGCTAAACTGGCCTAACATTTATATAATTTCGCAATTAAATTAACTGATTTTTTACAAACAACAAACCAAACACTTCATAGCTTAATAAAAGATAATTATATAGTTAACAATTTAACTAAAAACAATGCACAATGTTTACAATAAAATCGTCGAGAGGAACGCTTCCGTGATTAAAAACTTATGTAAGTATACGATGCGTAAGACGTGGTAAAGTTCAGTTTATGATAAAACTCGGCATTTCGATATTTGACAATCAGAGATGACATCAACGCTGGATATTGGTTCCTAGATCAGTAGTGGGTTGGTAGGGGCTGTATCAAGCTGACACGAAAGGTCGCGTCGTTTTATTTTCGTTTGATTTTGGTGTTTTGTGTTTGTAATGTTGGTGTTTCTGCGGGTGTTTTTGTATAGTGTGTGTTTTAAACATTTTACCTTTGGACTTTATAGATTTCAGAGACTAGATTTTCTTGATGTTTATTATTTAAGTTAAACGGTGAGTACAAGTCCGGTCCTGTCAGCCAACCTCTAAACGTTAAATAGACCAAATTTCAACAGGGTGCCATAAATGACAAATGACTTGGCCACCATATTGCGAGATCTAAGAAAAAGTTTACTCTACAAGGTATGATTTTCCCGCAGCTGAAACTCGGTCGAGGCAGCGCAAAACGTCACGTCACGGCGGGGTCATATTATGTGTTTGCACGGGGTATTGTACACTGGCCCAGCTAAAAACTATCGTATGTTGCCCACTTGGAAACACACTCACTGTTTAATATCAAAAATGTTAATAAGTCTTGCCATGTCGGTGACACAGTCAGGACGTACTCTGGTTTTCCAACGCGACTTCAAGAATCGGTGCGCAATATTATACCTTTGTTTTCTAATGTATCGAAGAGGCGGAGAACACGGTTGTTATTGCCTTGTAAGTAACAAAAACGCTCTTATAAAATCAGGTCGGCCACAAAAAATGCCCCATTTTGTTTCGACTGGCCGACTTTTTATGTATATATAGTATAAAAATATTAATTCAAAAAAATAATTAGTGGGGTGTTCGATGACGGAAGTAGCATATTAAATTATCGCCCTTTTAAGATAGTCGTAGTAGTGGTTAGGTTTTCGCGCCAACCCGAGCAAACCCCAAAACGTGTAGATCTGAAAAAAACGCGAGAGGTGTCTTTTGCCCAAATACACTACTTTTTTTTAGCGAGAGAAGTAAAAGTAAAGTTTTAATATGTGGCACTGAGCAAAACTGTATAGTGTCAATACGCCAAAGGTTTCATAATCCCAACATGGGTACAAAATTTCGTCCAAAAATTTGCTGTTGCATTACAGAAAGAAAGAGCTTTTTACCCAGTTTTATTATTATGCATCGCTGCCAAGATCATATCAAATTAGGGCGGTTTTAAGGACAAAACTCGCGTGATTGTCAAATTTTTGCAGATAAAGAAATGAAATTTATCCATCCAACTTAGAGTACACAATGATATACGTCAACTTTTTGCCAAGACAGCAGGCCTTGCAAATATACTTGTTGCTTTTTCCCATAGTCATAGCTCTCGATTCTAATAAAGTCGTCATGGTGATGGACACAGGACCCTCTAGTGGTTTTGCGTATAAGTCATGTAGGTATTTGTTACGCCAATGAATTTTTCCTCCAGGAGCGTACTTATAGGGGGAGGCGAGATCCTCCCACCCAAAGTTAGTACTAATGGGACCATAAAAAAACATCGAAAGTTAGTTCAGGGAGAATTTTCAAGAAAAGTCGAAGTTTATAACTCCGGAAAGCGTTTGCAAAAACGTTTTGGTCTATCTTTAAAAAAGAAATTCGATAGTTTGGTGTAGAAAAAATTTGTAAAAAAATGATTTTGAAGTTTCTTGACTCCGAAACAATCAATAACCCAAAATAATTTTGTATAACCATATGTTATACAATGGTAATGATTATCATTTTTGCTCAACAGCTGTTGGTTGGTCCATTTCTTAAAAGTATAGGTAAAAAAATATTAGTAAACCCTATTTAAGTATGGCTATTTGACTATCTTAACATATCAAGGAACTCCCAGATTCTCTCATCAAAATAAAATCAAAAAAATCGATCCAAATTTAGAAAAAATAAAATAAAAGCCATATATTTATTTTAAATACTTTATTGGTACTATTGCTTAGCGTAAGAGTCTAGCTAAGACTTAAACATAAATTAAGAATTTCTGATATAAAACCGTATTCATGATATCGCTAACCAAAATTTAAGATGCATACATGTATGTATGTACATTAGGGTGTCCGTTATTTACCAAGTTGATTTTTTTTTCTTGCGACACCCCCTAAATTTTTAGTCTATCGTCTAAAAAAAGTCAGACCAAAATAAGCCCTTAATATTCATAACAAAACTTGCCCTAAAGACGATACATTTCCCATTTAAATTACATGGGATTTTGCCACTTTTTACAATTAATTTTTTTTTCTCGGACAAGATGACTTATAGCAATGAGACGTACATATTCTTATAGGAAATTGGACGCTCTACAAAAAAAGGTCTCTTGTGATTTTTCTGGTGGTATTAGGGTAAAAAAATTTTACACATGGAAAATAATATACCGCATAACAGGTAGCTGGTTCTAGTTTGAATCATTTTTGAGACTTTATTCATTTATAACACGCAGTCAACTAATTTTTATTGAATTTCATAAATTTTTGTATACTTTCATGAAATTCCCCTTCAACACAATACGTGACTCAAAATTACACTTACAAGCATTCCCGCCAACACACGGATTTTATATTCACGCAAGCGCGCTAAGTCGCATATAGTACCTTGAATAACTTTTGAAGGAGTGAATTAATCGAAAAATTATAAGAGACCTTTTTTGTAGAGCGTTCAATTTCCTATAAGAATATGTATGTCTCATTGCTATAAGTCATCTTGTCCGAGAAAAAAAATTAATTGTAAAAAGTGGCAAAATCCCATGTAATTTAAATGGGAAATGTATCGTCTTTAGGGCAAGGTTTATTATGAATATTAAGGGCTTATTTTGGTCTGACATTTTTTTTAGACGATAAACTAAAAACTTAGGGGGCGTCGCAAGAAAAAAAATCAACTTGGTAAATAACGGACACCCTAATGTACATTCATTGACAATTTAAACTTTCAGATGCCAAATATTGTCAATTTTACAACAAAATTTGCTAGTACAAAGTAAGCTAATTAAATTGTACAAAAAGTTTATACATACAAATTAAAAAGGAATAGTAACAATTTGTAGGCAGCTTTTTCATAAATTTTCGCAGCTGTCCAATTAAGATTTTAAAAATGTTTATTGTCTTTACAAAGATGTAAATATATGATTTTTTTAACATTCAATATTTGGTGTTAAAATTGGCTGAAATAATTTTGATAAACTTTAACTTGTATAAGTTTACTACAACTTTCTTTGAATCAATGATCTAACCCTGATTAACCTAGAGATTAGCTTAACGTCTCGGGAAAAACATGGGTTTTAGAATTCGGACCAGCAACTTAAATTTACTGTATAAAAATAATTACGATTTTCATTATCACGGGGTGCGTAACCGAGATGGGTTGTATGATAGATCTCGATACTTAAATCTCTAAAGGAATAAGCATAGGCTAATTCTGATCATGATATACAGGGTATGCCAAAACGCAAACTCCGGGCCAGGTAGAACAGTAAGCTTTCACCTTTGTTGGGGATCAACAGATTGCCCTAACCCTTTAGGCTACTCTCTCAGTAGCAATCTCGAGCATTCATTACAGTTTCTCATGACAGAAACGGTAAAGAATGTAATACCGCCACCTATGGGCGAACGAACGGAACACACTGTATTTTTGGTCCTCTGTGCCACTAGTTTTAAGCATTTACATTTATTTGAATAATACTATTCTCAGTCTTTTTTTAGTTGTAATGATTACAATGTTGTTTTCTATTTGAAGAGTTGAAGTAAATATCGGACTAAGAGCCAAAAAAATAATTCCGAGATATTTAAAAAAAAACAATGCAATTTAGAATTGTATACATAAAACCTACTTCCGTAATTTTTTAAATAAATTTAACCAAATCAATATCAACATAATGGGTTTACTTTGTATATAGGTCTTTTCAATTCAAGAAATAAAAAAAAATAATTCCAAAATTCCTAGAAGGTGGTTCGGAAGGTGGTAGAGGATTCTTCCTCGTCCGAGGCAGCACCACCCCACACATCTGCTAAAGGGCTGGTGAAATCCATACGGATGTTTCCAGCTCTGGATGTGTGAGACGGACCCCTGTACACCCACGGTACCTAGAGTACTTAGGTTTAGACCTTCGTGGGCTGTCCAAAGATAAAAAGAGTGCCATACTAATTTTAGTTTATAATGAGCCATTGCCAATTTCGATTTATAATGGGCTAAAAGCCACCATTTTCTAAAGGTTTAAAAAATTGAACTAGGGACAAAGTGGTTTTTATATTATTTTATTTGAAAAACGTACAATGGCGTAGCCAGGGCGGACACAGAAATTTTAAAGTTGTATATATCTGTTGCTACTTACGGGACCCATACTAAGTTCAGGGGTTTTAATAGTAAGCCTACTAGGAATGTTTTGGTAAAGGAAAAAACGTTTTGAAATTTGCGAAAAAAAGTTGAAATTTTGGTTTGAAACCCCCCACTGGCACTTAGCCCGTTATTTACCCATAAGAACCTGGCAGTTGACACATGCACGATCTTGCAGTTAAGATTTTAAGCACTTCCCGGTCTTTTTTTGCACAGCCCGTTTTATACGTTAAAGGCGATGGCACAGCCCACTTTTACGGAAGAAACGCAATTCTTAAATTTTTGGCACATACCCCGTTTTTTACTTCAAATCTTCATTGGTAAATTCATCTCGATTAACAGCTAGTTTGTAAAAAAACTAAACTATAATTTATCGTATTAGTTAGTTTAGGTATTTTGCTCTATTAATATTTTTATTTATTTTATTTCAGCAAAAAATATGATTACAACAAAACTGTTTTTGTTGGACCTTGTACAGCAATTATTGCAAATTCGTTTATTTCTACAGACGTTTCAAATTTGCCAGGAGTCAATAAAATTTGCCCAATTCAATCAGCAAACTGCCTACTTGAAAGATAATTGACTGTTACCGATTTGAAACTACTGCAATAACAGACCTGTAGTTAGTGTTGTAAATATCCGTATTCTTTAGATATCCGAATCATACGGAATCGGAATCAGCTAATATCCGCATCCATTATCCGAATACGTATCCATTTCTTGACCCGCGCGAAAGCGGTTACAGATCATGTATACGTATGCATGCAACACTAAAACATTTTCTATCCGGATACACGGCTAGATAGGTCGATGCGGTATCATATCATTCGAACTCGAAGGTTGGGGTTAAGAAGGCACCGTTCGTTCTCGTTTGAATTCGGTTCGGGTGAGGCGGGCCAAGTTTAACCAATGGGTCTCATCCCATATGATACCCGTTACCCCGATAACTATGCTATCTTTTTTAGGAAATGTCATTAGAAAGAGAAAGCATAAGATCAAATATGCCAAATCGCAGACCGTGTTGTTCGCTTACACTCGATTCCAATTGCGTTTTCTCTTTGCACTTTGCATTAGTAACCACCCGATGCGAATTTATTTTGATTCCGAATCAAGTTCTCGGCCGGTTACGGATAATCCGGATTCTTTTAATATTCGGATCCAACGGATTTTTGGATACGTATCCTTACATCACTACCTGTAGTGGTTTCCTCTAAGATTTTAATTTTGACCGACATTTTCGTATTATGATCATGTCTTTACCGTCCGCCAAAAACGCTACTGCCTTTCTGCATCAACCCTCTTTAGTACTTTTGATTTTGGAATTGCTCGTGATGTGCGGTATTAAAATCTTAGAGGAAAAACGCTAAACGTATGTATATCTTTGAATGCATAATTAGCCCACAAATCACTAAAAATTATCCAACAAATTATTTTTTTTTAGAGAAAGCCTGTTTTTATTATTTTTAAAATTGTATGCCCAATTTGTTATCACTGTAGCAAATGTTTGTGTATTCGACATTAAATGTATGATCCCCGAGATGAAACAAAATTTGGACGATTAATTATATCATCGAAAAACGTTTCTACTTTGTCACACTGTCTGTAAAAATTAATAAAATGCACCCTGCCAGAAGTTCTGGCACGTTGAAATCCTAAAATTGCGCGAGTTTGGTTACCCCTTTCACCTACCCAAAATACCGCCAGGAAATAGGTACTATATTGTTTCCGCGAGCGGAAGAGGTCACCCTGTTCAGTTAATTTGTAATTTTAGGAGTGAGAAAATATAAAAGCTTGATAACAATTTTAACGTGACGCACTCGTTGCTTTCGCTGTATTTCTACCGTCAATGTAACAAAGTAAGATAGTTAAACGGTAACAAATCATAAAAGGTTATTTTTTCGAACATCAGGTTTCTTTCAATCAGCTCTAAATATCGTATGCCAAATTGTCAAAATTCACACTTGTACAAAGGGAGCAACTTTACTTGTCAAATTTTGACAAGCGGCAGTTACGTGCGACAAAGAGAAACCAACTTTTGTGTCACTACTTCACGGGTCAATAGAATAAGAATTTAAAACACTTAAAAGAAAAAATATTTATATATTTAACAAGACAGTATAATTAAATATATTGTATTCAGTATGAATGTTTTTGTTAATGCCTGTATAATCATAGTAACACTGTTGTTCAGTTTACTAATTACCATAATACTTTTAAAAACAGACACAGTATAATCGAATTCCCTTATGGAATTATTAAAAACAATTTAATTACCAAAATTACAACATTTAGTTTAAACATATATGTATGTATATGGTATAAGACTTAAGAAAACCAACAGACAAAAAATAATACTTATCACTTAACATATTCGTTTTCTAGAAGGAGTGTTATTTTATCATACGCGTATCTCATTTTTTCATATAAACCTCCTGGGCAGCCATGTTTTTCAACTGTACTAAATCTAAACGTACGGAAAGACTTGTCTTCGTCAATGTAGGTAACAGCCGCCATTAATGGGCACATAATAATTTTTGTATGGTCTCCAAAATTAATCTGTAAAGAAAACGGTAAAAGTTAGTAATCCACTTAAAATTGTTTTCTACGTCTATTACATAAAACATTCATTATTATGTAGAATCTGTGATAAATATCGGCAAATATTACTTCTTAGAGATGTTAATAACCATTTCTTAGCAATCTATCAATAAAACCGTACTGTCATGACTCAATAGTTTTAACAGATGTAGCAAAATCAGATTCTTTTGTCCTAAAGACATCAAAATTTATAGCTTTCTTAACACAAAGTTTTCAGTTAACGTGGCGTTATGTAAAACTCCTACGTGGCTTAATTTTTAAAGGTCAAATACAGGGTGTTATGAAACTCACTGCATATATTTGAATGAGTGACTTCTGGGGTAGGCTACAGACATACCCAATGCTTTTTTTCTCTCAAATGGCACACTTTTTTATTTTAAAAAATACCCTAAACCACCCCCGTATCCGACGCTTCTAAAGAGCCTGATGTCATAAGCTCTAATATTATAAAGAAAAAACAAATGATCCAGCCGGGACATTGCCAAACTTAAATATTATCTTGACATCTCATTTTTTTATTAGATTTAAATAATCCAAAGTATTTTTAATTCCACAAACGCATTTTGCCAAAAATATGTAGAGGTATCTATTTTAATTTAATAACAATTTTTTTATTTTATGGGAAAATATGGTCCACTCGTGAAATCGGTTGAAATTGTACCTAACCAAAACGAGCAAAACAACGAATTATGACTTAGGCCGGGTTTATCCAACTTCTTAATTCTTAATTCCTAACTCATAAGCAAGTTCACAATGTACTATTAAGTGACACTGATTACCCAGTTTCTTAATTCTTTATTCTTTATCCTTAATTTTTAAGAACGACCTTGAAAGTTGCCAATTTTTAACTTTTACGAGTTACGAATAAAGAATTAAGGAAATATTAAATGCGCATGCGGCTTGTTCAGCTGTTTTAGACAGATCTTGACAAATGACATTGTTATCCGGGTTAATTTGACGTTTGGTGATGGACGACAGTCGTCATGATTTTTGTATTTAATTTTAATATTGAATTTAACTATTTATAACACAAATAAACAAGTTGTGTTTATATTTCCTATGTCAATTTTGACATGTATTGTCCAACTGTCAAGAGCTGAAAAAAGAAGAATTGGAAAAAGAAGAGATAAAAATTAAGAATAAAGAAACTGGATAAACCTGATCTAATAACTCACTCAAATTTTACGAAATGCTTAAGAATTAAGGACTAAAAATTACGAAGTTGGGTAACCCAGGCCTTAACCTATATTACGTTATTAATGAGATGAGAATTATTCCTACTAGCTTAAACTGTAAAGTTAAAGCCGTTTAATATTAACAAATTATCGTATCGTCGCTTAGTGAGGTGCATTTTAAATTAGTTCTCGGTATTTAGTTGAAGTTGGGGTATTTATTTTGGTTTAAACAGCTTTTCTCTAGAGAGTTTTATTAAATTTGTGTTATAGGCAGTATTTTAACATTTTGAAATTGGGAATTTTGGAAGAGTTGTTAGGATTTCTTTCTGTAAAGGTAATGTATTAAAAATATTATTTCTTCAACATCATTTCTTACATAGAAATATTGTTAAAAGACCTGGCAACATAACAACCTAGCTCACTATTCTTTTGTTCTTTATATGGCTATGTGTTTTATTTCCAGTGGTGTGCAGTGATTATTTTTTTTTTTTTTTTGAGGGGCGATACCTAGCTTATTATCGCGAAGCGCCATTCATGACTATTTTCCCCAATATGAATTCAAATCAGAATTTACCAGTTTCAATATATGCAGTGAATTTCATAACACCCTATATTGTAATTATTATTTTACTTGTAGAGTTCCACTATTAAGTTGCATAAGGACTCCGGATGTCGAGCGGCACCACTGATGTAGATGTGGGGTTCTAGACATTGAATCAACTTCTTTCACTACTTCAGCACCAGTCTTAATTAGATGTTCTCTCATATATCGACTAAAGTATGACAATAGCTTCATTTTTTTGTCATACTGCTTGGGGTAATTATCTACAGTCATATAAGATTCATCGCCGTTCTTATCTACATACTGCACATTTCTGAAAAATTTTATAAACTGTTATTTCTGACTTATTAAATATATAAATTTGTATAATATAACATTTGATTATCAATTTATTCAAATACTTTTTAGACTTTAAATGAAGGTATCCAAGTATTTAACTAAAACCTTTATTTTAAAATAAGTAAAAGATCACTAAAAATAGTAACTCACATTCCATTTGCTAACATAATAAGTCTAGTGGTGTCGTTGAACATGACCCCTACACTTTCATCAGAAAGCTGATAACCAAATCCATATTTATCAGAGTAATCTACCCATTTTGATACCCATATAGTTGGTTGGGCAGCGGGATCTGTCATCTCATCTGTAACTTTCTTGTGTAATATTGGTTTGCTTTTAATTACCTGTAAAAATGTAGTTACTGTTAAATTTAACTGTAATTTACGATTAAGAAGACTAAAAAATACTCTGCTAGAATAGGTAACTATAGATGACTCAAGTTTTGTATGATTGGCAGCAATTCAATTGGAATTTGATAAAATAGAATTACTCATTAACAATGAGCTCCGGATTATGTTACACGTTGCACTTTTCCCCCTATCTGCTTAATCTGTAGATGGGGGGGGGGTCCATTTACGAGTATAAAATTAGTTGTAAGACCATTGAATTGTTTCGTGAGGCAAAAAATAAGGAATTATATTTTATTTCACCTATTACCGTACACCTGTACAAGAAGATCCAATTGGATAAAGGCAACCTCTTTTTAAATATGGATCGAGTATGAAATTAAAAGTCAAATTGCCGAATTGTACGAAATAAAATATTGTAAAGTTCAACACACGAAACCTCGACTACCAAAAGAATGCTGCAAGAAATTAGTACGTTGCCAAACAAAACTATAGTAAATAAGTTACTTAAAATTATTTTTCGCAATAATGATTTTTTCGCGATATGGTTTAATATATAAAATCATAATAAAAACCATAATTAGGAAGTTTCCATTTTTTTCATTTTCTCTTAATAAATAGTCCTAAAAATGTAAAAAACATATGTATTTTTTGTTTTTAATTATCTGTAGAAATAAAAAAGTTATCGTCCTTCAAAGTCTGAGATGCTACGCTCACGTTGGCTGAGGCTCGATGACGTCAACATACAGAGCCGTCAACAGCGGAATAGGCGCCCGTTTAATCTTTAGTGTTATTCTTACCGGACAGGATCCAATATGGATCTGTGATCCAATCACAGATCCATATAGCTACGCAACAGATAAATACTCCAATGGTCTACGCGCGAGGTATGAAATGTTCACCGGCTTAGAAAAGCGGGTGAACCAGTTCAATGACCGATGCATTTACGTGTGCCGCATTGCCAAGTTGTGATTAAATCTAAACGCGTTCAAGCGACTGGGACTGAGATCGACGGCAATTCATTTCTCTCAAAGCCTTCGCTGCGCAAAGATCGACGCCGTGGATAGCAACATGCGATGCGTCCGGGAGGTGCAAAGTGAGGTTATTTTAACTGTGGAAATTCAAGAAGAAATTACACAGTGAGATTGTTTAGATTTCCCATCAAATTTCTTTTTTTGTGATTTTATAAAACAAATTGTTATATAGTATATTATGTATTCTGTTTGCAATGTTATGTTCAATGTTTCGTTAAAAATAAAATCATAAATATTTCAGGGTTCGAAGATAGTATTTTTAAATATTTTAGCAACTATACAAGGGGGCCCACCATTTCCGACACGGGGGCATTAGGGGAACAATTTAAAATTATTTACACACATACACGGTGTCCCAAAGGAAAGATCTGATACAATTTTAAGTTTTTTTTTCGAATGTCCTGTTTTTTATAACATTTTCGATTTCTAGAGACCAAAATAGGGTAAATTGACGCACCAAGTCTTAGTTTTTGGAATATTTTAAAATTCGTATCGCTGCGATTCGAATCGGCGTGCCAAACTGATAGTCTATGGCCGAAAACGGTCGTACCGAACCGTCCGTTCTAATATCTGTCGAAGATTGAATTTCAACACGACGCCACAGCACATCCGACGGTTCAAATCACCGATGCGAATGGAAAAAAAAGATCGCAGTCTGTTGGGGTCACCCGCCGCGTTTTTCCGTTTTCATCAGTTGAGGTTGGACTTTTAAGACAAAGTAGTGTTTTCATCAAAAAGTTATACGGGATGTTGAAAATATTACAATATTCTGCATTTATACCAAGGTGGCCAATAACTTCCTTATTTTAAATGCCACCTTCTGTATACAGGGTGTTACAAAAAGATGTTAAGAAATTTTAAAGGCAGATCCTACATCTAAATATGAAAATAAGTTTACATAGACATGGATCCTTAAACGCTTCTTTTTCGAGATATAGGGGGTTTCTGTGCGGCAATCTTCTTAGATCTTTCAAAGGCCTACGACTCTCTGGATAGGGAGTTATTGCTTAAAAAACTCGACGTAAGTACTTATATGGTGTCAGGGGAAATGCCAAAAAATGGCTTGGGTCTTATTTGGGTGACAGAAAGCAAACTGTATCAATTACAAAGAATGGAAAAACAAGCAAATCAGAAATAGAAACCAATAATATAGGCATAAAACAGGGAAGTGTTTTAGGACAGATTCTTCTTATTATATTTATCAACGATTTGGCTTACATAACGGACAAACACTATCAACATATATTGTCAAATATGCTGATGACACTAATTTAATTGTAGGTGGTGAAAATATAGACGAACTCACTAAAGCGAAATATTTTTTTAATCTTGCCAATGAATGATTTACAAAAAATAGATTAATTTGTAACAAAGATAAAACTAATATTATTTTATTTAGAACAAAACAGTCAACCGTAGAAAAACCATTAAATTTAGTAGTTGATAGTAAAGAACTCCCATTTTCAAGAGAAGCAAAATTTTTAGGGCCTCTATCAATGGGCATATCGACTGGTCATATCATTTAAATAATCATTTAAAAAAAACTGGGCTCTGTTTGTTATGGCATCCGAATCATGGGTAGGTATATATATGGGAGAAAAGACTCAGAATGCTGTATTGTTCAAATTTTGAGTCCGTTTTGAGATACGGAATTGTTTTTTTGGGGAAGGCCGAAGGCACAACTCAATCCAAAATATTCTTGTAGTCCAAAAACATGTGATAAGGGTTATCAAAAAAATGAAGTATAGAGAAAGTTGTAGGGGTGAGTTTAAAGACTTGGGAATACTTACTGTTTATGCCGTTTATATCTATGAATGTTTGGCGTTTTTCTTTAAGCATAGAGATATGTTATATGTTTAATCTAATAGTTATCATGAATATATAGAACACGATCTTTAAATGTTTTATATCCAATACATAGACTAGCACCTACAGAAAAATGTCCTCATTATATGTGCTTAAAATTATTTAACACACTGCCAAATGAAATTAAACAAATAAACTCACAAAAACATTTTAAAGTTAAAATTGGGAAACTGTTAATTAATTTAGAACCCTGTAGTCTAAGCGATTTTGTTAATTGAGCTTTATGTATTTCTTTTTTTGACGTCATTTCTTTTTGTGTTCCCTGTTTTGTGATCAAGCCTTGAAATAAAGAAGTTTATTATTATTATTTAATATTTTCACACCTCAAGTATTCCGAAGAGCTCTATAGGACAAATATGCGACGACGATTTAGAGCATGTATTAAGCACGGAGAAGTCATTTCCAGCATCTACCATAAACTAAAATCAAAATGCACAGTTTTCTGAACAAAAAATATTAAAAAAAAATTATTATTTGTTTTTATTGTAAGAAATAAATTACTTTTTATCTCGAAAACGGTGTGTCAGAACAAAAAAGCTTAAGAGACAGTTTTCACGCAGAATTGATTGGACTTCAAAAAATAAATACCAATTTTTTCAAAAAATCAGTGGCGTGCCATTTTTTCGCTAAAAATAAAGAATTTCCCCTCACGAACGCCACTGATGCAAGTACTTTAGAAAATAAATTTTTACACTTAAAGGTGCCCTTTAATTACATACTTGCGTGTACCAAAATTCATGTCAATATCTTAACGCATCTTCGAGAAATTAAAAAGAAACATTTAAAAAAGAAAATATTAAACACCCTGTATCCCGAAAAAGAAGCGTTTGAGAACCTATGTTTATATAAACTTATTTTCATATTTCTAGATGTAGAATCTGCCCTTTTAATTTCTAAACATCTTTTTGTAACACCCTGTATAATAACGTATTCAAATGCCAAATAAAATTTTCTCTAACTTATTAGATTTCTCTTTCTCTAATGGTTTACTATTTTTTTTTAGCAATTTCTTTGTTTTTGAAATAATACACTTCCGTGAAAACAGGTCGTTGTGACACAGCTGTAATAATAAAAATTATTTTTCTATTTAAAAACATGATGTGTTACCGTATGGTATTTAATTAATAATAAACGTAATCATCATCCAAGAAAAATTACCCTTTTTATTCTAAAAATAAATCTAATATTAAAATAGTTATAGTCTGGATTTCTTTAACATTATTATAAATTAAGAGCCTACATATTATATTTAAAAAGTATTGTGCAAGAACAAGAAGTCTTGTGCTTATCTATTATAACTTATTTTTAACTGTGTTCTATATAGGTGGTAGATATCAAGAATAAATAGTATTAAATTAATTAAATTAATATTAAACATAAATACATGATATTTTTCAAATGACTGATTTCGCCGTAAAAATTTTAAAAATTAAAATATCTCGAAAACTACTGACAATTTCAATAAACATGTTATACTAAAATTTACTCATCAATTTACTATCAATCGTAAAATCCGAATATGTAAAAATATATAGGGTGTTCTATTTAAAATAAGAAAGTTGGTACTTGCCCAGAAAAAACTAAACACGCTGTATACTGTATACGTAAAAACTAAATACCTAAAAAATTAAAGTCAAGACAAGAAACTTTTGTCTTTAACTTTCTTTTGTAGCTCTTACAGATTCTGAGATCAGATAGTGGGTCATCTTATGTGAACCACCCTGTACATATGTTGTACCTAGTATCACAGATCCATATAGCTACGCGTAGCTATATGAATCTGTGGTAGTAAATTTACTTCGGATATTAAAAAGCGATTTAAAAATGTCAAAGGATTTTTGGATTTTGCTTAATGTATTTTCTATATATAAAATGTCTATTTTTTCTTAAAATACAAAAATGCTTTTTTCTATACATTAATTGACTATTTTTAACAGCTTATTTAATTTAAAATATTTAATGGTTAATTAAATGGCGTCATTTAGGACTCGGTTTGTGGTTGTTGCTTTCCCACTCTGTATATCATTTACTTAAATACATTCTTGAGTCAAAGATATTCGCCTCTAATGAATGTAAAAGAAAGAGGCTTTCTTCCAAAAAACCATCCAATTGATAAATTTGTTTCCGAACAGCAAACATGTAGGAATGGGTGCAGTAGTCTTTTTTTTTGAGACGCAGTTTATAACATTATAAAACAATAGGTATTAATTAATTACACTATTTCAGACGACATTTTTTTTAAGTGAAACATCCATACTAAATTATGGATATGATAATATGTAAAATAACTAAAACTGTGAGACCGCAAGCATGTAAGAAAAGTTTAAAATATAAAACTTTTTTAGCTTCTGCGCAACTACGAAAGAAAATAATTCCAGTTAAACGTAAAGTGGAAAAGTAAATCATTTCATTAGGCAATATAATATAATACACGATACGACGATTACGACGAGCGAGCAGTCGGTTTTTTGAATTTGCTGGAGAACGCTTGTAACTTGTAACCACCCGACTTGGCGGCGAGCTCTTGTTCCTCGAAGGACAAGCTAATTTATCGGCCCGCTCAAGAAATACATTGCCGTTTGGCAACACGGGGCGGTCTGAATATTAAAATATAGACAATTTGCGAACGGTCTGCCCTCTAGGTCGGCGATCGACGGAAGACACATTGCTCCATTTACAATATGTATCTGTTGCGTAGCTATATGGATCTGTGATCCAATGCATTAAGTAAACACGCGAAAGCAGCAGCGGGCAGCTAGCCCGGAGACCATGGGGCGACAGCTCTCTGTATGTTGACGTCACGGCCGATAAAAGCCGCGCGCGAAGTTATTAAATAAGAAATTGAATAAGTTCGTCAATTTTGAAGATATCGAGATAATTTTTTTTTGTTTGACAAGTTAATTGAAAGACTATTAAATGATGTTGAAGTTACTCGATATTTCTGACATAGGAAACTTCCTAATTATATTTATTATAGATAACAAATTATTATAGGTGGGTAACCTAATATTCTATTTTAACTTCGAAAGTTGCCAGTCGGAAACTTCGTCAAGATTAAAATAATGGGAATCTTTGGAAAATAGGCAACGTTTTTAGCAGGTGGCAGGATTCTTCGGGGCGCGCGATTTAATAGGTTAATCGGCTCGCGTCTACAATAATAATAGCGAATGGCTAGAAATCAGCTGCGTAGTGAGTGGTGGTTTGTGTTATAAGCTCCGCCCACCTAATTTTTTATCGTTTACTCTCCCTTTCGTCGCGTCCAACTTACCATATGTCGGACTATACGTTAACCGATTATTACAGTACTCGTTCAGGAATTCCGGAGTTGGTTCCTGCATATATCGCTCCCTCCGAAAATAACTCTTATCAATCACTTACTCTGCTAGTAACGTAAAAATTTTAGAAATTCTTGATACAACCAATGTAATAGTTTCAGAAAACGTAGACTGGCTTTTATTCGATTACAGGATAAATAATAGATATTACATGTATCACTTTATAGCTCGAGTACAAGTGTAGTCCTCGTCAACTATAAGTCATATTGTTACCATTGAAAAAAAAACTCTATAAAATAACTCGCATACCCGAGCGAAAAATCGCCAGCTGAGATAATAATTTTAGTCTTGGCGCATATATTAAATTAATTATACTTTTTCAACTATTGAATTTTCCTTGTAAGTTCAAAACGCCTAAAAAAAGGTGTAAGCTAATTTACATACACTGTTTGTAATACATTATAAACAATAAGATTCTACAAATAACGAATTTATTTTATTATTTATTTAAACGGTTCGGAAAACCTATTCGCCTGGACTAAATACTAATACAGAATACAGTCAGCATATCTAAACAAAAAAAATCAGTTTTTATACGAATATGACTTATGGTTGATGAGGACTATACATAATAGGTATCTTCCTTTCACCCCAAGGAGGAGCTCCCGTACAGCTCCTGAGCAGCACACAGTTGTTCCATTCAACTGGGGCATCAAGCACCTGAACCGTTCGAGCCCTATCCCCCCTGCCCTCTCGTGCATTACTTATGACTTGAGCTTAATGTCAAACTTGTCAATTGTTCCTTTCGGAACGGTGTCGAGTGACTCCGGGGCGAGTCGCTCCGGGGCGTCAGACACTTGAAAGGAATATTACTATTGTGACGATATTTTTCAATTCTCGCTTGCTTTATCTCCTCTTCTTTTCATTCACATTGTTCCATGTAAGGATTTTTGTTTTAGTTTTGGGTTTTCTTGTATAAAGTTTTGCTTGTCACAAAGAGGTTGACAGGTTTTTGGTTGACCATTTAACTTTTGTCTACTCGGTACAATAAACAATTCTCATGACGACCAACGACTATAAAAGGCAGTCCGGAACGCGGAGAAAGGGAGTCAGGCTCCAGCTCTCGACGAGTGAAGAACTCCTAACCTTAAAGATCTCGAAGACTGAAGACTTCTTAACCTAAAAGGGTTATTCCATAAATTCGTCGCCGGTCCTGCTGTTGGGTCTGCGCGCGGTTGTCCTGTCACGAGCGTAGTACCCCAAAACAGCGGAGTCCCATTTTAACCTCTGCTATTGATATCACACACGGTTGACCTGCCACGGGTGTGATTCTCCTATATAGCGAGGCCCCCTTTTAATTTTTATCTTGCTGTTGGGTCTGCGCGCGGTTGTCCTGTCACGAGCGTAGTACCCCAAAACAGCGGAGCCCCATTTTAACCTCTGCTATTGAGATCACATACGGTTGACCTGCCACGGGTGTGATTCTCTTATATAGCGACGCCCCCTTTTAATTTTTATCCTGCTGTTGGGTCTGCGCGCGGTTGTCCTGTCACGAGCGTAGTACCCCAAAACACCGGAGCCCCATTTTAACCTCTGCTATTGAGATCAAACACGGTTGACCTGCCACGGGTGTGATTCTCCTATATAGCGAGGTTCCCTTTTAATTTTTATCTTGCTGTTGGGTCTACACGCGGTTGTCCTGTCACTAGTGTAGTACACCTATACAGCGGAGCCCCATTTTAACCTCTGCTATTGAGATCACACACGGTTGACCTGCCACGGGTGTGATTCTCTTATATAGCGAGGCCCCCTTTTAATTTTTATACTGCTGTTGGGTCTGCGCGCGGTTGTCCTGTCACGAGCGTAGTACCCCAAAACAGCGGAGCCCCGTTTTAACCTCTGCTATTGAGATCACACACGGTTGACCTGTCACGGGTGTGATTCTCTTATATAGCGAGGCCCCCTTTTTATTTTTGGTGGTACCCCGATACAGCGGAGCCCCATTCTAACCTGTCCATTTATACGAATATCCAGAAACCCCTTCTCATTGATGTAGTGTAGCACATTCTACTTTTCGTTATAGCTGTCCAATATCAGAACATAGTATTGCCCTAAGGAAAGCGGATCCCCTGAAGAAGACGAGTCCACGTTAGGCTTTATTCAGAGGAGTCTTTGTTGAAGATATTCAAGGCAGGAAAATTATATTTTTAAGAACTTGACGTTATACTTTATACAATGTTTGGAGTAATAAAAAGAAAAACCCATTTATGTATGTTAACGAAGTCTTTAAATCTTAGGTTAATTGTAACGTCACTAGATCGTCTCCACTGAGAATAAATACCCGAGGTTGTTACATTTGTTCTGATATTGGATTGGGTGTTACATACTATGTTCTGATATTGGACAGCTATAACGAAAAGTAAATGTGCTACACTACATCAATGAGAAAGGGTTTCTGGATATTCGTATAAATGGACAGGTTAGAATGGGGCTCCGCTGTATCGGGGTACCACCTAAAATAAAAAGGGGGCCTCGCTATATAAGAGAATCACACCCGTGGCAGGTCAACAGTGTGTGATCTCAATAGCAGAGGTTAAAATGGGGCTCCGCTGTTTTGGGGTACTACGCTCGTGACAGGACAACCGCGCGCAGACCCAACAGCAGTATAAAAATTAAAAGGGGGCCTCGCTATATAAGAGAATCACATCCGTGGCAGGCCAACCGGGTGTGATCTCAATAGCAGAGGTTAAAATGGGGCTCCGCTGTTTTGGGGTACTACGCTCGTGACAGGACAACCGCGCGCAGACCCAACAGAAAGATAAAAATTAAAAGGGGGGCCTCGCTATATAGGAGAATCACACCCGTGGCAGGTCAACCGTGTGTGATCTCAATAGCAGAGGTTAAAATGGGACTCCGCTGTTTTGGGGTACTACGCTCGTGACAGGACAACCGCGCTCAGACCCAACAGCAGTATAAAAATTAAAAGGGGGCCTCGCTATATAAGAGAATCACACCCGTGGCAGGTGAACCGGGTGTGATCTCAATAGCAGAGGTTAAAATGGGGCTCCGCTGTATCGGGGTACTACACTCGTGACAGGACAACCGCGTGTAGGCGTAGACCCAACAGCAAGATAAAAATTAAAAGGGAACCTCGCTATATAGGAGAATCACACCCGTGGCAGGTCAACCGTGTGTGATCTCAATAGCAGAGGTTAAAATGGGGCTCCGCTGTTTTGGGGTACTACGCTTGTGACAGGACAACCGCGCGCAGACCCAACAGCAGGATAAAAATTAAAAGGGGGCGTCGCTATGTAAGAGAATCACACCCGAGGCAGGTCAACCGTGTGTGATCTCAATAGCAGAGGTTAAAATGGGGCTCCGCTGTTTTGGGGTATTACGCTCGTGACAGGACAACCGCGCGCAGACCCAACAGCAAGATAAAAATTAAAAGGGGGGCCTCGCTATATAGGAGAATCACACCCGTGGCAGGTCAACCGTGTGTGATCTCAATAGCAGAGGTTAAAATGGGACTCCGCTGTTTTGGGGTACTACACTCGTGACAGGACAACCGCGCGCAGACCCAACAGCAGGACCGGCGACGAATTTATGGGATAAGAAAATCCTATTCATCAACTGGAGTAAATTTACAAAATTGTTTGCTTACCCTTTTAGGTTAAGAAGTCTTCAGTCTTCGAGATCTGGAGCCAGACTCCCTTTAAGGTTAGGAGTTCTTCACTCGTCGAGAGCTGGAGCCTGACTCCCTTTCTCCGCGTTCCGGACTGCCTTTTATAGTCGTTGGTCGTCATGAGAATTGTTTATTGTACCGAGTAGACAAAAGTTAAATGGTCAACCAAAAACCTGTCAACCTTGTCAACCGCTTTGTGACAAGCAAAACTTTATACAAGAAAACCCAAAACTAAAATAAAAATCTAAAATCCTTACATGGAACAATGTGAATGAAAAGAAGAGGAGATAAAGCAAGCGAGAATTGAAAAATATCGTCACATTACATACCCAATTTCCGTAAATTTAGGGAGAAATTTCATCCGTATGCTTGGATTAGAATTCAGGACTAACAAGCAAAGTTCGTTTTTTTTTTTGGATGACCACTACAAGCACCCCAAGAGATATCGCTCCGGATATTAATTCCGATTTTAAAATTTATTTGTGCCGATTAACTTTCTAGCACATTTTTTAAACATAACTACAAAAAATCTATAAACCGAAAACCATCTGATTTTAGTCCTAGAACACTCATACCACTGAACTTCACACAGTTATACTCACTAAAAATTTATATTGAAAATGAAACAAAGAAATAAAACTGTCTAGTGCTATTAAGTAATCTGTGATAGACGTTTATCTACCCCTACCCCCGTTAAAAGTTCCTGATATCTCCTATATTGGGAACAAAAATAATGACGTACTGCTTAACGATCTCTATATAGGCCATTTTTTTTATCTGAGACAGCCCACGTAGACGTCAAGCCTAAGTACTCACGTACCGTGGGCATGTAAAGAGAAGGAACATGTAATCGATTGACACGGGATTTAAAGGATTGTAGGTTGAGAGGGGAAGGGAAAACATCTGCAGGCAATTTGTTCCATAATCTGGATACCCTAGGTATGAACGAGCGGGAGAAGTGGGATATTCTAGGGTTTTGTAACTGGACAGTAAAGGGATACATGTATGACGCGCTTCTTGTTGTTCTGTTAGGAATAGTTAAGGGGGGAATGATAGCGGCTAGTTCTTCAGACAAAATTCGTGAAAATATCAGCTGTAGAAGAGACAATCACCAACAGCGGGGCGATGAAAGAGAGAAGGGAGTTTTCTCGTCAGTGCTGGGTCATTGATGTCGATGGCTTTCCTTTGGATAGAATATTGATATTTTTCTATTCTCACTCAGTGGTGCTTATACTTTTTGTTGTGCCTCATGCTCTAGGCTTTTGTAGCTGGACAGTAAAGGGATGCATACGTAACGCGTCTCTTGTTGTTCTGTTAGGAACAGTCAAGGGGGGAATTATAGCGGCTAGTTCTTCAGAGCAAAATCCCTGGGAGTATCGGTAGAAAAGGGATAAATCCCCAACAGCGCGACGATGACCGAGAGAAGGGAGTTCTCTTGTGAAGACTGGGTGCTTGATGAGTCGAAGGGCTCTCCTTTGGATAGAATCAAGGATGTTAAGTGTCAAAGGTGATGCCGCTCCCCAGATGTGGGAACAGTACTCTAGGTTAGGTCTTATTTGGGAAACATAGAGTGTGTAAGTTGAAAGGGGAGACGTATTTTCTGGCTCGGAAGAGAAAACCAAGCTAGCTAAAAAGCTGCTGATGTGGCTATTGAAGTAATGTGTTCGTGCCAGGTGAGATCACGTTCGAAAGTGATGCCAACAAGATCGAACGTTTCATTATTCTGTAGGGATGGTCGTCCATGTGGATGGGGTAAGTGTTTCCGGATTTGTTGTGTGTCAGGGAACAAGACTGGAGGCGTTGAACTGAACAAGGTTTTTGGCACCCCAGTCTAAGATTAATTAAAGAGCTTGCGAAAGGAATAGATGCATAGATCTGCATCTAACATTCAGGTCGTGATTCGATACTTATGTCGGATGATTTGGTGTTTTTCTAGATATTTTAGAATTTACAAGTTGATGACTCTCTCCATAACTTTGCTGATAACAGAGAAGAGAGATAGGTATATAATTGAATGGAAGGGACTTGAAACCTTTCTTCGGGACAGGCTGCACTTCTGCACGCTGCACAAGAGCAGTTTTCCAGCTGTCTGGGAAGATACCCTTGTCATAGGAGATCTGGAAAAGACGAGTTAAGATGGGTGCAAGCTCTGGAGCGCTTTTTTTTAGAACAATAGGGAATATAGATATAACCCAAATAAATCTGAAATATATTTTTTTATATTCTCTACATAAACTAAATTTATGGCGGTTGCTGTTATCCATTTACATATTTTGGTCTTTATTAACAAAAAAAAAAGGATTTTCTACTGCAAATTTTCGCGCGAATTTCGAACTTGTAAAACGTGATCCCATTGGCTGTGTCGTCAAAATTGAATTTATGACTCATCATGAACACATTCATGGCGAATTTCAGTGTTATAGGGTCATCGAAAAATCAATAAAAATGGCATTTAATGCGCAACTCATCCAATTAAATATCCCTGCACTTAAAGTAGAAGGTTCCTAAATTCTTATTCATGTATATTTCAAGCCAAAATCGGTCCAGGAACCTTTCAATTTTGCAACAAAAACGGGCATTTTTGCGAAATTTTGACACATATCTTAATAATTTCGAGTAAATAAACTGCAATTCTTTGTTTTCATTGCAACCTTCGGCAAAAATTTTCAAATTTTGCCCCAAGCAAATAAACCTTTATTATATTATAACTTCAACCAACAAATAAGCGATTTAAATTACTGGGAGGTATTTTTAAATAATTAACGGATAAAATAATCTCAAAAAGAATCACTAAATAAAGAAAATTGTGTAGAATAATGTCGGTTAAAAATAGGATTTGTCGGCAACAATCAAGAGAATTCGGTTTTTGCCTCTTAACACTTTAACTACTGAGCATTCTGGTGCCAAATGACTTGCAGAAACTAACACACTTTTTTTTTCAAAAAATTATATTTTATGCCATACTACTAACATGAAAACAACAAGTTTTTTTTCACAAAAAAGAAGTTTTTTGACTGTGTTCAGATATGGTACGCATAGTTTATGTATAAAAAATTAGCACTTATTATCTTTGAACTATGTGTACCATATTTGATCACGCTTCTTATTTACGTAAATTGCAGTTGTGAGTGTCAAAAAAGCACTTTCATACATAAAAATTTGTGTTCACATCCTTGGCAATGCATTTTCGTTCGAGAAGTGTTTGCCATTGCGTAGCCTCGACCATGTCTTTCACTGTTAGCCTTGTAGCATCTGGTACGTACTGAGTCGTCGGTGTCCGACTGGTATTTGTATTCGATATCGCTCATATTGTTTACTATTTCTTCCAACTCTCTATCGCTTATTTGCTTATTTTGCATTCAAACGCGCGACCGATTACGATGATAGAAGCTCTGATAGAAGTGACAAACTGACCAGTGGCGTGCCGCCGAGGGGGCTAGGGGGGCACGAGCCCCTCCCGCCCTCATCGTAACGGCGCCCTCGCGCCCCCGGAGATTTACTGATTCCTACTAGGACCACATACTCTCTAATAAAAGGACAGTAATTTACAGCGCCCCCTGGAGATTCACTGCCTATTATGATCACATACTCCCCAATAAAAGGAAAATAATTAGGCGCCCCCAAATCAGTGTGCCCCCTCCGCTCCTAAAGGCACGGCACGCCACTGAAACTGACCGAAATGTGCAAACAAAGCGCATCTATTACTGTCTAGCAATGGTGGTCAGAAGAGTTGAACGGTGCTTCCATCTATGAATCTATACTTAAACTATTTGGCTAATCTTTTGTCATGAACTAGAGCATATGAAATATGCATTTATTTTGTTAGAAAACAAGACCTCATAGTGTACACAACTGATTAAACATAGTCAATGCTTGTGACCATATATGGGCATACAGTTTATTCATTAAAGTTAGATGTGTACCATTTTTGGTGCACATAGTAGTTAAAGTGTTAAATACGCTCCTGGATGACCCACTCGTATTCATTTTAAAGTGTGATTATCCTTTTATAAGTTAGTGTTGAAAATTTGAGAAAAAATTAGATAGGAGAAAATATAGAGTGATTCAAGTGTACCGATGTCGAGGGCAAAAAAGTTTAAAAATTGAAATTTAATCGGTGATTGCTCCTTTCCTATAAAGAATGAAGAAACCAAAAAATATGGATACCAAGTATTTCGACGAGCTCTTTCCGAAGACGTATATGGGATTTTAATTTGAACCATTTTGACCACACAAAAAATTAAAAATCGTGAAATACTTGGGTCAAAAATCGAACTTTCCAGTTTTTCCCAAATATATCCATTTTCCAGTGATTTTAGGTTTAGGTAGTATTGCAAAAAGAAAGTATTTGAGATTTTAAAATTTCACTTATAAATCCGTTTTTCGATCCGACGTTTTGCTTTCGAGTTATTAGGTACCTACCAAAGAGGTGTCTACAAATGGCATTTTTCGACCTAAAAAATTCAAATTCAATTGCCATTTTCCGATCCTCACTAGTTTCAAGAGAGTTCTGAAGCTCCGGGCCCTCTACAACCTCCGAACATCGAATTAATTCACTTTTGCGACCTGTACCCGATTTCAACGGAAATCGCGGAAATTTCGACTTTGACGTTTAACAGCTCCGAAACGAAACATCCTGTATAACTGAATTTTTTACCGAAGCTAGTTGAACTAATCCTCTATTAATCCAGAAAATTCGATTGCTCTCCTCTGACTGTTTCCGAGAAAAACAAACCTGTTCGACTTTAGGTTAAGCTTTACGTTAACATGTCGATTGACACTTATTTTTGCTGATCTCCTGATGTCATTATTCATTAAGGACAAATGGCTGCTTTTTAAATTGTAATAAATTATACCGAAAAGTAAACATTTTTTGTAGCTAAACTGTCCTAGTAATTTTCTTCAAAATAATTTTTTTGGGTTTGTAATGCTTCCTTAAACGATTTATGCAATAAAAAAAATATGTGCATATTCCTTATTGCTGGTATGCCATCCAGACCGGAGGACTTTTTGGTCCCAAGGAAAAGAAGAATTTTTTGAACTTGTTTGACCTCAAGTATTACGAGTATGTCGGACATTTTTTGGCGTACAGAGGTAGCGGTTGGAAGAGCGAAATTTTCAGGAGGAATAAGGGTGGAATTGGCAGCGAATTGTTTGGCAAATAGTTTAGCTTTCCCTTTAGAGGTGGAGATAATTTCGTTGTCAGAGGTCAGGGGAGAAAAAGTGCTTCTACAGAAGTTTTGTCTTATGTTGTTGGTAAGTGATCAGAAAGATTTGCTGCCGTTGGAACAGGAATGCACTTTATCTTTTATGCGATAGTTAATGATTGTACATAGTAAAAACCTTGTGTGAGCTTGGACTTTTTTAAATCTGACAATCACAAACCTCGGAAAACCAGGGCTTTTGATGGCGGAGTTTAGGTTTCTTGCGGGTATGTGGAATGAAACTTTCAATACCTACTTGAATCATATCTGTGATATAAGAGCAAATTTCGGAGAGATCGGGAGTGGAAAAACAGACAGGGTTCCAAGGGATACCAGAGAAGTTTCAAAGGACGTCCTAGTCGGCAGAATTGTAGTGCCAGATTTTGCGTTCAGGCCAGGCATGATTTCAACGAACTCGGGATGTGTGTGCCAAGACACGGTAATGCGGCCGTGATCTGAACCACCAAGGGGAGCGCATACAGATGTTAAGTATGGCTCAGGATGGGTGCTAAAGAATAGATCTAGTGGGTTTGGTTTATGGGTAGGAACGCGGGGAAAGTATGTTGGCTCCCGGATTAAATTGGTGAGCGAGTTGCCGATTGCGAAGTTTTCTGCCGCTCTGCCTTATGGGTCGGTTTTTGTAGATCCTAGCCATTCTTTGCTATGGACATTAAAGTCGCCTAAGACGATAACTTCAGCGGAAGAAATTTAGAGATAAGATGATCAATTTTTGCCGAGAGAAAGTCAAAGAACACATTGTAGGAGTTGTCTGATGGGAAGCAACAGATAAATTTAGTGGAAGATTTAATGGTAAGTTTTAGTCAGAGAACATCGGGCTTGCCTGATTCCAGGTTCGGGAGTCTAGTGCAAGAAAGACTGCTGCGAACGTAGGCGCATACCTCACCGTAAAAACGAAGAGATGACAGAAATTCATAGCCCGGAAACAGGAGATCATTGGTTGAGGATTTGGGACTGATTTGGGTTTCGGTCAGAAAAAGAGCGGGTTTGCACGATTGGAGGTAGTGGTGGACAGAATCCAAATTGGAATTAAGCCCGCAGATGTTGGAACTTTTGGAATTCTTCGATGGTGGGCCCCCTGAGCACCGGTCGCCCGGAGATTCGAATGGAGGGGTAGTTTACCTCCAGAATTTTTTACCCCTCGGAGCGCCATCATCATTTCCAAATTTGTTTTTTTTGAAGAGGTGGAGAAGAGAATATGATTAGAAGTGACAGAGAAAGGAGAGAGAAGAGAAAGAATGACAGTGGGAAGAGGAAAGGGAGCGGAAAACGGACTCACGCACCCAGGACTGGAAACATCCACTAGGCTTTTACCAGCTAAAGAGCTGGTTGGGAGAGATATCAAACCCTCTTAAAGAAGAAGGTGAGTGTGGTGGTATCTCCTCGGTCGAGAAGAAGCTCCTCTACCACCTATTCTGTAATTGACTTTACAGCGCTATGAGTATAAGCTTACAGTGTTTTATGAATGTGATATAAAATGTCAGCCTGTTTTCACATTCTTGTCTCGCTGTAATCTTTATAGAGCTGGAAAATTATAGTTACTACAAAATACCATAGTTAATTTGGTAAACCACTTTTATATCTTATAACAAAATTTACTTTTTATTTTACAATTAATTATTAAGAAGTAGCTCTTAGCCAACATTTTTTTTTAATTCCTTGAACCTTGTACTTGTTACTTTTAATTTTAATTTTTGGTTTAATTATTGTAAATTTTACACCTCAGGTGTATATGGACTATATAAAATGCATTAAAGCTAAGATAGAAACAAACATACACACTTTAGGAAGTTAAAAAGAGACTAAATTTGTCGACGGCCCACCAATATCGCTTTCGGGCGCGCGGCGCGTGGCCGTCAACACCGCCACGCAGGTTGTCGCAAATTCTGGCTCACTAATTTAAATCTGACCAATTTATTATTAGAATATTCGCGATATATTTATACATTTCATATAAGCTTACCAAATTTTATTTTAAGATATTTAGGTAATTACTAATAATAATAATAATTGTAACAGTGTCTAAAAAACATTAAAACCTACAAATTACAACCTTGACAATATCTTGGCACCGCAGCATCGGACACGTCTATCGATTTAAAGCTGCGGGCATGCGCTCTAGGTTGTGATATCTTTCAGCTATGGGTTACTCGATGTGTCAAAATCGGTGCGTACATAACCACAAAATGTAGATAGGAAAGTAAAAATTAAAAAAAAATTGTTTCGGTGAATTCTCAATCTTTGTATATGTAATATATATCTTTAGCGATGATTATAACATATTTCTGGTGTTGTATGTCGTCTGTCTACATGTAAAAATCCGTGCTGTGCTATGTTCCAAATTTATATTTTTGCGGCTATTTTCTTGGAAAAACTGGATCATCCATCGAGTTTTTTTTGAAGTGCTCCAAAGAAGGTAATCTTTCCTTTGGCTCTTCGAAAAATTTTTAATTTCGTCATGCCTTAAGTGCACAAGACCCCTTGTGTTAACAATGGCTTTAACGGGGCAAGAAACGGTTTGCCTGTAGGTAAGTTAAAAAAGAGTAACAGAAAAAATGCAATTTAGTATTTTATGTTTTTTGCGGTGTTTGCTTGGGTGTGGTGCAGGTGATGTGCAGGTTGGGTTTGGTTTGGCAGAACTAAGCACATTATTAAAAAACCTTCCTTAATTAAAAAAGTGTATTTTGCTTGTTACGTTGATATCACTAGCTGCCCACAAAATTTGCCCCACCTGTAAAAAAACTCACAGGCCGCGCCTGGCATTTATGTCCACAAATTAACACTTGAATTAAGTTAGGCTGAATTAAGAAGTTAACAAATTTTTATCTTCTTAATTTAATACTAATCTTTAGGTTGTTTGAGCATGAGATTTTAGAACCTAAATAAATATATTTTCTTTTTTATGTGGATTTTTGTCATTCTTGTATTAATAATTATTTATTTAAAAAAGCTTTAGTAAAAAGAAATTTGAGAAACTAGATGCAACTGAGGACTATCACTTGGAAAAAATAGTGTAATGGTTAATTTGTCTTAATTTTGGTGCATTATTTAGGTACTGCAGTTTCTTAATTTAGTTTAATTTAACTGTAATTAAATTTAATTTGTCTGCATAATTCCACTGCTAAATTTTGTAAAAAGTCTACTTTATTGCTCTGTTGTTTTTTTTTTGCCTCAAAATCACATTTTGAATTGATTTTTTTTAGTTCTGTGCCTTCTTATTAAAATGTACTTATTTCAAACGTAGTTTTACTTCTAGGCAAAACTTTTGTCACAAAGTTTGGTGCATGTGTTACTTATTTGACAGACACAATAATTTCTTAATGGGTCGCTCAAAGCAGCGACACAATCAATTAGGTTTTGACAAATTTTAGTCTTGTGGTTATTTAAGTCAGCATAAAAAGTCTCGGTTGCCTATTTGGAGCATTAGTAGAGAAGTACCAACAAAGTTATAAAGTGTAATTAAAATAGTCATTACATGTTGGTCTACAAGGCACTAAATGTCAGTTTTTAACTGTTCATATGTATATTTTCTCTGGAATTTGCAATTTTTCTTGTAACAACTGTACTGATTATTTTAAAATAATTTTTCACATGACATCAAGAAGTTGTCATGATTTCTTTTAAGGGAAATGCTTTGTCAAGAAATGCAAAAGAACAAAGTGTGGACCAAGTATCAAAATTATTCTGGAGAAACTCAGACGACACAGAGGGGGGAAACCGCTTACACTCAGTGCCTCAGACCCTGCTGGTGGGGCGGACCTGCTGGTGGGGTAGGGGCGGACTAACTGCTTCGAAAGCCGCCCCGGCCTCCGAAGGAGTTAGTCCGCCACGGCTTACACTTATATGATGCATACTGTACTGTCATGGTAGAGACATTTCTATGTTTCCGTTTATGGTTTATGAATCTTAATAACTTACATGATGGTCACGATGTTAACTTTGGTAATGTTGTAGTGTGTAATAGTTTGTATGACATTAAGTACTTTGAGAGATCCGACCATGCAGTGAATCTACTGCATATCAATGTTAGAAACCTTAATAAGAATTTTGACAATCTTGTATTATTTTTGGAGTCCTTGGGTGGTAATTTTTACTTTGATGTAATTGTGTTGTCAGAGACTAACATATTGCATCACAAGGATAATTTTAATATCAGGGGTTTTGAGGTTTTTTATAATGAGAGTAAAATTAATAAGTGCGATGGTTCTGTTATTTATTGTAGGGATTCAATTGTTAAGGAGAGTAATATTGTTCAGATTAGTAATTACAAATTTTTGAGAGTTAGTCTCTTGAAAAATGATAGATCAGTGGGTATAGTTTCTCATTACAGACTTCCCTCTCTTAGTCCCAATGATTATACTGATGCTTTACATAGTTTACTTGGTAGGGATTCTTTTGTGGTTTCTGATGTTGAATCTTTTGTTGGCGATGTTAATATTGACTTGTTGGACAAAAAATCCAAAACTGTCAATGAGTATGTTAATTGTTTGAACAGCTATGGTTATGTATCTAAGGTTAATAAACCAACTAGATTAAGGAGTTTCATTGATCATATTTTCATGAAGTGTAAAGACAGAATTAATAATAATTTAGTAGTGCTCAATGCCTCGATCTCAGATCATAATGCATTGATGTTTAATGTTGACTTGGGCTCGAGGGAGAGAAATCTACGAATTAACAATAAAAATAAAATAGTCAAGGTCTTAAATTATAAAAGACTAACAGTATTGTTGGATGATGACCCTAATTCTTCTACGGAGACTCTATTAAAAATATTGCATAATCATATAACCAATGCTACAAATACCCAATCTATAACCAATAAAGAAATACGTCTTAAACCCTGGATAACCCCAGGTCTTCTTATCTCAATTAGAAATAGAGATCAATTACACAAAGTGTGTGTTCTTAACCCTAATGATAATGTTGCTAAAGGAAATTTTAAAAAATATAGAGATTATTTGACTAAACCTACAAAGAGAACCAAGTCGGCATATTTTAGACAGCAAATTGAAAATGTTCACCATAATCCTAGAAAAACGTGGGAAATAATTAAACAAATAACAAATGACAATGCAACTCAGGCTAACATTCCCATTTTGAAAAGCGAAACCAACCAGGAACTCACTGATCAGAAGGAAATCGCTGATGAGCTCTGCAAATTTTTTAGTTCCGCTGGAAAAAAAAACTTTCTAGTAAAATATCTAAGCCGGTTAACAGTCCCGATTTTTTATCAAATGAAAAGCGGTTTCCTGGATCAATGTTCTTGAGTGCGTTTGTTGAGGATGAAATCATTGAGTCAATAAATTCATTAAAAAGTTACTCATCACCTGATGAGTATCAAATAAATTATATTGTAAAGATGTATTATAAATACTTAACCAAGCCTTTGGTACATGTTCGGAGTCGTATCTTTGAGACCGCAGTATGTCCCAGTGTATTTAAGAAAGCTGTAATTATACCTTTGCACAAAGGTGGAGATAAAACAAACTCTAACAATTATAGGTCGATTGCAATAACTGGTCCCTTGTGTAAAATTATTGAAAAATACATAAAGAAGAGGTTCAGTAGCTTTTTGGAAACAAATGGATTGATTTCCAACTCATAATATGGTTTTAGAGAGGGAATGGGTACTGACTCAGCACTTCATAGAACTAATGAGTTTATCATGGACTGTTTTAATCACAATTTTAAGCCGCTCGCCGTTTTCCTGGACCTCTCAAATGTATTCGACACTGTGGATCACCGTATTCTTCTAAACAAGTTGTATAATATTGGGATAAGAGGTAAAGTGTTAGAACTTTTTAAGTCATATCTTAGTGATAGATACAAAAGGGTTAACTTAAATCAGGTATTTAGTTCTGACCATAAGGTGGAGTATGGTGTTCTGCAGGGCACGGTCACTGGACCGGTACTGTTTTCAATTTACATTAACAATAAAATTTGTCGGATGCAGTGCCTGGTATTAGGACTGTCTGTTTCGCTGACGATACAGTACTTTTATGTAAGTGTTCGACCTGGGCGGGAGTCTTTGAGAGGGCCGAGAGGGCCGTAGCTTTAATTAAGGCGTGGATGGATTTAAATTACCTAACTATGAATGTTGATAAAACTAACTTTATGTTTTGCAATGAACAGGGGAGGTCTTCCAAATAAGGGAGAGTTGAAAATTCACTCGGTGAACTGTAAATATCCAAGTAATTGTAGTTGTTCTGGAACTATTAAATATGTTGAAAGTATAAAATACTTGGGTGTATACTTTGATCAATTCTTAAAATGGAATATCCACTCTGAATATGTAAAGAACAAACTTAGTAAATTGATCTATAAGTTTTACGAATTGCGTAATGTCTTGAATAGGGATGTAATTATCAAGGTTTATAGATCATTGGTCGAGTCTTGTCTGGGTTATGGTATAATTTGTTGGGGTTCTGCCCTCGATAATGTATTACATAATGCAAGGATAGCACAAAAGTATATTTTAAAGTTAGTAATATTGGTTTCTTGACCGTTTTTGATTAAATAGTTTTATTGTTGACTGAGCTATTAAACTATCTGATAATAAACACAGACCAAAAAACTTAAAAAAAAGTACGAAATATCTTACAAAACAATAACTACCCTAAAAAGTTCTATGAACCAATCATAAAAGCAAAAATAAACAAAATATACAACCCACAGAAAAATAACCCCAAAAATATGAATGAAAACCATTACGTATCTACTCCATACATAAAAGAAATAAACCAGAAAATTAAAAAAGTACTTCACCCACATAAAATCAAAATAGCAGAAAAACCAATTAATAATTCAAGAAAACTATTCACAAATCTAAAACCAAATATTCCAAAAACAAACCAGTCTCAACTCATTTACAAAATAAAGTGCCTTGATTGCCCAAAAACCTATATTGGGCAAACAAAGCAATATCTTAAAAACAGAATTAAGGAACATCAAAACAGTATTAGAAATATTAGTCACAGTTCAACAGCTCTATCAAATCATTCACTAGAATATTTACACAACTTTAATTTTAATAACGTAGAAATCTTAGATTATGAATCAAACTACAAAAAACGAAACATAAAGGAAATGATACATATTAAAAAAACCCATAACACCCTAAACTATAGAACAGATACGGATAATTTAAGTACCATTTACAACAACCTTATCATAAAAAAGTAAAACGAAAATAAAAGCAAAATTTTTGTGTCCCTACCATTAAACATCTGGAATAATAAAACCAAAGCTCTTTACTGTAAACATCCACAAATCAGTCTAGTTTAAAACCCTGTTGCAATAAGTCATTTTGTTAAAATGTAGTGTTTAAGTGAAATCAATTTAAAAGGTATGTCCTATTCTACTATCTCTTGTTTATATAAATCTTACATAGAAAAATATATTACTATTACACCTTTGTTATTAGGATTCTGATGATGGTTTAGAGATGAAATAAACCGAAACGTCAAAACCATTTCAAGACTTTAATTTAAACTGACCGAAAGCCCAAGAAGTACAATAAAACTATATATTTTAAAGGTTTCTATGTTTAAGTCAAGGCGTTTTTCTACGGATTTGTTGTTCAAACAGTGTGGAGTATTTACCTACTGTTGCCCAATTGTACATAAGGAATGTACTCAGTTTTTCCCTCTCTAGAAATATATTTCAAAACTTTATTGATCATGGCATTATGACAAGAGCTAATGCTAATAACCATCTAATACAACCAAATACCCGTTTTCCAGCTACACAGAGATTTATTTCTTATGTAGCACCAAAAATATTAAACTTATTACCGGAAAAATTTAAGACAAAAAAATACCAAACAGTAAAATATAAAATAAACAAGTGGGTTCATGATTTGGTTGGGTTTTTGTACCCTAATGGCATAACTTTCGACAGGTTTAATGGGTTATAAAATGTTATTGTTGATATGCCTTTCTGGTTATGCCTTTGTTCTTGTGCACACACAGACTAATGGAGTCCATTGTGCACTATTAGATTGCTACTTTTCTTCTTTTTGTATATTGTATTGTACTGTTTATTAAAGTGTGTATGGTTGCAAATAAATAAATAATTAAAAAAATAAATATTATCTACTGTGTAAGATTTAATTAGTCTTACATGATCCCAAAGGAATATCGTAGGGGAGAGTGGGGAGACTTGATTCCCTTTTTTTTCTTATTTCGAGATGCTTTGATATGTTTTAATTGTATAAAGTAAAATGTATCTTAAATACTTTTCCATATATAATTCTTTAAGTTTAAAAGTCAGCTTTTAAAATATATCTAAGTATTTAAGCTTTTGACTAAGCTAGTCAAAAGGATCAAGTATCCCTACCGGTAGGGAGATTTGATTACACCCCATAAGCAGACTTGATCCCATTTATATAATTAACATTTTAAACGATTTTATTAGATATAAACACCATTTCAGTAAAAAATTATGTTTATTTAGTAAGTATATAACAACAATAAAACGTTAAAAATATTTTGCGAAACGGACTGGAAAACACAGGACACCCGAAGTACGAAATGTTCCCAGAGTCATTGTGGGTTGACGCAACTTGACAATACAGTCTTCTCGTTTAATTAGACTTCTGTCAGACTTGGCAGGGTAAAAGAATTGGAAAGCTTCCTCTTTTTTCCTTAAAAAGTTTATTTCTAACTCTTCGCTGCTAACCCATTCGATTTTGCCAATAAAATGTTTTTTTGTTTTTTTAGTCTCAAACTTAACGATAACAAAATCGTTGATTTTTAAATTAGTTTCTGCACCTACGAAGTTTTCAGATTCAGAGTCAGATTTCACAAAGTTTGAGTCATCGGTGCTATCGTGAAGACTAAACTGGTCCTCTTCTTCGCTGGAGCTGCTGGAACTTACAAGTACTCGCTTTACAGCTTCGATTTTCTTTTTTTGCTGGTTCTAATTGGGTATTTTCTTCGCTTTCTTTTCTTGTCTTTTCAAAAACTCTTCTTCTATTTTGATCTTCTCGGGGGTATCCGTCAAGATTCTACTTTTAGCGCGCTTTCGACCACGCGCCGATAAATTGTTACTTCTTGGCGGGGCCTTAGGAAAAGGTAAAATTTCTTCTGGAGAAAAGTGACGAGAAGAAATTGAAAGGTTCAAATTTTGTTTTGGTGTTACTACCTCGGGCGCTGCAGATTGAAGTTGAAGGTTCAGAGCTATCTACTGTTGCAATATCCAATGGTTCTGTTAGCCCTGGATTTGGACTATATGTTACAAAACTTGTAAGAAATTCTTCATCTGTGAATATTGTAGAATTCAAGGGCCAAATACCTGTTACTTTAAATCCACTGATTATATTTATAGGATTGGAGTCATGGCTTTGGGTATGCATCTCCAAGCAACCCTGCAATGTCATAAATTGTTAGAGGCCTGCCAGGATGAACTATCATCCACTCTGAAGCTGCCACATTGTAATACGTTTTTAGTGGCCCAAATACAGCCCGGTCTAAGGGTTGTACTTTGTGAGAGGTATGAGGAGGTATTGTTAAAAAAACAATACCCATTTCTTTTGCGTAGGCCAAACTTTCCACTGAGATGTGACTATCATGGTTATCCATTATTAGCAAAGTTTGGTTGCTTGGAGAACTATTTGTATGCTCAGAAAAATGTTTCAAAAATTTTAAGAAGTTTGGCGCCGTCATCCAGCCACTCAAGTTGGTAACACCCCTAGTACCAGAAGGTGCTCCGTCGTCAATCATTCTTTCTTGCCAGTTTACTCGTGAAAAAATCATGAATGGCGGAATGTGATTACCACAAGCATTAATGGCAGAACATACCGTCACTAGTTAACCTCTTTCAGCAGAGGTTACTTTTCCGACCTGCTTCACTCCTTTACCAGCAATGATTTTTCCAGGTTGATGAACTGTGGTCACCCCTGTCTCGTCAACATTCCAGATTTTCGATGGTTCGAATTTTTGTCTTTCATAAACTTTTTTTTAAATTATCAAAGACCTCTCCAACAGTATGTCGGTTAAAGGCAGTGCTTCTGAGGAGGCTTGTAGGTTCCGGTGGTCTTAACGAGAAAGCCCTATTTCTTTCAAGAAACCCTCTCGCCCATTCTTTTCCCGCAGATTCATTCGTTTCCCAGGACTGCGGAAATTTTTTATTATTCATTTTCCCTAATTGAAAAGCTAATTTTCTAAGATTGCTAATAGTTAGTCCGTTAATACAGTTGGGACACTGTCAAAAGATAATTTGCAAGCTCTTTTTCATCATCAGCACTGAATACTTGCGCTTTTTTGTAGCCGGGTGTTGTGTCATCTCCCCTCCTCGCCAACCTTTTAAGTGTCATTAAAGGTACATTAAATAATTTGGCTGTGCCTTTATAGGTACTTCCTGCCCTGACAGCTTCTACGGCTCCTTTTAATTTTTGTGGATCAGGGGGTATCCTTGGTTGTGCACCCTCTTTTCTTTTATATTTTCTCGGCATGACTGTAAGAAAATAAAAATGGCGGTGTTTCTTTCACAGCATAGCATCTTATCTATAAGGAGACTTGATCCCGGGATCAAGTCTCCTCATGCAACATGGGATCAAGTCTCCCAGCCAGCAGTAGTCGAATAATTGAAGTAATTTTGCAAGATCACTTGATTTAAGTAAATGATTATTCAAAATATGTGTGCTAGATATACTTACAAACAGACACATATCAACAAAAAAGAGTTATTAATACGGCGTATGGCTAAAAAACTATAAAGTACTTACCAGAAAAGAAGTATTATCATACAAATATCTATTTGTTTTGATATTCACTTATAAACTGGCTTCACGTGGTCGACTGTTACTGTGCACGATATCGCCATTAAACAGTAACCACTGCCGGCAAATTAGTGCACTAAATATTAAAAACGGCGCGAATTTTGAATGGGGATCAAATGTCCTAGTCTCCCCACTCTCCCCTATTTGCTTGGCAAAACAGTTTTAAATAATAATAAAAATTTATAATTATGCCTCCGAATTTCATTGGTATAGTTAAATGATATGATTAACATAATGTACATTTTTAGGGATAGCTATATGTCCCGGGACAACCCAGTTTTATTGATTACGAAGTTGTTTCAAAACATCGATACAACAATAAAATTATTACTAAATGTAGAAGTGAATTTTGAGCAAATAATAATAATGACTCATTTGTAGTAGTTAACTAGTTATTTTACCTTCATCGAACAGTTCGACTACAAATTATGTCCAACAATGTGTTCTATTTTAAAGAATAAGTTTGCTTGCCGTAATACCCTCTTGCGATTTTAAATAGACTGTACTGGCAAAAAAACAAAAAAAAGAGTTACTATTTATACTGCAGCAATCACCTGCACGATGGTTAAATATGCAATGAAAAAATTTATAAAGCACATTTTTTTCTGGTCATTTTTCTAAATGGTGGAGTTATAATCCTTACACTTAATTTAATTTCTGTCTTGGTAGGTTCTTACGTAAAGAGGTCAATTTGGCATCAGATGTTTTTAACATTTTCTACATTGATCCGAATCATAGCGGTTGTGTCAAAATTTGAACGAAACCTATTAAAATATGGTAAATGCTATATGACTGCTTTAACTCTTTTATTGTTTTATTACCTTAACTAATAGTATGATTAATAATGGTTATAGGCGCAGATTTTGGATAAACCAGTAAGAAACAACAATAAAAAATGCTGAATGGGATACCGATGGTAATATTTAAATGGTACACCCGTTATATTGGCTATAACGCTCGTATGACACAGTGCTATATTTTACAGGAATTCTACTAGTAAAAATTGCAACCAAAAATCCTTGAAAATATTGCAACGTGTCAGACGCAAATTGCACAAGAAATAGCAGCTATAGAAGTGTTATTTTGTAGGGTAAATATTTTCTGTACTATTTTGCTCTGACACGTCTTCAAGGGTTTTCAGCAGTGGTAGAATTTCTGTAAAAATAGCCGTGTTACACGAGCTTAAGCAACTGTCAAAGCACTCTCACAGAGTGTATTATTTTATTTTATGTTAAGGCGGCTACAGACGGCATGACAAGCCTTGGCCAGCCTTTCAACCAGTGTTTGTAGAGACATTGGTCTTTGCTTGATGTTCGCGCACCGACAACCGTACACACGACATGTTTTATCTTTGCCAGTGTTTTCGAGGCAAGTGAAAGCGAATCTCTACAAGTGTACCTACAAGACAGACGAACTGGAGTCCGATGATGAAGTGATAGCAGCGTCTGCTCTACTTTTAAGTTCAGCTGCATTATTTTTATCAGAAACTATTAAAAAAAGAAAAAAACGCAGGTGGTGAACTAATTCGCTTTATCTAAGTAGGACAACGTAGGTTAACTAAATAATATTTAAATGAACATTCACACTACAAATAATTTTTTAGGTACAATAAGTGATTTACTTGGCGATTTGACAAAGGAGGCATCTCTAAAGTTCATTAACTTCTGCAGAATGTCTGCAAGTGATTTTGAATACGTGTGTACGGCGATCAAGCCCACTGGCGAGCTTCAACAAGTCCCTTTGATGTGTGTCGAAATTACCGCTTACTAGGCGAACCCTGGCCAGCGCCAACGTTGGCTTTGCTTTGCCATATGTTTTGCATCCACACGATGCGCCAACGTTTTAACGAGCGGCATTGGCCAGGGCTTGCCATGCCGTCTGTAGCCGCCTTTATATGCGGTTGAACTAAATGCCAATATAACGTAATATGTGCCGTGTGGAAGCATGTATAGTATAAAGCTGCATTAATAAACCGCTGCTTCTAGACTGCCGCTTAAAACACGAATGCCGGAGGGACGCCGCGCGGTACGATTATTGTATTGTATTGTATTAAATGGGGTCGTTCGGCTCTGGTAGCCCTACATCACTTCGACAAAGTTAGATCTTTTGTGAATACCCTACATTATTTACCCATCAATTCCCAAACTTTTCGCGATGTTTAGAATGTTTCTGGGGGCGCATTTTAATATATCTTCGGGCGTGAGAAACGCTCCCTCAAGATATTGCAGCCTTTGACGAGTTATTACTCTGCAATCACAGAGCAAGTGTTCGGCAGTTTCATCTGCTTCGTTACAGAATCTACAGTGTTCTTCATCAGTCTTTCCCATTTTTTTGAGGTGATACCTCCAAGGGCCGTGTCCAGTAAGAAGGCAGGTAACAAGTTCATTCTTTTGAAGCTCGAGGAGCTTTTCTGTGTAGTCAGGCCGATAACTAATCATTCTCTTTGCCTGTCTTTGTCCTGGAGCGTTCCTCCAGTGGGCTGTTTTCTGTTCTTTTTCCCATTCCCTGAGGCTTTCCGTACGGTGACCTCTAGTGATGCCGCAGAAGGGTTCAGGTCCGTAAAAAGGTGCCTGTGCTCCTTCTTTAGCAAGTTGGTCAGCAATTTCATTGCCTTCCACACCTTTGTGGCCCGGCACCCACATTAGAGTTATACTATTGTTTTTTGCCAGTTGGTTGAGGGATTGTCGGCAGTCCCATGCCAGTTTGGAGTAGAAGGTACATGAAGCTAGTGCCTTTATAGCTGCCTGGCTGTCCGATAGAATGTAGATTTTTGCGCCTTTAAGGCCTTTGTTGGTGTTGGTTTATGCGACTAAATATATAATACCTAATGGTTTAGGTATTACCTGTTGACCTAATATTGTTACTTTAATAGTGATTGATACTGTCAGTTATATAAATAGTTTTGTTGTTTTTAAATGTCATAATTCTATCAAAATATATATGATATAAATACTGTGTATGCTCTATAATTCTAACAGTTGGCACATTCGGTGGCGCATAAATCTATCGCGTGTATTTCTGCTTGAAAGATGGAAGGTGCTTTGCCCAGAGGCTTTTAAATTCGGCATTTTGGCCCAAAGACCCCCGCTCCCACCCCTTCTGCCATCTTTGATCCATCTGTGTACCACACTAGTGAACCTTTCTCAAATTGCAGCGCGGTACGATTAAGGTGTTTTTTTTTTCAAGCGCTGTTCGTGCACTTTCACGCCAACACTGATGCGCATTTTTGGCTCAAATTGCTATCTGGGTATTGACCTCTAAATTATTGTCACTTTAACTTTAGTTATAAATCTCTGCAATAAGAATAAGAAAATCAGTTCAGTGAAAATATTGTCATATTTCCCCAGATATTCATCATTTTTCCAAATTTCCGTACATTTTTATTATATTTTTTATTTAACATTTCGGAAACCACTCTACGTGCTGCGATTGCATATCGCTGGCCTCGCCTTTATTTTATGAACCCTGGCCAGTTGTACTGTTTGTATAAACTGTTCTTGAGGGGTTCATACAAAAAGCGTACCAGCGAGATGCAAAGGAGGGCGTCGTGTCCCGACGGGGAGGCGTCACTGTGGTGCCGCACGAACAGTACAATTAGCGCCAGCCCTTTAGGCTTACTGAGTACTCCGATAGAAGCTGCCCCCTACGCTACCCAACCTAGCAACGTAAGTGAATTGTGTACCTGAATAAATCATACAAGTGTTTTGATAAACCGCAGCCTAATTTATCAACCCCGACGACCCCTAGCGTGACATTTGGTGGAGGCGCCTGGTTCGTTCTCGTTGGTAAGTTCTTCCTAACTTGCCAAGGGCCTTTTGTGTTTTATAATTTTTACTATCTCTTTCAGGTCATTTTAGTGTTTTTCAGTGCATTTTTAAAGTGTTTTTTTCAGGGCGTTATAGTGCATTTTTTTGACAAAATTATTTTTTACAGTGTTTTTTTTCAGGATATTTTTTTACATTGGTTTTTAAAGGGTATTTATTTTACAGTGGTTTTAAGGGGAATTTTTACAGTGCTTTTTACGTCTATATAATTTTCCTAACCCATTCTTATCCCTAAAAACGTTTGACATAATTTTGTCTTGTGCCCGTTAACGCTGGCGAGATTAAAATTATCCAAACAGAACCTATAGGAAAACCCACCTCGTGCCCGTTAACGCTGGCGAGGCTAGGTTTACTATAAATCCCACCTCAAAGCGTCTACTGTAGTCCTGTCTTGTGCCCGTTAACGCTGGCGAGATTGGATTACATAGACTGCTAAATATAGAAATAGTTCCACCTCGTGCCCGTTAACGCTGGCGAGGCCAGAATTATTATATATTGGGGTTATTCACTAAACAACCCTTAACCCTTTTATTCCTGTTATCCCTTTTATTTAATTTTTATGGCCCGTACGAAGCTTAACAAGATTCAAAGAGAACGAAAAAGGCAAGAGAAGTTGGGGGTTGTTAATAACGGCACATCGTTAGGTCTACCAAATACACTACCCGTAAAAATTTTTATTTCAAACGAGCAACAATTAAGGGTCCTGAGATTAAAAAGGAAATTTTTAAATTTATTCGGCGACAATGAAATATAATATTTTGTTTTTATGACATTGAGGTCGTCGCTCATGAACTTAAAGTGTATTTTGAAATTTAATACACAAGGTTCGCGTACTTGGTATGTTATCAATTAAAGTTGAACATGATATTATTATAATATTATTAACAAAGTGTTATGCAAATAGTATCGTTATTTTTATAAACATATTTACATAATATATCTAGGCGCCATTCAAATATAAAGATTTCCTATTTTCCTAAATATTTTTTTTTAATTATTTTTATTACCATATACATATGTATATTTGTACCGCCCTTTTTATCGCCATTTTTGATAAGATGCCACAGAGTTATTTACATTTTCATTACCATTTTTAGGTTTGATACTTAACATAAGTACTTAAATTTCGCCTCTGATGTTTAGTGAGCAGCCGCCACGGCCGGTAACGAGGTCCCGTAGCAGCAAATACAAAATCTTATACCTGTTTTTAGGAAGATGCTCATTTTTACTTTTTTTCTAAATAACTAATCTATTTTTTATTTTTACAGGACCGACCTTCGAAAAAATAAAATAATGTTTTTTTGTTCTCCAAAAGTCCTAAAAGCCGCCTGTGAAAAAAAATGGGGCTAGTACTCTTTTGAGAAATGAAAGAAAGGGGTATTATTTTATACATGGACTTTTTTTTCATGTAATCTGGGCTAAATGCACTTTTTGTTTTAAAATGGGACTTACGAATTATAAGCAAGAATATAATCTATTTATTTTTTTAAACTATATAAAGGACCTCCAATGGATAAAATATTTTGGGAATCCAACCATTATGTACATAAAGGATGGTAAGACTTTTTCTTATTTTCTCTGGAACAGTATTTTTTTGTAAAGTTTTAAAAATTTGTTTTCATAACTAGGTGTTTGGTATGTAAATGTGTGTTTTGTGTTGTGTCAGTGTGTTAGTATGAAAGAGGGTATACCCAAAGTTTGTTGGTTTGAATGTTTTTTATGTATAATTTTAAGTATAGTTTACCTTTATTGCGATAGTAAATTTTATATTAAGTTAGCACAAACCATACAGAATATTATTTTTTTTATTTTTTGCGTTTATAATAAACAAACATATCATCACGTATAAATTTGATCAAGTTCATTACTATAAATAAATCACGAAGGTAAAGGTAGACAGTTCATTATTTTATTTAAAGAGCAGAAAAGTAAACAATTGATATATAATATTAAAGATGCCATTCACCCAGGTATTGTTGTTAAAGTTAAATTGTAATATACGGTGTCTAATGAAAATAAAGTTAAACAAAAACAAGGGTATATTTTATGACTGAGACATTGAAAAATAAATCAGGGTCAGCATTTTTTTTATAAATCCAACTTCTTTTTTACTTTTAAGTCGAATATTATTATTATTAAGTAAATTTAAATATAGCGTAAAATAATGATTACCATATGCATTTTGTAATCGGGTGTTTATTTGTTTATATGACTGAAAGTCATATGTTTTCCAAATAGGGGGACATGGAAGACGACTTTGAACACGGAGTTGAATGTCTGCCTATTTGATGGTATTATGTGTTATGATTATTTATTTAAATGACTAAAAGTCATGTTTTCCGAGTAGGGGAACATGGAAGAGGACCTTCATATAGAGTTGAATGTTCGCCTACTCGATGGTGGTATGTGTACCGTTATGACTAAGAGTCATTATGTGAGTATAGGGAGACATGGAAGAGGACCTTCATATAGGGTTGAATGTCTGCCTATGCGAAATATTAAGAGCTTTATGCAAGTAGTATTTGAAGTTTATGTGACTTATGCGAAATATTAAGAGTTATATGCAAGTTGTATCTGGAGTTTATGTGACTTTATTGATGATGTGATTACGCTATATTTGGGTTTTAAATTGTTATGTAAATGTGTATAATTTTGTTTTCCCCCTGATGAATTAGAGACCTATGTCTCACTGTCTCCAAAAGAGTAACACTTAGAGAAGTCTTATGTTAAAACCGGGTGAATGTTCTTAGTCTGTCTACTTCTACCGAAACATCGTAATATTATGTAGCTTTTCATTATTTTTCATTAGTTATAAACTGTTTTTTCCCTTTTAACTGCCGGTAGTCTTTTTTCATTTTTCATGTACCATTGGGAGACCACACGACCTGGATCGAGAGCCACAAACACACCAAAAACCCAAAGGCCAGTCGCCGCTTGCGTCCACACAGCCAGCGTCATGCAGCAACCACGCACGGTCCGCCATGTCTCGCCAGCCTGGTCTTCCCTCACTAGGACTGAACTCCTGCACAACGAGCCGTGATGACACTGGTACAATGTACATACCTAAGGAACTTACAGCGCTGGTTGACCACAACTAGTCTCAGGATCAGCCCAGCAAAGTTCCCGTCACTCACGGCTCAGTCCACCCAAAGTCCGAATGGCCGCACTCTTCGGAGGAGGGAGACCCCTGCTGCACTGGGAGTCGGCAACACAACTAGCCGATCCCACCCCCAGGACACAGGAACCGTGACTGCTGCATCTGAACAAGAAACACATGACGACCTGCCTCAACGTGTGGCGCCTAAGATGTGTCGGGTTTTGTCGGTGTGTAGGCAGTAACGTGTTGGAACTCCCTAATAATAGAACTTTGTAAAGAAAGTGTGTACATGTGAACCAGACTACCAGGACAGTAACCATTTTTATTCTTCATTTTTAAGCTAGTTTTACCACTCCTCATTTCACCCGAATAAATACAGAGTGTACCGAGCCTGCGAGCTCCAAATCGTTTGTTTATATTGTATTTGTTTATTGTATATTTTGTTTATGTTATATGTGTATTTTGTAAACGTGTGATGTGTAAATTTTTAAAGAGAGGGGCTAGCTTTTACAGGCGCGGGGGAAATGTCATATTTCCCCAGATATTCATCATTTTTCCAAATTTCCATACATTTTTATTATATTTTTTATTTAACAGTTTATACTAACAGTTCAAACTGGTCAGGGTTCATAAAATAAAGGCGAGGCCAGCGATATGCAATCGCAGCACGTAGAGTGGTTTCCGAAATGTTAAATAAATAATATCAAAAATATATAGAAATTTGGAAAAAATGATGAATATCTGGGGAAATATGACATTTCCCCCGCGCCTGTAAAAGCTAGCCCCTAGCTTTAAAAATTTACACATCACACGTTTACAAAATACAAATATACAAAATACAAATATAACATAAACAAAATATACAATAAACAAATACCATATAAACAAACGATTTGGAGCTCGCAGGCTCGGTACACTCTGTATTTATTTGGGTGAAATGAGGAGTGGTAAAACTAGCTTAAAAATGAAGAATAAAAATGGTTACTGTCCTGGTAGTCTGGTTCACATTTACACACTTTCTTTACAAAGTTCTATTATTAGGGAGTTCCAACACGTTACTGATCGAATAGCCTACACACCGACAAAACCCGACACATCCTAGGCGTTGAGGCTCCTTGTCATCTGCTTCTTGCTCAGACGCAGCGGTCACGGCCGAGAAGAGCAAATCATAGAGAAGCGACAAAATACGTCGGCACCTTTGATGTTACGGGTTAATATTTTGTGACCTTGAGTCTAACTAATAGACCGTTGGCCGGTACAACACACTGAGAAAAATGTTTGCAGCAGTCTAATAAATGCTATACACTAAAAAACAAGTACCTGTAATAAATGCCCGTGGAAATATGTTTTCCTACGCCCACCTATGAAAGTGACAAAAAAAGCACGGTTAACTTGGCTAGACAGTGCCTTATATCACACGCGTGTGGAAAAGTACTTTGCAACACATGTGTTGAAAAGTACTTGTCAACATGACGTTTGAACAGATGGTGCCAATTTCATTTTTTTTATTTTCGACACGTGTGTTGAAATGTTTTTCAGCACACGTGTTGAAAGTGGGGGTATTAAATAAATACAGAAATTGGGGTTAACCGCCTTGGAACTCCAAGATCTGGCTGATAACCTAGACCTAGATCAGTCGGACATCGACGATGTTTCTTCGGATAGTGAGAATGAGTTGGATTTAGGTGTGGAAAATGAGGATCCAAATGATATGGAGATGGCAGAAAATACGAGCACTTCTTCGGATGAGGAGCCTCTTGCACACTATCACTATCACTACCAGAAAAGATGGTCACGTACTCGTCAGTTTGCACCATGTCAATTCAATTTTCAAAACGAGAACATACCTAACGGATAGGAGAGTCAGGACAGAAGGAAACATCCACCTACCTGTATTCACTAAACAAGAACAAAAATCAAGATCAAAATGTCGATTTCCAAAATGTGGTAAATTAACATTTGCCAAATGTGACTTATGCAATATTTATCTTTGTTGTGCCGTTGAAAGAACCTGTTTCGCTCTTTTTCACAAATAAATGTTTTTTTCCTTCTGTTGTTTCTGTATTCCTCTAGACCCAAGGTATCTTATTTGATACCTGATTTTTTTTGAAAAAAAAAACAACAAATTAAAAAAAAATTGAGCATAATGGTGTTACTTTGCCCCCGTTCTTAACAAAAAAGTAGATTTTTTAAATAAATTCTCTCACTGGTCCTTGGGTCTGAAGAGGTTAGGCGTAATTCTGAAATAATACTCCACTTACTTTAATATATTATATCAAACAAACATAAACAAGATTTTTAACACAAATACTATTATTTTATATTATAATATCCATATATAATTTTTTTAAAAAGTCATAATAAATTTGGTAACCACCAAATTTATTTAATAATTTTATCTTCAGTACATTAAAATATTTTAACTTTTGTAAATATCTTTGGCTTTGGTCATTGGCCGTATTAATTCATTGTTTCCCTTAAAATTAAAACATGAACTTGTAATAAGCCGCTTGCTGAGTAGTATTCCCATTATAGTATCAGTACTTAAACGGATTCCTTGATTACTTTTAAACAAATTTACAGTTGAAAAAACTCTCTCAACATTAACATCAAGAGATGGCGCTAGGAAATTTGCGTATAAACGAAAAAGAGATATATTACAGAGCTAAAACTGGAGAACGGTAGAAGACTCTAAAGCGGTTAAAATACTGCTCGCGGTAGCCGGCAACGCTGATGCCGGCTACCGCGAGCACATGTTTATGACAATTGGCCGGTATAACCCCCACTTAAACGTTTTCGGCCGGACTCGCTTATGTCGCTTCTCTATGATTTGCTCTTCTCGGGTCACGGTTCCTGTGTCCTGGGGGTGGGATCGGCTAGTTTTGTTGCCGACTCCCAGTGCAGCAGGGGCCTCCCTCCTCCAAAGAGTTCGGCCACCCGGACTTTGGGTGCCGTTGAGTGCCGTTACTAAGCCGTGATTGACGGGAACTTTGCAGGGCTAATCCTAAGGGTAGTTGTGATCAACCAGTGTCGTCACGGCTCGTTGTGCAGAAGTTCGGTGTTTGTGAGGGAAGACCAGGCTGGCGAGCCATGGTGGACCGTGCGTGGCTGATGCATGACGCTGGCTCTGTGGATGCGAGCGGCGACTGGCCTTTGGGTTTTTGGTGTGTTTTGTGGCTCTCGATCCAGGTCGTGTGGTCTCCCAATGGTACATGGAAAAAAAAAGACTACCGGCAGTTAAAAGGAAAAAAACAGTTTATAAATAATGAAAAATAATGAAAACCTACATGATACTATGATGTTTAAGTAAAAGTAGACAGACTAAGATCATTCACCCGGTTTTTACATAGAACTTTTATTGGTGTCTAAGTATTACTCTTTTGGAGACAGTGAGACATAGGTCTCTAATTCATCAGGGGAAAAACAAAATTATACACATTTACATAACAATTTAAAACCCAAATATAGCGTAATCACATCATCAAATATTTACCATATTTACCATCCTATTTGTTCATCAATAAAGTCACATAAACTTCAAATACAACTTGCATATAACTCTTAATATTTCGCATAGGCAGACATTCAAGCCTATATGAAGGTCATCTTCCATGTCTCCCTATACTCACATAATGACTCTTAGTCATTTAAATAACGGTATACATACCACCATCGAGTAGGCGAACATTCAGCTCTATGCTCAGGGCCATCTTCCATGTTCCCCTACTCGGAAAACATATTATGACTTTTAGTCATAAAATGTCATAAATAAAATAAATAATCATATACATAACACATATCACCATCAAATAGGCGGACATTCAACTCCGTGTTCAGAGTCTTCTTCCATGTCCCCCTATTTGGAAAACATATGACTTTCAGTCATATAAACAAATAAACACCCGATTACAAAATGCATATGGTAATCATTATTGTACGCTATATTTAAATTTACTTAATAATAATAATACTCGACTTAAAAGTAAAAAAGAAGTTGGATTTATAAAAAAAATTCTGACCCTGATTTATTTTTCAATGTCTCAGTCATAAAATACACCCTTGTTTTTGTTTAACTTATTTATATTAGACACCGTATATTACAATTTAATAAAACTACCTAGGTGAATGGTATCTTTAATATTATATATCAATTGTTTACTTTTCTGCTGATTAAATAAAATAATGAACTGTCTACCTTTACCTTCGTGACTTATTTATAGTAATGAACTTGATCAAATTTATACGTGATGATATGTTTGTTTATTATAAACGCAAAAAATAAAAAAAATAATATTCTGTATGGTTTGTGCTAACTTAATATAAAATTTACTATCGCAATAAAGGTAAACTATACTTAAAATTATACATAAAAAACATTCAAACCAACAAACTTTGGGTATACCCTCTTTCATACTAACACACTGACACAACACAAAACACACATTTACATACCAAACACCTAGTTATGAAAACAAATTTTTAAAACTTTACAAAAAAAAAATACTTTTCCAGAGAAAATAAGAAAAAGTCTTACCATCCTTTATGTACATAATGGTTGGATTCCCAAAATATTTTATCCATTGGCGGTCCTTTATATAGTTTAAAAAATTAAATAGATTATATTCTTGCTTATAATTCGTAAGTCCCATTTTAAAACAAAAAGTGCATTTAGCCCAGATTACATGAAAAAAAAGTCCATGTATAAAATAATACCCCTTTCTTTCATTTCTCAAAAGAGTACTAGTTCCAGTTTTTTTTCACAGGCGGCTTTTACGACTTTTGGAGAACAAAAACATTATTTTATTTTTTCGAAGGTCGGTCCTGTAAAAATAAAAAATAGATTAGTCATTTAGAAAAAGAGTAAAAATGAGCATCTTCCTAAAAACAGGTATAAAGTTTTGTATTTGCTGCTACGGGACCTCGTTACCGGCAATGGCGGCTGGTCATTAAACATCAGAGGCGAAATATACATATGTACTGTTATTATATTAAGTATCAAACCTAAAAATGATAATAAAATATAAATATCTCTATGGTACCTTATAAAAATGGCGATAAAAGGGCAGTAAAAATATACCTACAAGATAATAATAAAAAAATATTTAAAAAATTGGAAACCTTTATATTTGAATGGCGCTTAGATATATGTAAATATATTTATAAAAACAACGATATTTGTATAACACCTTCTTAAAAATATTATAAAAATAGCATGTTCAACTTTAATTGATAACATAACAAGTACGCGAACCTTGTGTATTAAATTTCAAAATACACTTTAAGTTCACGAGCGATGACCTCAATGCCATCAAAACAAAATATTATATTTCATTGTCGCCAAATAAATTTAAAAATTTCCTTTTTAATCTCAGGGCCCTTAATTGTTGCTCGTTAGAAATAAAAAAAAATTTACCGGCGTTAGTGTATTTGGTAAACCCAGCGATATGCCGTTATTAACAACCCTCAACTTCTCTTGCCTTTTTCTTTCTCTTTGAATCTTGTTAAGCTTCCTACGGGCCATAAAAATTAAATAAAAGGGATAACAGGAATAAAAGGGTTGAGGGCAGTTTAGTGATTAACCCCAATATATAATAATTCTGGCCTCGCCAGCGTTAACGGGCACGAGGTGGAACTACTTCTATATTTAGCAGTCCATGTAATCTAGTCTCGCCAGCGTTAACGGGCACAAGACAGGAAAACAGTAGACGGCTTTGAGGTGGGATTTATAGTAAACCTAGCCTCGCCAGCGTTAACGGGCACGAGGTGGGTTTTCCTATAGGTTCTGTTTGGATAATTTTAATCTCGCCAGCGTTAACGGGCACAAGACAAAATTATGTCAAACGTTTTTTGGGATGAGAATGGGGTAGGAAAATTATATAGACGTAAAGAGCACTGTAAAAATTCCCCTTAAAACCACTGTAAAATAAATACCCTTTAAAAACCAATGTAAAAAAATACCCTGAAAGAAAACACTGTAAAAACGCCCTAAAAAAAACCACTGTAAAAAATAATTTTGACAAAAAAATGCACTATAACGCCCTGAAAAAAACACTTTAAAAATGCACTGAAAAACACTAAAATGACCTGAAAGAGATAGTAAAAATTATAAAACACAAAAGGCCCTTGGCAAGTTAGGAAGAACTTACCAACGAGAAAGAACCAGGCACCTCCACCAAATGTCGCGCTGGGCCCAACGGCGCCTCCACCAAATGTCGCGCTAGGGGTCGTCAGGGTTGATAAAATAGGCTGCGGTTTACCAAAACACTTATATTGATACCAGGTACAAGCACAATAATAGGTACACTTACGTCACTAAGTTGGGTAGCGTAGGGGGCAGCTTCTATCGGAGTACTCGGTCAGCCTAAAGGGCTGGCGCTAATTGTACCGTTCGTGCGGCACCACAGTGACGCCTCCCCCGTCGGGACACGACGCCCTCCTCTTGCACCTCGCTGGTACGCTTTTTATATGAATCCCCCAAGAACAGTTTATACTAACAGTTCAAACTGGTCAGGGTTCATAAAATAAAGGCGAGGCCAGCGATATGCAATCGCAGCACGTAGAGTGGTTTCCGAAATGTTAAATAAATAATATCAAAAATATATAGAAATTTGGAAAAAATGATGAATATCTGGGGAAATATGACAATATAAATAACTATTTATGAAAGGTGGTTACATTAACCAGAATTAAAAAATACAAATAAATGTATTCTACACGTTCCTACAGATAGTACAAGTATATTCTTGTTTATGTTTATGCATTGGCGTATTAAGCGATAGAGTCGCGCCCTAAATCCGCTCCCAATTTTGCGCCCCATATCCGCCCCCAATTTTGCGCCCCATTTAGATTGCCAATTTTTCTAAGTACTTTTTGCTGTTCTGAAGTAGTGACAAAGATAACAGTACCCGAAAAGTAAAATTAAAATGTATTTTGAGGAAGCTAGGAAAGTAATATAATATGCTCAGAAAAATAAACGAATCCATATTTTTTTCTGAGCACTAAAATTATTAGTTGTTAATACTTTGTTGCATGAACAAAATTTCAAAGTGTTAAGAAAGCGAATAAACAATAAAAAATAATACAAAATGCAATAAAATGCAACTCGTAGTAAATAAATACAAAACATTTTCATGAATAAAGGCTTTTAGGGACTAAGTAAGTCACTAATGAATTAAGTAATAAAGTAGTGAATTAACAGAAAAACAATAAGACGGCAACACAATGACATATTTTATTAACCTTTTTCCCTTTCCTTTTTATTTTTAAAAAGCGCGTCACCGTCACCGCCGCGCCGCTCCAAATAATTCTGCGCCCCAAGCTAGGGCTGCCCTAAGCTTGTTGGATAATACGCCCCTGTGTTTATGCAAGAGAGTATTTTATAAACTTATACAAAAGTAAACGATAACATAACCTTTGTGCATCAAACTTTAAGTGATTGACCTTTAAACTTGCATATTCTAACGTAGACCTACATGGGAAAAGTGTGAAATACAAATACATGTATTGTAAAATGGCTTTAAAAGGAATAAAAGTAGTTGAATTCGCGGGGTTAGCACCTGCCCCATTTTGTGGTATGGTTCTAGCAGATTTTGGAGCATCTGTGATAAGAATTGATAAAGTAAGTAATATTTATGGGGTCATCTCCGACTTTGACGTTCATTTTCAGGCTACATAACCTGAAAATGTTTGTTAGTTGCTGAATAGAGACGACAGCTATATATCGATACCTTTTAAAAATATCGATACATCTTTGATATCAATACAAAATATAATTAGGAGGATATTTAATTTAAATGTATGTTAAGTATATGGATGTAATAATCGGGAGCTTTCGCTACCGCTTAGCGCTAAATTTTTAACATGTTTACAATATTTCACGTGCGAGTCTCGAGCATAGACAAGATATATTTAGACCATCACAACGTATTCGCGACAACAGCTTTAACGAAGAAATTACCAGTTACCCACACTTTTTCTTTAAGGTACTTACCTAATCAAAGTGTGGGTTACTAACTAAACGGTTTAGAAACTTGAAATTTTGCACAGAGGTTTCTTATACAACATCGGCTATCCACTAAGAAAGGGTTTTTCGAAATTCAGCCCCTAAGGGGGTAAAATAGGCGTGCAAACTTTGTATGGAGGAAGGATACAGGGACGGACAGGCCCGGCGGGCGCAGCCCGCCGCGCCTTTTGTTTACAAAACGCCCTGACGCCTTTTGGTGTAAGTGAAAATAATAGTTAAACAAATATATTAATTTAAATCGGCGCCTTTACCTTTAAATAGCCCGCCACATTTTCCGGGCCCAGTCCGTCCCTGGAAGAATACTAGATGGTCCTATTTAGTGATGTAAGGATACGTATTCAAAAATCCGTTGGATACGAAGAATCCGTATTATCCGTAACCGGTCGAGAAGTTGAATACGGATACGGAATCAAAATAAATACGCATTCGGGTGGTTACTAATGCAAAGTGCAAAGAGAAAACGGAATCGGGATCAAGTGTGAGCGAACAACACGGTCTTCGATTTGGCATATTTGATCTCATGCTTTGGCTTTCTAATGACTAATGACATTTTCTAAAAAAAAGATAGCATACGTATCGGGGTAACGGGTATCATATGGGATAAGACATAAGACCCATTGGTTAAACTCGGCCCGCCTCACCCGAACCGAATTCAAACGAGAACTAACGACGCTGCCTTATTATCCCTAACGTTCGACTTTGAATCATATGATACCGCATCCACCTATCTACCCGTATCCGGAATAATTCCGTAATATACATGTTTCGTAACCGCTTTCGCGCGGCTCAAGAAATGGATACGTATTCGGATGATGGATACGGTTATTAGTTGATTCCGATTCCGTATTATCCGGATATCTAAAGAATACGGATATTTACAACACCAGTCCTATTAAGTCAAAACTTCATAGAAGTACTCTAAAAAATATCGTACAGATTCACTAGAAAGGTTTAAGATTTAGTACTGGTTTAAATTAAGATCCTCCATTAAGATCAGTTGTATTTTGACAAGTTTTTTCCTGTTATTATTAAAGTCGTCATTAAAAACTTATGAATTATTTTGATATTTCAGCGATTTGCTTGGTTTCCAAATGGATTTTCATCCTGGAACGGGTTGCTAGAATGAATTTAGTTCTATTATTGTTGAAAGTATGCAGTAAAATTGCCCTTTTCTTTATAACTTTGCAAAAAAAAACTCAGAAACAAAAGTCATCGTATAAAACTTAGTTGTCTTATTCTTTCACTTGTCAGTTTAAAACTTTTGTCTGTCAAATTAGACCGGACTAAAACTAAAAATTGAGTTTTATCTTAACTTTTTTATTTTGACAAATATTGCAAAAATAAAGGTGTCGTTCATTTAAGTCGATAGACCTCACCGTTTAGTCGCAAATCGGCATTAAAGTTTATATTTTTGGAAAATTGGGAGCTGGTGTTGGCTCTGATGGAGGGCAATATGACCATCGTATAAAACTTAGTTGTCTTATTCTTTCACTTGTCAGTTTAAAAGTTTTGTCTGTCAAATTAGACCGGACTAGCTCCCCAGCCTACTCTGAATAGGTCGGGTCGGAGTCGAGGCGCTCGCTGGCACGCGCCGGTACAGAATTCCCCGTGTCGCCGCCAATTGCCCCACTCGCCGCGTTGTAACCATAGTTTAAAAAACGGGCTTTTCAGCGTTTACGCGTCTTCTAAACTGTGTTGTAACTCTACTCATAAGCTCTTAATGACGACTTATTAACATTGACCAGACATACACTTGTCAAACCCTAACTGATCAACTAGAAAGACCTTATTTAAAATCCGTTGCCAAAAGAAAAACATTGAACATCGCAATATCAAATTTTTAGGGATAATAAAACGAAACCATTTTTGATATATTGATAATTATTATTATTATTATTATTAATTATGTCTGTCCTTGTAATACCTTCATACTTGTACAGTGTTGATTGGGTACAGTTTTTTTAAAAGATCAAAATATCGTAATTCTAAAATTTTCTACACATGAAACCCCTAGATACTACATAATTTTTGTTTTAGGGAAATTCAAACGAGAACCTTGATTGTTTGGGAAACGGCAAAAAATCCTTAGCTGTAAACTTAAAATCACCAGAAGCTATAGACATCGTTAAAAGACTACTAAAGGCATCTGATGTGTCAATAGACCCTTTTAGGGCTGGTGTTATGGAAAAACTAGGCATTGGTCCAGAAATCATATTACAAGAAAATCCAAAACTCATCTACGCCCGATTAACAGGATATGGCCAATCAGGACCATACAGTAAAAAAGCAGGGCATGATATCAACTTCTTAGCATTGTCTGGATTACTTTCTCTATTTGGAAGAAAACACGAAAACCCAGTTTTTCCTGTTAATTTAGCAGCAGATTTTGGTGGAGGTCTAATGTGTGCTGTAGGAATAGTAATGGCACTTTTTGAGAGACAGAACTCTGGAAAAGGTCAAATTGTAGATGCTAGTATGGTGAACTGCACTGCATACTTAGGAAGTTTTCTTTATAGGTCACAACATATGCCAATATGGGGAAATAAACGTGGTGAGAATATTTTAGACTCCGGCGCACCGTTCTATGAAGTTTATAAAACGAAAGACGAAAAGTACATTTCAGTTGGTGCTTTAGAGCCCCAATTCTACCAAGAGTTACTTCTCGGTTTAGGTATACCGGAAGACCATGCTGACCAATTTGATTTTAAAAAGTGCAAAAAATTATTTACTGCAAAATTTGCTGAGAAAACTAGAGATGAATGGTGCAAAATTTTTGAGTCCTTAGATGCCTGTGTTGCACCCGTTTTAGAACTAGACGAGGCCCCAATAAATATTCATAACAGGGTACAAAATACCTTCGCAAAGGGAGGAATTACTCCAAATCCTGCTCCAAATTTAAGTCGAACACCTGCAACATCAACATCTGTTTTAAAAAGACCTAGGATAGGCGAACATAGCGCAGAAATTTTGAAGGATCTTGGATATGAAACTACAGAAATTATCAATTTTGAAAAAATGGGAGTTATTTTCTGTACTAATGGTCCTAAACTATAAACCGAACTCATTATGCGTTTATTAGATTAAATCAGTGGTTCCCAAATTGTGGCCCGCGGAATAAAAATTTAGATACAATTTTGTCTTATTTTAGCAATATTTGTAAGATTTTAATATATCTAGTTACCTGGAAACCGCGCTACGATGATAACTTTGAAACGGGGATGTTAGACCTACCAATTACTTGGTATACATAGGAGTTTTTATGATGTAGTATTGCTCTTCTTGAAAGCAAAAATACAGTTTTGGGCACTGATGATTTGCTATCGTCGAAATCTCCCAAAATTTGGTTACAGCTAATCTATCAATGAATTTAAAAAATTAACATTCTGTGTTGCCATCTCTATGACGCGGTAATGTAAGTAAACCCACATATTCAGTATATTGCTAATACCGTGTTGCCATGTCCTGGAGATTGGTCGTAATCGTACGCGGTTCGTAACATTTTATGTTTACAATAAACATCAAGCAAGGCCCGGGCCGAGCCGAGAATTATTTCACTACTTCACACATAAAGTTTGTAAAAACTTTATCTGATATCACAAACAAGCACACACGCGCGAGGTTATCTAACGATCTTAGAATTGTAAATTTGTAATAACAAAATGGAATAAAAAAATCAAACTTTTCTGTCGACTACAGTACTGTAACGAAACTGTCTAACGTCAAACGACGAATGACGACAGCCCTAGCGGTGGAAACAAAGTAACTAATCGTTATTCCAGTACTCGATTCGTGTTTTTCAAAAATGCTTTATATTTAGAATTATTTATTTATTTTTGATAAATTCTTTGAAAATGCTTATATAGTCTGCTTTATATTCTGAAATTTACTTTTTATAGTTTTTCCAAGTTTCTGTTACATGAGATACAGGGTGTTTGGAAAATGCTTTAGGAAACTTGGAGAGGTGATTCTACATATAAAAATAATAATTGTAATAGTTCTATAACAGAAATTTAGAGATCTCAATATTTTTTGAGCTAGAGCTGTGCAAAGTTTAATTTATTCAATTCTTTTTTTGTCATACTGGATTTAATCTTTCACGTATTAAATTTAAATTTTGCAAGCAAACTAAGTTTAGTAGACTCTATAATCCTGAGGTAAAAGTACTTCACTGCTTTGCGCTAGAGGGCACTTTACCTAAAACCAGTGGCGGCTGGTGAAATTTTAAAGTTGCATATCCCTGTTCCTAAATACAGGACCCGTACCAAACTTAGGGGTTTTAATAGCGAGCCCACTAGGAATGTTTTGGTAAAGAAAAAAAACATTTTTTAATTTGCGAAAAAAAGTTGAATTTTTGCCGAGCGCCCGTTGGGAAAAAAATTAAAGCGTTTAGGTATTTTATTTATAATTTTTTCTTAACAAATTTTACATCATTTTGTCGAGAATTTTTAAATTTTAACAGAAAAAAATTTGTTAGTAAAAAGTTATAGTCATTATAATTTTTTTAAACCTAAAATATAATTTAAAAAAATCAAATGACTAACTTTCTACTTACAGATTTTTTTTTTATTTCAAAGAGTCCGACAAAATGATGTAAAATTTGTTTAGAAAAAATAATAAATAAAATACCTAAATGCGTTCATTTTTTCCCAGGGGAAGCTCAGCAAAAATTCAACTTTTTTTCGCAAATAATAAATGTTTTTTTTTCTGTACCAACACATTCCCAGTGGGCTCACTATTAAAGCCCTTAAAGTTGGTACGGGTCCCGTAAGTAGGAACAGAGATATACAACTTTGCAATTTCACCAGCCGCCACTGCCTAAAATTCAAAATTGATTTTTATCATAACTTTTTTATTTTGACAAATATTGCAAAAATAAAGGTGTCGTTCATTTAAGTCGATAGACCTCACCGTTTAGTCGCAAATCGGCATTAAAGTTTATATTTTCGGAAAACTGGGAGCTGGTGTTAGCTCTGATGGAGGGCAAAATGACCGAAGGTCGGTTATCTAACTTTTGTCCGGAGAGTCTATACAAAGTATAATAGAGCTGCTTTGCTTTACTTGAAAATTTTTTTAGTTTTACAGGGGTCGGCATATTCCCGCTATCTAGAAATTTTTAAATTGATTGAAATTACTGACTTAATTCATTGTTTACATACCTACTACGCGCGATAAAAATGAAAAACTCTCGTGTCACCGTACTAACAAACAAATCAACCTATAGGTCCCCACTCCGTTTGCCAGGTTACGCGGGCTGCTCTCTCGCTGCTGCTAGTGTTAGAGAATTGTTTCGAGCCTTCAAGATGCACAAGTTTATGATCGAGGAGTGAGTTTTTTTAGTGACGTCGTACCTTCGTCTCCATGCGGATTACGCAACGATGTTCGCTGAATTCATGTGACAACTTCCTTTGGGGCCTACTGAAAGATCGCGTCTTTGCAAGAGGGTCACGCACCATTCCACAACTCGGAACATTCATCGAGGAGGAATTCGAAAACCTCCGCGAACATCCTGAAATGCTTCGCAGGACATGCTTCACAGTTGCGAGCCGCTGCCGTCGTTGTATTGAGCAAGATGGCCACCAATTTGAACACCTACGTTAACCTTTGTAGTAATCTAAGCCAACAAATATACGTTCATTAGATCGTTGCGTTTTTCATTTCTTTTTCCCTCGTGCAAATCGGGGACTTATGCCGACCCCTGTATTATATTGGAAACATCTGTAAAAATACGTCGTAATAAAATTAGCTTACTCATATAAAATATAATTTTGGATATTAAAGATAAGATTTTTTTTCCTGAAGTTTTAAAAGATTTTTGTTATTTCTTGTTTACAAGACAAATATTTTATTTAAAATTATTTTATTCGTTATTCGTTATTTTATTCGTTATTCGGGCACAAGGCATACATATTGTCAAAACAAAAGTTCCCCATATTCAGAAAACTTAGCAACATTTCAAAAATAATTTTGGAGAAATGCCAATGACACCATTTTTACATAGGTTAAAATAAGAAAACAATATTGTTCTTTTTATTCAATTTTAGATTAATTACTTACCTCAAATTTGAAGGCAACACTCTTTTTTTAAAAAATAAAAATTTTTGAGAACAGGTATTATTGATCCCAAAAAATGGCGGCTAAACGAAAGGACGACTGACAAAGAAAGGAAGATTCATATAACTTTATTTAGTGTTACACTCGACAGGAGAAAGCATGGGCTTGAAGCTTTAAATTGGCGCATGGACAACAAGGTCGAGAGGGGTCACTTGGTGCAGCAAGACGAGGTACAGATTGTCATTGTTGCCCTTTATGCTGCCAGGTTATTTGAAAGCTAATCTTTTAACTACTACCTACTACTCAGATCAGGTGTAAATAAGCTATTTCTTTCTAACCTACTAAAAAGGCCCATCGTGTGCGTTTTAAATTGCTCCAAACGTTGCGCTTAGAGCATGATACAAATAAAAGAAGATATGATACCGCGCAGGTAGGCGTGGCCATTTACGTCACGCCGTGACCAATTCCGCGATATTTTGTAAACGAAACACGTCTTTTTTAAGATCGCGTTGTGTTTTCACCTATTTTTTTGTGTTTTTATATTACTTTTAGGAGTTTAAAAGAAAAAAATGAGATGTGCTGTGTATGGTTGTGATGTGGACAATCAATCAATCAATGTAATCAATGTATGTATTTATCCCTTTATTTATATGATTATTTTAAATCATATACTATAAAATTTGTATTATAAGCAGGAGGCAAAGTATATTGCCAATAGAATTTATATAAAATCGCCTTTAATTAACGTAAACTCTATATTGCGCGTAATAAATTTCAAAAATAAGTCACGGCGTGACGTCATGCGCGAACCCGGACGTATTTGACACAGTTTGGTATCATACCTTCTTTTATTTGTATCATGCGCTTAGAGTAACATGAAAATTTTCTGTTCTCTTTGAGATATCGCTGTCGTTTGAGAAGGTCCTGTCAACAACTTTTATGATTTCTATTGTTACAGGCATTAATTAGATTATTATTTCATACTTCAGGTAAGTATATAATGAATTATTTATTATAAAGCACAAATAACAACAAATTCTTTATCTACACCTTGTAACCACCACCACCACCACCACCAGTGCCGGCTTAAGGCTGTTTACTGCCCGGGGCTATTCAAAGCTGAATAATATTAATATATATATTAAATATTTTTCTTCAGACAGCTTGGGGGGGGGGGGGGGGGATTTCACGCCAGAAAACTGTTGTGTGTGTCAGTTGTGTCAATTTTTTTTGTACAACTGGTATTGTGTTTCTGCTTCACAATTTTTACTCCACTCGCCGCCCGACCCCTTTAGTCCACCGCCCGGGGCTGATAGCCCCCTTAGCCCACCCCTTGAGCCGGCGCTGACCACCACCACATCAAGACCAATAAACTATTAGTCTGGGTCATTGACCTTGACAATAATTCGAACAGGTATTAAGGGATGTCCAAAACTAATTCGGTGGAATATTGCTAAGGGTGTTCGTAATATTATTGTAGACCTGCATGTTTTCCTAAACATTTACATCTATAATCTCCACTTTACCAGGTTGTCATTTTGTTTTTTAAGCTGTCTACATATACAAGGTTCTTGTTAATTTAAACTTGCTTTTGCACATTAATGTAAATGGTAGATTTCTTTTAAAACTTGCTTATTTTATTTAAGGAACAATTAAAGTCAATTTAGGAAAAAAAATTGTTAAAGTAAAGATGGGGTCTCGACTGATATTATTTATTTTAATTATTTTTTTTAAGTGTAAGGTTTACATTCCTGCTACTTACATTACTAAAACTAAAGGGTGTTTGATTTAATCTTAGCTCTTCACATGGCATGAGGGCAGAGACCAGGTTTTGCTGAACTTGTATCCTTTTTAATGTAGAAAATTAATCCTATTTTGTGATTATTACTTTCTTAATATCTGTGCCGAATAGCTTTCAATCTAAGAATATTTTTAAAATGTCTAGTCTGGCTGCAGCTTCCTCTGTCCGCAGGAAAAAGAACTTTTTATGCAAGTAGGTAGGTACCCATCATGTAAAAATGCATATTTTTTAAATGCTATAAGTTTAAATTACAATAACAAAAAATTTCACATTTTTCCTAAAAATTCATCCACATTATCTGCGTGGAAAATTGCCCGTACAATAAGCCCAAGCAAAAATTGTTCCAACTTTTACGTTTGCGAAGATCATTTTTGCATTTATGATTTTAATAACCCTGATGTCCCTACTACAAAAGTTGGGTTGTTTTCCAAGGTCACCTTCAAAATGCCAACTTGAGATGGAACATAGCTATGCAGGCATGTCTCTCGAACTTCGCATGTTATTTTCTGAAACTGTTTTTTTCTTATCTTGACAGAGACTTAGATTCAAGCAAGGTTGAATGTTCCGGTAACTTAATTTCCAATGAAGCCCAACACAACCCAAGATTTAATATTAGTCCTGAAATTTCAACTGATAGTGACCATTCGAATAACATAACCAGTATTCAAAATGAAGCTGTTGCTGGACTATCAACTGATGAGTTTACTAGTAACCCCTCTTGCCATGAAACTAGTGTAAAGACAAAAAATAGTTCAAGTTGCTCTAAAATGGATACAAATTATTTTTGACGATTATTCTTTTTTAACGGAGAAACGTCGTATTAAACGCACAGGTTTTCTTACCGAGGCTGAGCTTTCAAGTTCTGATTTAACACCGGAGGAACGGATAATGCATAAGTGCATAAAAATACATTATCAAAATTGTCTCGTTTAAGAAAGAAGTTAGAAGAAAAGAGTGCTGGCCTTTGTGCCATTAAAGATTTATATAATGATGGTAAATTTCCCTTTATTAAAGAAAACTTCAGTACTTTTACCAAAGAATTTATTAATGCTCACATAAGAAATGCTGGTATTCCGCCCAGTGCTAGGCGTTGGTCTATTAAAGACAAAGCCTTTTTTTTAGCTACCTTCACCTCGCACTCTGCAACATATCTTATCTCCAATTCCTTTTAACAGTGGACCCATAAATTACCCCCATTTTAGAGCACATGAAACTACAATTTGACAAGATGGATGAACTTGACCGTTGTTGTGCCTTATTGTTTGATGAAATGTCTCTAAGTTCTGGGCTATATTATGAACAACCTAAACAAAAGATTTATGGATACGAAGATCTAGGTCCAATGGGCACAACTTCGGCCAGGGCAGCCCATGCATTAGTATTTATGATACAGTAAAAATTATAAAATCCCAGTGGCTTTCTTTTTTACGAATTCTTCCATCAAGTCAGAAACTTTAAATGACTTAATACTTCTTGTTATTAATCAGTTGCAAAAGATAGGCTGTATAGTTGTAGCAACAGTGTGCCTTAGATATGCTCACAAAATTTCACAAATCATTTCGATGACTGGCCTACTTCATATCATTTTGTTGTAAATAACCAACCAACCTATTGTAACAATATTTGACGTTCCCCATATTCTAAAGTGTACCACAAATTGTCTTATTAACTGCAATATTGAATCTGAGCCAGGGAAATTTGCTAAAATGAGTTACTTTCGAGGCAGATTTTACAAAACGTACTTACAGGCAAAATCACTTTAATTTCGAGGATACCTTCATGAAAATGAGAGTAAAGGTAGCAGCTTGGCAGTTAAGTCATACTGTAGCAGCTGCGATTGAGACCTTTTATACAACTGGTATAATGCAGGAATCTGAATCGCAGCATACTGCTGAGGTGTTGAACTTATAGATAGATAATCTTTTTGATTCGCTTAATAGTTCTCAGTTCACCAATCGCGAGGGGAAAAAATTTCGATGTGCGCTTTCAAATGATTCTCCACATTTAGGTCCAGTTTATTGCCACAATTAAATAATTGAAAATATTTGAAAAGAATAATGGGAACAATGGGAAAATTAGGAACAACTTTTCTTTTGTTAATAGTTGACAAATAACAATTAGGGCGGTTATGTATTTATGGAATATTTTAAAAGGAAAGGGACTTACATTCTTAAACTTACGTAATTTAAATCAAGACCCAAGTCAGTAATAAGCTAGTTTCTCTACTGGATTTGATTCACCATCAACTCTTTCCTCTTCTGGATAGTAATGGACATAAAGTAGGAATATAAGATAAATTTAAACAGTTATATCTTGACACAAACAATAAAACTCAGTTTTGTAGTGAGCACAACTGTGTTGAGGCTATCCTTAATATAGTTTTGCCTTTAACGATTTATAAATATTTAAAAGATAAAAATAAAGCCAAAAGTAAAAGTAGTGGTCATTATATAAAAAAAATATTTTTAGCAAAAAAAATTAAAATCGGAAATTAATCTTTTAATTTTAAATAAAATTCATCTTGCCGTCATCTGTTTATATCCCATTAGATACAGTCTGAATAATCCTACAATAAAATTGTTCATGTTCATCTTTAAATGAATATTTTATTGTTTAATTTCATTCAATCTTTAAATGTAAATTATTTTAAAAAACTTTTTATCTTTTAAAAGTTATGAATTAAAAAATTCCAAAATTGGTTTTTATTGAGTTTGTTGAATGATTGCTTAAATATATTATGTTGAACTAATTATGTCCTTTTTACCTGATTGGGATTAACATACTATACCTTTTATACATGACTGACCTTAGCATCAGAATATGAGCTAACACCTGATTTTGACTTTTATACCCAATTATGACTTTTAATAAACCTGATTATGTGACATGCTTGCCCAATTTAGAATTCATAACGTTTTTATCCCTCCAGCCAGTTTTTTCTCCCAATTTTTTTTATATTAACATACATTGTTGCAGTGGCGTGCCATGCCTTTAGAGCGGAGGGGGCACAATGATTTGGGGGCGCCTAATTATTTTCCTTTTATTGGAGAGTATGTGGTCATAGTAGGCAGTGAATCTCCAGGGGGCGCTGTAAATTACTGTCCTTTTATTAGAGAGTATGTGGTCCTAGTAGGCATCAATGAATCTCCGGGGGCGCAAGGGCGCCGTTACGATGAGGGCGGGAGGGGCTTGTGCCCCCCTAGCCCCCTCGGCGGCACGCCACTGCATTGTTGTGATGTAAATTGTTAGTTTGTTGAGAATATTTGTTTTATTTATTACTGAATACTTTATTCACAAATGTTTGTTTGTTTTTAGAATCAAATATTTTGTTGTTGATTTTTGTTTTAAGAGTTTATAGTTTGCTTTTTCATTTCGTTTATTATACACTTTGTTAGTTGAACTTTTTTTTAAAGAATCAAGATTTAATGTTGACATTCCTTATTTTAAGAACTTATAGTTTTGGTTTTTCAATTATTTATTATTATTTTTTGTTAAAGACCTATTTACGAGTTTATAGATTTTTTACTGACATCTTTTTTTTGGAGTGTTGTTTCAGTTTAGATTTGTGTAGTATATGGACATGAAGAAGCCAGAGCAAAGCTGCATTTTGATTAGCTTTGTCTGACACCTGCAAATTTCTATATTGCATAAGCTGCAATATTTTCAATAAATTTTAAGTAGAGGCCAATTCTTTTAATGATTCGATCAGCTTTGCTCTAGTTAAAAATGTTTATTCATTGCATATTGTGTGCTTACAAATTAGTGAGATCACGTGATATTAACTTAGAACAGATTACAACTTTTTTTTTGTTTCAAATATCAATTTCATTAGTAAACATCAAACAGAACCTAGAGAATAATTAATTTTAGGAGAGATATTTATTTATTAAAACCTTTTAACAGTTATTTGGTTTTTCTTTCTGCCTCCAATGACACTTATGCAATTTTTGTTGAAATCAATAAAAATTCGTAATTATGCGTTTTTGGAAAGAAAGTTAATAAGGGCATGCACGGTGTGCACGGTTACGGTTTTGTGTCCCGTAAGTATCGGTAACCTGAAAAGTTGGTAAGATTGGAAACGCGGTTCCTGAAAAATATCTGTCATTAATGTCACCGAAGGAACCGATGCTTCCCCGCTGGTTTTCCGGTTTGTTATGTCATTTGTTTATGTTTTGCTTTTTTATATAAATTTATTTTTTCACAAATGTTAAAAATCATCTCTTTTAAAATGTTGGAAGCAGGAGGAAAAGTATGTTTTTAGGTTGAGTCGATATCCGTGAAAATAAACAGAAATCTAACAGAAACGACCGATCTGCGTTCCGTAGTAAAACCGGTTCTTCCAGGAACCAGTGTTACCGGTTTACCGCATTATACCGAGTGGTTAACCATGTTTGACGACGTTCCACAGCCTAAATTTGAATCTCCGCGATGATTGCCCCTCACCTAGGGTGACCAGATTTCAACTTGGCGAAACCGGGACACATGCTAGAAAATATGTAGAAATACTTTTTGATCGGCGTAAAAACTGCGTACATGTAAATTTTAACATTTTAATCATGATACAAATAAAAGAAGATATGATACCGCGCATTTAGGCGTGGCCATGTACGTCACACTGTGAGTAATTCCGCCATATTTTGTAAACGAGACACGTCTTTGTTAAGATCGCGTTGTGTTTTGAATTTATTTTTTGGTGTTCTTATATCACTTTTAAGAGTTTAAAAGTGAAAATGAGAGGTGTTGTGTATGTTTGTGATGTGGACAATCAATGCAGGGGCTTTATGCCGATATTAAAGTTTTTAGCTTCCCCAAAAACAAAGAAACACAACGTGTTTGGAAGCGTCTGTGCAAACCAGAAGATAAGTTTAATGTGAAAAATGCTAGAATCTGTTCTAGACATTTTAACGAAAGTGATTATGAAGGTAATTTAAAGCATACATTGTGTCATGTCATGAATGTCAAAAGTGTTTAATGTTTTTACAAACTCGCTTCAATAAAAAAGTTTACTGTGACAAATAACTGCTAAAAATCTTCACGATAACGAATCACCCGACTTTAATCGAGAAAATACGACAAACAGATTGAAAAATGGCTATTTTCTTAAAAAATAATTTCTTGTTTTACCTTATTTCATAAATTTAGATATTTTTAATTTTTTTAATTTTTGGCATTTTAAGATTTTTTAAAATTTGAAAAATCAAAAAATACAAAAATTCGATAATTTTTAATAATTTACTTGTAAAGTGTAAAAAACTATCATAAAAACATGTTTCCGTCGCAAACATACAGATGTTATTCACTGCAAAAAATATTTCACAAATTATAGGAACAAACAAAATTCTTATTTATAACATATTTTCGGAAGGCTCTGTAGGTATAATATGTTAATAAGAATAGGCCTCTAAATAAAAATTATTATCTTAATTATTAGGCATAGTTTGATTTTATAAAATTATTTACCTTTTCTTTTCACGTAAATAAATACATAGAAAGCAATCAATTTACCAATATATTTTATTTTAAATTAATTTATCCCTTTATTTACATGATTATCTTTAATCATATACTTTAAAATTTGTATTATAAGCAGGAGGCAAAGTATATTGTCAATAGACTTTATATAAAATCGCCTATAAGTAACGTAAACTCTATATTGCGCGTTATAAATATCAAAAATACCTCACCGAGTGACGTCATGCGCGAACCCGGACGGATTTGACACGGTTTGGCATCATACCTTCCTTTTATTGTGTTATGCATTTTAATAAGAAAAAGTCACATTATAATAAAAAAACAAAAACATTTCTTTTAAAATAGGTACGTACTTACTTTTTAATATAGCTTTTTTAAGTAACATAAAAACAATAAGAAAAACATGGTAGGTACCGAAGCACCTACATACATAACATTAACTTTAACTAACAAAAGCACATTCTAACAAAAAAAAATATTTAACCGGTAACTTATAACTTAGTTAACAACTGGTTATCTTATTAAGGTATATTTGTCATTAGAAGATACCTTGCGTAAAACGCTATATTTGTATTTAACAAATGAAAAAAATTCTAAACAGGATAGGTTAAAATGTTTTAAACAAAATATTACATTCTCCACGCTATCCAAAGACAACTCGTTTCGTTCATATTTATTAAGGAGAAAATTCTTTCTACATTTCAATTATTTGACGATATATACTAAAAATATACTCGCAAATTTTTAAAATTTCAGAAATTGTGTCAACAAAATCATTCTCTTTAAATATACTAATCCATATTTATTTGTGAAGCAGATTTCTTTTGAAATTCTACATTTGTTAAAAAATTGTGCAAAACATTTTTAATTTTTGAAAATTCAACAAAAATTTGATCTTCATTTAGAGGAATATTTTTTGAATTTAAAAAAGAAATGCAGTTTTGAATTTCCTCAAATTGGGGAATTCTTTTTATGAGCATCCAGTTAAAGGAATGTAAGTTGTGTAGAAGAGCTTTCCATTTTTGTAAATATTGGATAGCCGTTTGATAAAACCTCTTTACTTCTTTTTCAAACTCTTCTCGTCCCTCTCTGCTAACAACATCTTCAGTTTATTGTTGTTCATATTGTTGAAACGTAAAAACCGGGACATTTGTGCGTCCCGATGCATTTTGTCGGGACACCGGGACTGCAATTCAAAAAGAGGGACAATCCGGGGAAAACGGGACGCCTGGTCACCCTACCCTCACCCCGCCTACCCGCTACGTCACTCTTTACCAGTAAAGCCGACGTCCCATGTGCGGAATTAAAGACGGAGGCGGAACGGAAAAGGCGATTCTATTGGTCGCTGGGAGGTCATCTGACAATTTTTGACGTCAAAAATTGTCAGATGACCGCCCAGCGACCAATAGAATCGCCTTTTCCGTTCCGCCACCGTCTTTCAGTCCGCACATGGGACGTCGGCTTAAAGATGGTTATGCATTAGTTCATTCACATTGTGGAGCTGGCGCTAGTATTAAATTTAAAAATTCACAAAATTGCATCTCTTTTTCTATACAAGACAGCCGGGCTTCTCTTAATCCGTATTCGTTGGTAGAAAGACAAAGTGAAACAACGTTTACTTCCTATTTGTTAGACTGCACCAGCACTACGAAAGCAGGTTGCACCAGTCTAAATGAAAAAATCTGTTACTTGAACAAAGATGTTCTAATGCATCATTTTATATATTAGAAACAACATGACGGATTTGACGTATCTACCTCACCTTACGTCCCTACGTGGATAATACCCCGCAAAATCACCACCCTTGTTGCCAGTTAGCACATTTAAAGCTTCATACCCCTATGCATCGTATGTCGCTTATTTTTGACCTCACGAGTGGGCCGACTCTGTGGAGCGTAATGCTTCGGTACTTCGCCGATTCGCACATCCGCTACTCTATGAACACAGCTACCTATGCGAGAACTACCGTTTCCATTGAAGTTGGTATACAATGAATTTATTGTTATCTCTTATTTAACCGTATAAAATACAAATAGAATGCAGTTCCGTTAGTGAAAAATACTACAATACCGCAACCATGCGCATGGTGTACTCGGAGCTTCCTGGAGCGGAGTAAGTTCTTAATACACCCCTGGTGGATAGGGATGCACAAAATTCAAAATACATTGAAAATCGATGCATCACATTTCGATCCATCGATTAGCAGAAACATCGACCTTAATTCATCGATGTTGAAAAAACATCGACTGAAAAGCATCGATGTATCGAATTTATTGATGTATTTTTTTATCGCAATAAAAACAAAATAAAAGATAAAAAAACATTTAGTCTTTTTGTTTGTTTTTGTTATGTTAAATTCGGTGTTTAAATTCTATCTTTAATAACAAAAGATGTTTTCTTGGTTTGAATAACCTATGTGTTTTATGTTTATTTTAATAATGTTTTTGTGTTTAAATTAATTATTTTATTACTAGAAATGTTCTTAGTTATAATAAATATATTTTTCTACAATCCGACCCGTATTTTGTGCTTTAGAGCAAAAACTTTTAATTTTCCGCTGGCTAAACAAATGTTGGTTTTCATGGCGACATTGGCAATAACAACAACAGTCGCCAGATGTGTTAGATGTTTGTATTGTTTGTCGTTAAATAGCACAGCCTCAAATATTTAAAGTTTTATAAAAAAATAAAAACTTTTAAAACTAAAAATCTAATTTGACTAGTTTAACTTTTAAAAAAATCTTGATCGATGAATTTTCAAAAACATCAATATTTCTATACATAGATCTAGCCTACCAATGCCACCATCGATGTCATAAAACATCGAATCAAAATCCATCAATGTAAAAACGTCGATGTTGTGGTCCGATGTATCGATGTTTTCAATATATCGACAAGCATGGTGCATCCCTACTGGAAGAAGACTGTCATGTGCGCGCGCCGCACTAGCTAGGCAGCTTCCCACAGCCATTTTTTCTTAACCTTGTTATTGTTGATAAAATCAGGAAAACAACAATAAATTTAACTATTGTTTTTCAAGTAAATTTGTAAAAAAGTAGTTAATTTTAAAATTTAATTAAACAAAATCGAAGCGAATAGGAAAACGTTATGTCAGCGGAAGGTAGTGAAAATATGGAGAAAATAGAGAGTGAGGAATCAGAAGATGAAGACTATTCATATATCAGAACAAGGAGAGGCGTTATTCAAGTTAATAAATCAAAAAAACCAGACAGGCTAAATGGCGAATACTCATATCAAAATACAATTAAATTAAGAGTTATGGGGCAACCATGCATTGATTGCAAAATGGAATGTGACCGGCGTGTTGTTGAAAGATTTCGTCAAGATAACTATCTTAATTTTTGGGGGAAGTTAAAAGACTGGGATGAGAGGAGATTACTTGTAAGACGCCTTGTCCAAGTATTACGTGTGCCCCATCCCAAGAACAATACCCGGAAAAAATTTCTTCGGAAATATTTTTTGGAATTGGATGATGGTTTAACACTGGTTTGCAAAACCATGTTTTTTAATACATTAGCAATCAGTGTAAAATTTATTGAGACAACTTTACAGAAATATCCTGATAATATTTTGGATGAATCAAAAATAAAACTAGTAAACAGCCCCAGTGTTATACCAAAAAGTCTTGATTTAATTGCTTTAACAAAAAATGGAGATAAAACTTCCTCACCTGATGGTACCAAAAGTGGTAATGACGAGACTGATGAACTTCCTTTTATAATTAAAGAGGAGTTTCCCATTGAAGCCCAACTTTTAGATTTGAGAAACAAAGAAGAGCTTAAACCACCATGTTCATGTCCTGAAGAATGTGGTAAAAAATTTGCCCAAGAAACCCGTTTAAAAATTTATGAGCATTTTTGGTTAAAGCTAAAATCTTGGGAAGAAAGAAAATTATTTATAATCAATACTATAGAGAAGGATCGATATACTTCTATCCGAACTTTTGTGTTACCAATGAAAGATGGTGGTCATATTACTGTTTGTCAGGTATAGCCACATAAATATTTTCTTGTGTCCATTAATAGAGTAAATAGTAACTTTGTTTCTAAACACTAACACTTTGTTTAAACTCACTATTGCTGGAATGTTTTGGCATTAAAAATACAGTAGTAGATTAAATTTATTATTAATATTAATCTTATTATTAATTAAAAGGTGAAATAAGTTAATATCAATCGCTAGGTAGGGCACTTAAACTCTAGTTATCTGACTAATGCTAATGCATTTTGTAGATATGTAAGCTAACAATAAGATGTAACTATGTATAGGTATATTTTTTTATATCTCCAATACTAATTTATAAAAACTATGGATTTTCTATGTGCCACTATAGACAATCAGTAGGTACTACTGTCAGTATTTACTGATACAAATATTGAATTCTATCATTCTATTACTACTACTGGTTGGTTAAAAATGTCTGTGTTGTAATTTATATTTTGGAAAAAGTCTATTTAGGGATATTACTCATTTTTATAGAAAATTATTTATTGTCCAAGACAAGGTGTTATTGACGGAGCAATAAAAAATAAAAACACAAGGAAAAGACATAGATGAAAGATTGGCAGAGGAAAAGGGAACAGTTAACACATAATCTTTAGGAGAGGACAATATTAAGCTTTAAGACTTAGTAATTGGACGCAGCTCTCAAGATTTAACGGCCAGATTCTCTAATTTGACAACCAAAAGTTTTAAACTCACAAGTGTACCAGTAAGACAACTAAGTTTTATACTATGAATTTGTTTTTGAGGGTTTTCTAGTGTTGGGCAGAATCGCATGTTTTTAATAATTGGATCTTTCCTATTTGAATGATATTAAAAATCGGATTATCATTCGAATAACTACTTAGATTATATTTTATAGATTATATGAAATTGTCGCAATGCGATTGGTAATGCACGGTTGTAGGTTCTCAAGACGATGCGAGTAGTGTGACACGAAACACCGATCTTGAACTGGAATGTATAATATTTTCAGTCCTGCATGTATAGTTGCGCACACTATCGAATCGCTTTTTCACCAGGATATTTTTCATTTGAATGATTGAGTAAAATAATCGGATAACGCCGATTATTTGGTAATCGGATTTTCGATTATTTTTAATTCAGATGCGCCCAACTCTAGGTTTTTCGCAAATTTATAAAGAAAATGGCAATTTTAGTATGTACTTTCGAGTATAATAGAATCAAATTTATTCTAGCAACCCATTCCAAGATGAAAATCATTTGGAAATCAAGCAAATCGCTGAAATATGGGAATAATTCATAAGTTTTTAATGACGATTTATTAACAATGACAGGACATAAACCTGTCAAACATAACTGATCAACTACAAGACCATAATTTAAACCAGTACTAAATCTTAAACCTTAGTGAATCTAAACATAAGTGTTTTACTAGTTTCAGGAACTAGCATTTTGAGGTATATATTAGTATCGGGCTTGGACTCGCATTTAAAGGCAAATATATTGGATCTGATGTTTGAATGAAAATTTAGCAAGTTCAGTTTATTTTTCACTTTCACACATTTTCCTTTATCATTGGTACTAACGGTACTATAAGTGACATCACTAATAGGTCTTACAAAAATGCAATATTGCAAAAATTACTGATTGACATAATAAGAAAATAATTCTATTCTGAAAGAGGGCTTGATCAAATTGTCAATTGACCAAAAAGTTGTTGGCCGGTCAAAAGCACAACTCTAAATATACATGAACATTACCAAATAACTCAAATATTTTTCACAGACAAAAAACAAGACACTATATTATGTGTAATACTTACTGAAATACACTAAAGTTTCTGTTTTCAAACGGAATATGTATTCATATGTGCCCTCCAAATGCAAAATTTATCAAAAATTAATGGAGATCCGAGTTTCATATAAAGAGTTCTAGAGTTATTTTTACTTTTTTATTAATAGTTCTGTTAAAATAAAGGTAAAAACATATTAAAAATAGTAAAACAAAAGTTTGACTGCAGTGCTTAATAGTTCTGAAGGAATTCTACAGTTCTTTATTACTCTTAGAAAAATTTAATAACACGTTTTGTGCTTTTTGGGAAGTAAAAAATTCAGCAATAAAATGTCATTATAATTATACAGAATGGTAGAACTATGTATGGCAGCACTAACGAACGTGAACTCGAGTTCTGAACCTGAACTGTTAAAAATATTTCATGGGGAACAACTTCACACTTTTTCAACTGTCAAAAATTTAAGTGTTGAAAAAGTGTGAAGTTGGCCCCACATGAAATATTTTTTGACAAGAATTCTGGTTTAAACTCATGAGGTCCCGTTAGTACTGCCATAGTTCTACCGTTCTGTATAATTATAATGACATTATGTTGTTGAATTTTTTACTTCCCAAAAAGCACAAAACATGTAATAAAATGTTTCTAAGAGTTCAGTGGGAATTATTAAGCACTGTAGCCAAACTTTTCGTTTGGAAATTATGGGGGATACCTGAAGTTAGCCCCCCATTTTTAAAAGATCGTTTTCACCTTTATTTTAATGGACCTATTAACAAAAAGTAAAAAGAACTCGAGACCTCTTTATATGAAACTCGGAACTCCATGAATTTTTAATAAATATTGCATATGGAGGTCCAACTTTACAAACACGTTTCCATGGTAGTCTAATTTTATTATTGTTTATGTGGTTATAATTATATAATAATAAATATAAATGCCAGGTGGTGCATCGCCAGACAGTTTGAGCGCAATGGCCAACGCTGGCCTAAGTGCATCCGGCCTTGGACGGCTTGAGAAGAGAAAAAAAATCACCAGACTGCACAGAGTAAATCCCATGCAAATTTTAAAGTGACTCCCTTGCTTTTTTTAGACCAAAAGTACATTTAAATTTTTTGGGGGATTGCAAAATTTCGGATACTTTTCTGAATTCTACCCAAAAATGACAAAAAAGTTGCTTAGAAAATACTTTAAAAAATTGTTAAAATAAATAATAGAAGCCTGGAACAATAATGAAAATACCAGCAAATTTTTTGATTAGTAGAAAAGTAATTATTATCACTGTTAAAACATTAACGTTCAGATTCACTAAAAAGGTTTACAATTTAGTACTGGCTTAAATTAAGATCTAGTTAACCAGTTAGGTTTTGACAAGTTTTTGTTCTGTCACTGTTAATAAGTCGTCGTTAAAACGTATGAGTTATTCTAATATTTAGCGATTTGCTGGGTTTCCAAATGATTTTCACCTTAGAATGTATTGCTAGAATGAATTTGGTTCTATTACTGCGGAAAGTATGTAATAAAATTGCCATTTTCTTTATAAATTTGAGAACCTTTGAACTTTTGTCTGAGAAAAATCTCAGACAAAAGTTCATAGTATAAAACTTAGTTGTCTTATTCTTACACTTGTCAGTTTAAAACTTTTGGTTGTCAAATTAGACCGATATAGTGTTGAAGAATCTGGACATAGGAATTTTTAATAATTCAATAATTTTAATGATAATGATAATTCAGAACAGTCATAGAAATTTTGCAAACAAATTTGTCTCGTTTACCATCCAAATAGTTTACATATACTTTTAGTCTAGAAAAAAGCCAGATAGTTGACATTTGCTCACTTTAAAATTTACATGGGATTTTCTATGGTCCGTCTGGGGATGCACCACCAGGTACTTATAGTCTTTAAATTTATGCTTTCTAATTGTAAAGCCAAACTCTAATAATAAAGTTAATTTTTGTAAGATTCAATCTACAAAGTTATTTATTAAAATAAACAACATATTAATTGTTTGATAGTCACTGATAATTCAAACGTAGGTTGCGTCAATTTATTGTCACTGCTTCATAACTTTAAAGCAGAATGCTTAGGATGGCTTTTTAAAACTTTATTTTCAAAAACGTAAATGTCAATCAAGATAGCAAAGCCACAACGCCTTTTAAAATTTTGTCTTATGTCAGAATTATTGGCTATTTTATTACCCTATTTGTAATTTTATTGCTACTCGTGTTTTTGAAAAAACATGTGATTTGAACTCAAGCTAGCAGATCCACGCTGGATAACCACTAAACCAAATTATTTTCCTAAATATTTTTATACTGGAATTTTTGGTTAATTAATTGCCCCTGAAATATGTACAGAGAGTGAGAAAAAAATTAACTAAGAAAAAAAAACAGCACTTTTCACTTTCGTCATATATGTATATACAGGGTGACAATTTGAAAACGATCAATGAAATTTAAAAACGCTTAAAACCGTTCTCGTAGTACGAAGGGGGAAGTAAAATTATGTTATTTTCATTGTGGTAGAATTATCCCCTACGCCGTCACATCCACCCAGTTAAAAATCTTAAATGGGAAGATAGGTTAAGTGACACCTTGTTTGAAAGGCCTCTCAATTATGTACATTGTGACGCTTTGGTTTTTCAAATTGAGTAACCCATTGATGAGATATGCTCATTGAAATATTTTGATTTGGAATGTAGTTATTTTGGATCGCATAGCGATTTTACACTTAAAATAACGAACAATATCGAGATTGAATAAGAGAGATCTTAGATACGATAAAACAGGAGTGAAGTAATGTTATTTTCATTGTGGTAGAATTATCCCCTAAGCCGTCACATCCACCCCCTTAAAAATCTTAAATGGGAAGGTTAAGTGACACCTTGTTTGAAAGGCCTCTCAATTATGTATAATGTGACGCTTCGGTTTTTCAAATTAAGAGCAAGGTGTCAACCTACCTTCCCATTTAAGATTTTCAAGGGGGTGGATGTGACAGCTTAGGGGATAATTCTACCACAATGAAAATAAAATTACTTCATTCCTGTTTTATCGTATCTAAGAGGTATTTATTCAATCTCCATATTTTTCGTTACTTTAGGTGTAAAATCGCCGTGCGATCCTTAAATAACTACATTCCAAATCAAAATATTTCAACGAGCATAACTAGTCAATGGGTTATTCAATTTAAAAAACCGAAGCGTCACAATGTACATAATTGAGAGGCCTTTCAAACAAGTAACTTAACCTATTTTCCTATTTAAGATTTTTAAGGGGGTGGACGGGACGGCTTAGGGGATAATTCTACCATGATGAAAATAAAATTTTACTTCCCCATTCATACTACGAGAACGGTTTTAAGCGTTTTGAAATTTCTTTCTTGGTTCTAAACTTATAGCCCATTGATCGTTTTCAAATTGCCACCCTGTATACCTTAAACCACGAAATAATAACTGTATGTTCTGTGAGTATCTACCACGTTTTAGGACTAATTTATTACCTAATTTTTAATTTTGTTGGTCCTTGTTTAAATAAAAACGTGGCCCTGCTGGCTTGAGTTCTAGCTAGCACAGTCACGCTGAACAGCCACTAAACCAAATTATTTTCCTTAATATTTTTATTCTGGAATTTTTAGCTAATTAATTGCCCCTGAAATAGGTACAGAGAGTGAGAAAAACATTGAACCTGTTAAAAAAAAACAGAGCTTTTCACTTTTGTCCTATTATTATCTTAAGCCACAAAATAATAACTATAATCTGTGAGTATCGACCACGTTTTAGGAATAATTTATTGCTAATTTATTACCTCATTCTTAATTTTTTTGCTCGTTTTCTAAAAAAAAATCATGGTTCTGCTTGATTGAGGTTCAAGCAAGCAGAGTCCTGCTAAAGAACCACTAAACAAAATTATTTTTCTAAATATTTTTCGATATTTTTAGAATAAACTATTAGAAAAAATCAGCGTTTTTCACTTTCGTCATATTAAGATATAATATATTATTTTAAACCACGAAATAATATCTGTATAATCTGTAAGTATCTACCACGTTTTAAGACTAATTTATTACTAATTTACTACTCCATTTTAAATTTTTTTGGTCCGGTTTGCTCTGCTAGCTTGAGTTCAAGCTAGTAGAGCCACTCTGAATAACCACTAAATCAGATGATTTTCCTAAATATTTGTATACTGGAATGTTTGGCTAATTAATTGCCCCTGAAATATGTACAGAGACTGAGAAAAAATAAACTATTAGAAAAAACAGCACTAAACAGTCCTAAAACGCCCTTTCACGCCCTACAACGTGGTAGCTATTCACAGATTATACAGTTGTTATTTCGTGGTTTAAGGTAGTAATATAGTATGATACATTAATACGACGAAAGTGAAAAGCGCTTTTTTTTCCTAATAGTTTATTTTTTCATAACTTAACTAATTGATTGATTAGGCTGAAATCACTATTTATTGAAGTTTAAAACTGACATCGCCGAAAAATATATTCTAGATAAATCTAGGGTATCAAATGAGGCGTCTTCGTGAGCTAATTTACGATCTATGTTCAACTTTAAAAAAATAAATTATCCACAAAAAAACGATAAAAACTATAAACTTTAAAGCAGTGATGTCCATGCCTTTAACATTAAATTCATCAATAAAAAAGTAAACAAAACTGAAACGTGCCTTTTATTAAAGAAAAAACAGCTTTATTAGGATCTTCATGCAATCCGTTCCACAATAATATAACGCTTGGCTAACTTTCAATTACGAAAGTTATTAAAATATAGTTAAATGAGAGTTTATTTTAAGGGGTATGTTGTTAATTTTTTTGTATGGTTTTAGCACAGATTTCTTTAAAAATCTGTTTAAAGAAATAAAAGTCAGGTTTGGCCGGACTCCAAAGAAATCCGGCCAGAACTGGACGTCCGGTATAGTGGCTGGCCGCCCGGATTCGGTACGTTGGCAGTACGTCCGTTCCATCCCTAGTAGTTACTCCCTGAGTTCTTCCGTAATTTTTGGAACAAAAATTAAATTTCATGGAACTACAGGTGTTGTAGGTATTAATTATCATTTTTTAAAATAAATCAGATCTTCAAAACTACTTTTAGCCATATCAGCTTTTTTATTTTTAATGAAAACCTACAGTGGCGTGCAGACAATGTTTGCAAAAAGGCATTGCCTACCCTAGTAAAATCCTAAAAGCACGAGAAACAAATTATAAAACTTCCCAGCCTCGTTCCCAGCCATCAAGGAATGTTCCAATAAATATAACGTTGTCGTCGATATCATAAATCGTCCAATAACCGCATTTTAACCGACCGCGATAAGAGCGCTATGAAGGTGGACAAAATGTTTATATGAACGCTATAGAGGCATTTGAAGGCAGCACCTATATATAGCCGATTAAAGTACGAATTTAAAGGCAAGGATGTAGCGCCACATGTTAAAACGAGACCGAGCGATTGACAACTGTCTTAGCGCAAGGGCCACGGACCCTTCAATCTGGCATCAATTCAGGGGGTGGGTTTACTGCAGATTATTGTTTTTAGTGAAGTTAAAACGTTTATATTTAGGTAAAAAACTATACTAAACATATGTTTCATTTTTTTACAATTTATGTGGATTTTATTTGGTCATATAAAAAAGTTATTATAGTACCATAAAACGGCAATTTCATACTTATTTACTTATCATAATATTTCATCTAGGGCTTGCATCCCGGGATCCCGAAATCCCGGGATCCCGTTAAAAATTCAGCCCCGAAAAATCCCGGGATTTAACACTTCAATCTCGGGATAAATAAATTTTGAAATATGTTTAAAAATCCTAATAATGAGAGAGAGAGAGTATAGCTGACAAAGAGGTAGACCAAGAAAAACATGGGACAGTACAGTAGCGGAAAATCTGAAGAAACGAGGAATATCTTGGAACGATGCAAAAAGAATGGCAAATAACAAGAAAGAATGGGCAAGGTTTATTTACACTAAGTAATAGAATTAATATAATTAATATAGGAATACGTATACCTTTACACCCTAAGGGTAATTAAGGTTATTGATTATAAAAAAATAATACTTTTATGTGTCCTCTGCATAAACATTGTTTTGTTTTTATTGTCAAATTACAATATAAATAAAAATAATTTACCTTTATTAATTTTTCGTGATCAATCCCGGAATCCCGGGATTTTGTTTGTTCGATCCCGAAAGTCCGGGATACAAATATACGTCCGGGATTGCAAGGTTGGACACCAAATGTCTCAAGGGAGATCCGATTTTCGTTGCACGGCAGTGTTCGTCTACGTATTATTTAGTCTATGGTGGTATATGTAGTTAAGAAATATAAGCAAAGGTAATTTCAATGTTCAATTTCATATTTTGAATAAATGCTAAGTTTCTGGGTTTCGGGCCCCGCTGTGCGACGGCCGGGCCGCATTTTTCTATACGCCACACGTGATTGCGAATCGGGTCATGCCGAGCCTCGAGTTCTAAACGCCACTTGCACAAACACCCTGGCTAAACACCACACGTTATCGCATATAGGATTCCTATGTGTTCTCGTTGGTCTCGGTTTTCTTGCATTAGTAACGTAGTCCAGACGTAGAGTATCCGCTTATGAACCGAGAGGCCGTGAGTTCGAGAACATGCTCGGTGGACTATTTTTAAAAATGTTTGTCATTTAAAAAATTAGATCGGCTCTAAAAGGTGTATTGGCAACGAGTTTAGCACTTGTTCCAATTTTTTTTTATATTATTGGTAATCTCATGTACTACTCAAAGTCTCAAGTATGAGCAAATACCATATAAATACCAAGTATCGCCGAGCGTATGCGAGAGTAACGAGACAAAAACGGTATCCTGTCGCAAATAACCTCCAGCCTAGTTATAAAAGAAAATAAAAACCTCGGATTTGCTCAGTATTAGCTGATCAGTTTTTGTTTTTAATGATATAACAAAAAAGACAGAAAAGAATCCTGAGCAACCCCCAGGGTTTTTATTTTTATTTTATAACTAGGCTGGAGGTTATTTGCGACAACGTGTGCTGTTTAGCGCGGGTGTTTTGCGATCGCAAGTGGCGTTTGGAACCCGACGCTCGGCATGACCCGATTCGCGATCGCGTACGGCGTATGCTGATACTCTTTTACACATATTGTTTGTTTATATTGATGTATTAAATGCATTTTTTTAAAAAAGACAATCGCGTCGTATTGAATTAATTTATAAAAAATAATTTGTTTAATTCGAAATCTAAAAGATATTTCTTAAGTGAAAAGTTAAAAGGCTAGACACAAATAAAATGGTTTAACCTTTTCAAATGTGATTTTTTGAGAGGTAGGTAAAGCTCGTTTCAAGCTCTTTCGTTGCCTTTTTAAGTACCTCAGTAAGTGTAAACATAAATATTTCAAGATTCCTAAAAGGCCTCAGAGTCGGAGTGGTTTAAACTCCAGGTAAAAAATACTTTATTAATACCCTTTACTGATTATATTAAAATTATCTTTACCTGTTATTTTAGTAGGGCCGGCCCTGTTTACAGTTCTTGCAAATTTACCGAGTTTTATTACAGCTGGTGTCGATAATAGTTTATTGCAGAGAATAGGCCAACGAAAGAGCTGAAAAATGGGTTTTATTACAGCTGCTGTCGATAATAGTTTATTGCAGGCAATGGGTCAACGAAAAAGCTTGAAACGAGCTTCAAGTAATATAATTTGACTATTTTATTTTATCTTTTGAGGCCTACCCTGCTTCCAACGTCACTACACGCCACTGAAAACCTATTATTTTATTCGGTTTTAAATTCTACAGGAAATTTCCTTTTTAATGACAACACATACACTGGCATTTGTTTTCAAAATGACTTCCTAGCTCACCTTTTATTCATTACGTAAGATGGCCATGAATTTTTTGAAACAAGACAACTGATGACCGGAGATGATAAAACGGTTCATTTCAGTCTGTTTAATAATATCAAATCATTTTGTTTCAGTAACATGTCTCGACTATTTTATATAATATGTTCTGGTTCTTAAAAAAATATAGTTGATTTTCACATTTTTTTCAAATGGAAACCCATTTCTTTTTCATGTTAATAAAATTGTTCACTAAATTATATTTCTGATGGTGGATCACAAGTGAGGATTATAATCCCGAAGAAAATTTACAATCCCGGGATTTTCGGAATTGATTTATATGAATTCGGGAGCCCGAAATTGATTTGGGGACTGAGTTATAAAGAGTAGATATACCTCTTATGTCGGGGGAGTTGCGTAAACACAAAATTCCGTAACTGTCATCACTAAAACGAGTTTGAAATTTTGTAATTATCATTTCGACAGAGGAAAAACATCATTCTCTCTCAACACTCGTTGGGTTTATAGGGTAAAGTACAATATACTTCAAGTCGATTAAAGGAACAGTAAAATAATAAAATTTAAGAAGCACACCACTTTATTAACTTTATTAAGCTTTTCCACTGAAAATTTAAAATAACTTTTTTTAATAACAAAATACAGGCCTCAAAATAACCACTTTTAAACTATAAACTCGCCATTTTATTTCAGAATTTACATTCTAAAAAAACTCACCATTACAGCACAGCTTTCATTAACGCTGCTAGATACCATGTGTTCTTATTTATAATTATAAATTAATAAACTTGGGAGCACAATCTTGCCAGAACAAAAATATCACCAATTATTATCAATGATTAAACTAATATTAGGGATCAGGATTCGGTGCCCCCCGAAAAACACAACATACATCACATGTCGACGAATTTTTACTCAAGAATACATTCATTTTCCTTTGATTCCCGGAATGACATTTTCAATTCCCAAGATTATTATAGTTTTATTTCCCGGGATCGGCAAATATGGGTCAACATAGGGACAATCCCGAGATTTGTTATGTCAGTAGTCGGTCAATAATTTTGTTTAATATAACAGGCAAAATTAGAAAATTTATTTCTAGCCCCTAAGACAATTTTCCAGATGAACTTAAAAAATAATTTAAGGATTAGAAATATATTTTTTATTTTGCCTGCTATTTGAAACACAAACATTGACTTGTGACGCACCATTAGAAAGGAAACTCTGTGAACAAATTTATGATAAAAGAAAAGTTTCCAATTGATAAAATTGTAAAAATCAACTTTACTCCTTAAAAAAACAGAATGTAAATAAAATAGCGCTAATCAACAAATATTCCTGAAACAAATTGATTTGATATCAAACGGACTGAAATGAACCATTTTATCTTCATGGATTTCTATTCTTGTTTCAACAAATTCCTGACCATCTTATGTCTTGGGTAAAAATTAAGACAATTTTCAAAATAAATGTAAATGCCATTAAAACGACAATTTTCTGTCGAATTCAGATATTGAATAAAAACGGTAGGTGTGCACTTAAAATAAAAACGTTGATATCACTTCCTGTTAATCTGAAAGTAGTTTTGAAGGTCTAATTTTACTGAAAAATGACAATTGATACGCTGGTAGTCCTTCGAAATTTTGAATTTTGTATTTCAGAAAAAGAAAAAATAGGGGGTACCTAGTTTCTGTGTCACCCGGTATAGTTAAAGATATGTCCTCGATTTTTATATACAGTGGAGCTGAAAATGTCCTTTACAAATGGATTATTTTATTATTAATTCTACGAAAAAGAGTTACTCTTTATAAAACGTACTGATTTCTGAGGAAATAATACTAATATTGAAACTTCAGATATAGTAAACTTTTTCTTAGATCTCGCAATATGGTGGCCAAGTCACTTGTCATTTATGGCACCCTGTTGAAGTCTGGTCTATTTTACGTTTAGAGGTTGGCTGAAAAGACAGGACCGGACTTGTACTCACTGTTCAACTTAAGTAATAAAAACTAAGAAAATTTAGTCTTTGAAATCTATAGAGTCCAAAGGTAAAATGTTTAAAACACACAGTATACAAAAAACACCCACAGAATCACTTAAAACGCCAAAATCAAATGAAAATAAAACGAAGTGACCTGTCGTGTCAGCTTGATACGGCCAAATACTAATCTAGCGACTCTTTTCTAAGGAACCAATATCAGCTTTTGATGCCGAAATGCTGTGTTTTATTATAAATTGAACTATATCATGTATAGAACAGCAAAAAAATGGAAAATCCAAAATTGCCCCAAGAGAGAAATACTGTTAATTTTTATTTTAGAGCAAAATGTAATAAGAAAATGTTACTGAGAATTAAATATGATGTGTAAGTTCAGATTCTATTAAAAAAATTTCGCGGGAAACTTCTTTATTATTATTTTTTTAAATATGTAGGTACTCTTAACATGTAATTTTGGATTTGTCTATTTGGCCACTCTGTGTATGTTATCTCAAGTTTTAATATGTCAATATTATTTTTTCAGAAAGCAGCACCTTTTATAAAGAGTACCTTTTTTTCGTAAAATTGATAAAACTGTTTTCCATTTTTAAAGAACATTTCAGACACACTGTCCACAAATAGAAATATCAACGTAAATCATATTAATAGCCTCACAAAAAGAGCGTGTTTGCTATTTTTTAAACATTTTTCACAGTTTTTTGAATTCCTTCATACTATTTCAATAAGAAGCGTTCCATGAATCACTATAATTTTTATATAGATAGATAATTAATAAGCATTAAATTTGGTTCACTCTGCGCTTCTTATGGAAAGTATGAAGGTTCAAGAAAACGCCGAAAATGTTTAAAAAATGGCAAACACTCTGTTTTTGTAAGGCGGAAATATGTTTATATTTCTAGTACAAATCTTGTATGTGTAAATATATAAAGGACATATCTTCAACTACAAAGAAAAATATAAAGATAATTTGCATTGGACAGATTTTTTTCGTGTAGGTGGAAAATTACCCTTATTTACTCACCTCTTTTAATAATCTATATAAAATTTTTCAGTCAAACTACTATCGAACTTATCTGACATTTAAAATTAAAATTATCTTACCTACCATCCTAAAAATTTAATTATACCAATTTGCGAAATTGAAACAATTATTGTTTATAAATTTTGCCCAAAAAAATCTTTTACGGCTATTAAAAATAACGAACTGTATGTTCTACGAGACTAAAGCATCTTTCAATCTCTGGAGTACTGTCCTAGCCATAGCGAGAGCAACAAACTTTACCTGAACAAAAAAAGGTTATTAGTTTATTAATCCCGTGTTTTGTTACAGGAAATGTACCTGAACACTCTATCTTTAAGTGAGAAAGCTGTGGAATTTGCATTACCTTCACCTGAGGTAAATAAAGTCTTCAAAAAGAAACCAGCTCTAGACCATATAAAAAAAGAACCATATCTATATCAAGAACAAAAAGAATATAGCATACAAGAAAGAAGTCATTCATCTACTCCAATTAGTGCCAAATTTCATATTCCCAAAGATGTAACCAAAGATTTTTACCCAATGCTCGTTAAACGTATCAAGTTAGAATTTATTCCGCTAAAACCACCCTGTTCCTGTCAGTTGCAATGTAGAGTAAAGTTAACTGAAGATATTCGCCAACAAATTCACAGAGAGTTTTGGAACCTTCCCGCCAAAGTTGATCAAAAACATTTTATATTATCAACTATTCAGGTCCAAATAAACAGAAATAAAATCACTAAAGAAAAGACACACGAAATTAAATACTTTATGCTTCCTTTTCACTATGACAATATTGTCGTTTGTAAAGAAATGTATTTACATACACTGACAATATCGGAAGATTTTGTAACAAGTGCAATAAAAAATGTCAATCATGATGGAAGTATTATTGAAGATGAAGAACTTCAAAACATTAATGAAGAAGTTATACCTAATCAAAATTCTCATAATGACACCAATTCTGCAAAAAAAGTTTTTAAAAAACAAACCAATAGAGGTTTTGGTAAAGTTGGATCTGACGATAAGGATTTTATAAATTGTGCGGAACTTCTGGAAAGCCAAATTAAAGAAGACGTTCTTCATTCAGAAAAATCTGAGGTGAAAAAACTAAAAAAACCCCGAACTAGTAAGAAAATGGGACCTCCCTGCCCATCTTCATGCCGACATCAATGCAGTTCTAAATTTAAAGAAGAACAAAGACAGGAACTTCATGATAAATTTTGGGGATCAAGTTGGCAAGAAAGAAAGCAATTTTTAATGAACACAGTTAAAGAATTTCCAATAAAAAATAGATCAATACCAGGTAGACTTACTAAAAGAAATTTCAGTAGAATATATACACTTCCTCTGAATGAAAATAAAGTAACTGTTTGTCAGAAAATGTATTTTAACACTTTATCAATATGTAGCAAATTTGTTTCCACAGTCCATATTTGGGCCTCCCAAGTAAAATGGTAAATACAAAAATCAACTTTAAATCATTAAACATTTTTTAGTTAATTTTAAGTTCTTTTTAATTTGTATCACCTCAAGTTAAAATAAAAAAAATAATGTCACCTGCCTAGTTTAGGTATATACATAAAATAGTTTTTAGTTTGTTTCTATTTAAATATTTCTTAAATAGCGAAATGATGTAAAGAGAACAACTTGCCTAAATATGCTGCCATTTAAAGTAATTAAGTATATACTATACAATTTTAATACACTTAGGTATCACTATGTTATGTTTATATTTTAAACATCTTTGTGTTCCACTTAGCTTAGTTGCATTAAGTGTCTTTTTATATAAACGTAGTATTTTTATACTTATTTTTAATAATATTATGTCCTCGAATGATTTACATTTTTCACTTGTCTTTAATTATTTTTACTGGACCTTTAACTACTTTTTCTAAAATTTCCAATTTACTCGTGGTTATGTCAGTATGTACTAGAAAAATTAACTATAATATAAATGTATTCAAATTCTGTTGATCAGAATATATGTATTTTAGCTAGTTTTCGAAAATTTAATAATCTCAGTAGCTATTGCAACTATTTTAAAATATAAATATTTAATTTTAATTAGGACCATTATAAATGCAATGATAGGTAGGTAGTAAATTAATTATTTTTCGTTCAGTTTTAAACTAAGTTTTTAATTATATAATCAAAGGTAGAAATAAAATTTGTATAAAAAACGTTGTGGTATTATTACAAATTAAGGTAATTGAGAAAGACCTTTGCGTGGAACTTCCTCTGTGAGATAGTTATAGATACATATGTATATAAATAGGTGCCTAATATTTAGGAGTAAAAGTGTAAACTATCTGCATAGTATTTTCCATCCAATGTTCCGTCGCCTTGTATTGTATATCCGATAAAAAGTGCATCTAGTTGTAACCACAAAACATTTATATTCAAAATTAAATCAAACCCACTTTCTTAGGTCATAACAGAATTCGAATTTATGTTTTAAAACCGTACACTGTATGCTAGATTAGGGGACTTGAACCTGTGGAGTACTAGAGAGGAGGGGTCCTATATATTCAAAAAACTAAGTGTATTTTCCAACGTCTTTAAGTATGTCTTATAATATGTATTCTTAAATTTACCTTGAGAGTTTTCAGAATCGTTTTGCACGCAAATTACTACTTGAGTAAAACAGAAATTTTTATAAACAGTGAAATTTCCAGAGAAATCAAAAATAAAGTTTTTCGTATAATAAGAAACTTTCTTGGATAAACTGTATAAATCATATATTATGTTAAAAGCTCTTAAATGTGTTTTACAAACATCACTTATTTGTATGTTTCGACATTTATGGTTTACCAGATACATTCTTAGTGTATCGCCTACTATTAAACATATCCGTATTTATATTGAAGAAACGTTTTTCATTGGTGTGTACTTGATTTTGGAGTGTAGCACGCGGACCTATTCGATATTGAAGGTTGACATTCAACAAGTATACTACTTAATTGGTATAAATAAAAATTAAACGATTATTCAACTATCGTGTGTTGCTTGAGTATCGAGCTACAGCAGCTCAGAACACCTAATTGTTTCCTTTCTTTTGCACCTAGGGTGTTCAAATAAGGGCCGTTCCTAGGATATCTGCCGCCCGTGTTAGAATAATTTTGCCCCCTCCCCCTATTGATTAACTGGAATTTCTCTGAATATTTTTAAATTAAATAAAACACTGAAAATGTAAAAAATTTACATTTTATTGAATAAAATCATAAAGACGTTAATAATATTGTAATGAAAAACAGTTAAAATCAAAGCAGGCGTTAACATAACAATGACTGATATAATAAAATAAAAAATAAAGTACATACAATATAATAAACAATAATATAAAGTAAGTACATATATACTTATACTAAATATCAAAAACTTTAAATAAACTTTGCTTTTTTTGAAGCTAACTCTGATATAATATCTGATACATTTATATCTTCGGAAATTCCCTGTTCTATACTAATGATAACTAAGTCTGAAAGATTTTCTTGTCCCATTATATAATTTTTACTATTTTAAGTTTCGAAAAGCTCTCTCTCTCTCTCTCTCTCTCTCTCGCTCGAGAATATTTTCAGAGTTTACTTCTTCTAGCAAAGACCGATCTTCTGAGTCGTCCTTGACCACGGACTTGATATAGATGGATTCACGACTTGGGTCTTCAGCTAAAATATTTTCCATGGGAATTATGTTTAACGAAGATGGTTCTTGTTCTATTGTCCCGCCATTGGGCTCGACGTTCTCGCGGTCACACTCGCATCTTGGTAACTTGATGTTGCCTTTTGCGATTCTGTTGGGACTGAAAATTTTCTAAGTGAATCACTTGCCTTTTTAACTAATTCTGGTTTTTCAAGTTTTTTTTTCTGTACTGCGCTCCAGAAAGCTTTTTTCGATTATCAGACATCTTAAAAAAAATAGCGTAAAACATAAAGTGACGACATACGCTTTGTAATGGAAGAATTAAATTACTTGGATATGTCTCGATAAAGATTGACTTTTGCAAAAGAACGCTCCGACAAGTCCGATTTATTTTGAATTTTTTCATAGTTTGCAAATATTGCCCAAAAAAACGGTTATGTGTGTCTATAAGTACTTAAAAAAACTTTATTTTTTCCGATTTTCGCAAAAATTTTGTCTTTTCTTGCATCTATCATCTCAAGTCTTGCTTCAACTTTTTTTATACAGTGTGTCCGTGCGTTGGCTCCGGAATCCGGAAAACACTGTTTTATTTGATAATTTTAGAAAAAAGTTTAATTAAATAAAATCTTTGGCTTGTCTTAAAACGTCCCAAAATTATCAAATATTTATAGGGTTTGTAAAATATACGAGGGCCAAATTATTTTTATATTTTATATTGAGGTTGTGTAAAAAAACCTGATGGAAAGATATTCGGAATCGAATTTTATATTTTTAAACAACATAAAAAATAAATGTACCAGTCCTAATACATTTTTAGACATTTTGAGATAAGCAAAAGTTTTTATGTAGATTTATTTCTTTTCGAAAATCGTCAAAAAATTAGATGTTTTATTTAAAAAATGAAAGTTTACACCTGTCCCGCTGTTTTTGAATAACCCCATATGTTTTACAACATTTGGAAAATATGGAGAAATTTGGAATAAAGTCGACGTGTCCGAGCGTTTTTTCAATTATCGAGATATATCCAATTGTTCCAGACGTTTTTTACACCCCGTATAACATGTTATGCAAAGTTGTACCAAAAAATTCCTCCTTAGATTTTAAAATTAAAACAATGTTCGTATAAACAACATATTTTTAAAGCTTATTATTCTTTGTTTCTTGATACCAGCGTATATAACTTTTTAACCTGTCATCTCATAACATAACAGTGTGTTGAAATATGGAAAAAACCCTCTGTACTGTAAGCTATTTAAATTTTGAACAGAGCATAAGAGAAAATAAATGAAATGTGTAATAAAGTGTACTTACCTTTATTAAATTTTCAGTTGTCCCAAGAATGATCGCAAACTCGCACATAAGAATTAAGGACCAACAAATAATTTTTTTAACGTTGTTGCGTTTAAACTTAAAATAACACATTATCATCCCGCCCGGTGCGTATTTATGGGGTCTGGCTTAAAAGAGATCATTTCTACAAAATCTTGTATAGTAATAAAGTCCAGCGACGACGCGACCTGTTGCCTGTTTATTTAGAAAATGCTACAATAAAAACACATTTCCCAACAGGTTACGACGCGATGTTGCGTTTTTAAAGCAAACGTTTATTTGTTTAATTCGAGTTACACAAAATAGATTTTTAAATCTCACTCTCTCTCTCTCTGTATATATATATATATATATATATATATATATATATATATATATATATATATATATATATATATATATATATATCGGGTGTTGCATCGTCGATCGAGACATTATTAAAGAGCACTAAAACTCACATTCAAAAGAATAACTTTAGATATTTTTGATTAGCCCTTTTACGAGTTATCGCCGATTTCTTTTTAAATATTTCTCCTTTTTTATGGCCCCGTATTTGCGAGCACCAGTCATGCTAAAAGATGACTGTCAAATGAAGTTGTCATTTTGAAATGTGTGCTTTATTGTTATAAAAACTCGTACATCGGAAATATTAGCCATGAATTACACTTTAGAAGAAAAGATATTGATGATTAAATGGAATTATCAAGGAAATAGTTTGATTGGGTGTGTCAGACATGTTTGCTGCTCTGTATCCGAATAGACCGATACCTGCAAAATCTACAGTCGAAAGGACTATCAAGAAATTTGAGACAAAAGGCACTGTCATAAATAACTGCAGATATGAAGCAAGGCAGGAACAAAGATAAGATGCAAGAAATGATAGTGACTTGCAAGATCAGCACGAGGAAACTTGAGGATGACATAGGATTAGATCACACCACAGAGTTGCGAGTTTTGAAACGACATGGATATTATTAATACAAATATGAAAAGCACCAAGAGCTAAGAGATAGGGACGAAATACGACGGCAGGAGTTTTGTTTTGATATGATGGAAAGAGCAAACATGGATAGGGAATTTTTAAAAAACATTTGTTTCACTGACGAATGCACATTTACCTTAAACAATGAACCCAATGTTCAAAATTATCGATATTGGAGCAAAGAAAACCAACACAGGTTTGTCGAAACAAGGACGCAATATCCACAGAAAGTAAATGTTTGGGCAGGGATTTTCGGACAAAATATTATCGGGGCATTATTTCTTACACGAAATTTAAATGCAGAATATTATTTGGAACTACTCGAAGATCATATTTTACCTACTTTACATGATGCCGCCAGGGAAAATCAGCAAGTTTGGTACCAAATGGATGGCTGCCCGGCACATAGTACCCTGGCTGTCCGGGAATATTTAAACCATGCTTTTCATGGAAATGTTGTTGGCCTAAATCATACAGTAAATTGGTCAGCCAGGTCTCCTGATCTTTCGCCAAATGATTTCTTTCTCTGGGGCCATTTAAAAAACAGGATATACAAGGATAAAAAATTCCCAAATCTAGACGAGTTAAAAAATGCAATTTCTGTAGACTGTAATAGAATTTCAGTTTACCAACTAGCGAATGTAAGAAGAGAATTTTATGATCGCCTCGGTTATTGTCTAGCAGTCAATGGAGGAATATTTAAACATCTTAAATCCTAAAGTTATGACAATTTAATAGTAGGTACCTATTAATTAGTAAGTTATTGAAGCATGTAAAATGTCATAATTAACCTTGTAGTTGGATACTTCATTTTAGTTTATTTCAGATTAATTTGTATTCATGAATACACCTTTAATATTCCCGATGTACGAGTTTTTATAACAATAAAGCACACATTTCAAAATGACAACTTCATTTGACAGTCATCTTTTACCTTGACTGGTGCTCGCAAATACGGGGCCATAAAAAAGTAGAAATATTTAAAAATAAATCGGCGATAACTCGTAAACGGGCTAATCAAAAATATCTAAAGTTATTCTTTTGAATGTGTGTTTTAGTGCTCTTTAATAAACCTAAATAGAACTTTTCTCTAAAATAATTAGGGAAGCCAATAATTGGCCCCATTTAAAATTACATGGGATTTCCTATGTCTCGCTCGACGATGTAACACCTGGTATGAAGTTTTTGTTAATTTTGGTTGTGCAGTCTGTATAAATAAAAAGCAAATTTTTTTCTGCATAATCCTCAATATATTTCGTCATAGTTTTATGACTTCCTCAGGAGGATGATACCTAAAATAGTGTTGACTAAAATAAATTTTGTTCATTATTATAGTTTTCCTTACCAGGTAAATTCAAATAAAGCCAGCAATTACAACATCTAAGATGCAAAGTTTTGTAATTGCTGGCTTTATTTGAATTTACCTGGTAAGGAAAACTATAATAATGAACAAAATATATTTTAGTCAACACTGCTTTATTTTAGCTATCATCCTCCTGAGGAAGTCATAAAACTATGACGAAATATATTGAGGATTAAGCAGAAAAAAATTTGTTTTTTATTTATACAGACTGCACACCCAAAATTAACAAAAACTTCATAATTTAGTACAGTCGAGAAATACTGAAATCAGATATATAATATATATATATATATATATATTGGGACTGTTTCTTGGGGATAGGTTCATCATTTAAACGACAAAATAATATCAGTCTTTTCGGACTGTGGAAGTGTGTTCATCTTTTGCATCAAAGTACGGGAAGTCCAAGAATATGGATAACCCCGGGCCGGGTAGACTATGACAGCTGTTTCGTCCTTGTTGGGACTCATTCAGACAGCCATAACCCAGACGCACCGAGGCAATCGACGCTACTGTATCTTAAATCCGTTTTGCAAAACACAAGCAGGAAATAACATACCATAACGCCACCTAGCGGGTGCTGGCTTTAATGCAGAAAGCAGAACACACTGAAAAAGTAAAAAGTAAAATCCAAGGGCTATACTTTTTCAGTGTGTTCTGCTTTCTGTATTAAAGCCAGCACCCGCTAGGTGGCGTTATGGTATGTTATTTCCTGCTTGTGTTTTGCAAAACGGATTTAAGATACAGTAGCGTCGATTGCCTCGGTGCGTCTGGGTTATGGCTGTCTGAATGAGTCCCAACAAGGACGAAACAGCTGTCATAGTCTACCCGGCCCGGGGTTATCCATATTCTTGGACTCCCCGTACTTTGATGCAAAAGAGGAACACACTCCCACAGTCCGAAAAGACTGATATTATTTTGTCGTTTAAATGATGAACCTATCCCCAAGAAACAGTCCCAAAAAATATGTATATTTAAAATGGTTCAAGGAACATAAAAATTATATATATATATATATATATATATATATATATATATATATATATATATATATATATATATATATGTTTGAACGTAGACTTTCACGGATGGAGAAATGTGAAGAAATATTGATCCGGGAGTACATCCGTTCGTTTGTTAAATTCCTATTGGAATCTGGCAGACGTTTCGCCAAGGTCTCACTTGGCATTATCAATGCTTACTCGTTGCTGTTAAGTCGTAAACTGATCAGTTTACGACTTAACAGCAACGAGTAAGCATCGATAATGCCAAGTGAGACCTTGGTGAAACGTCTGCCAGATTCCAATAGGAATTTAACAAACAAACGGATGTACTCCCGGATCAATATTTCTTCATATATATATATATATATATATATATATATATATATATATATATATATATATATATATATATATATACATCTTTCATCATTTCTGCGTCCTTTCATAATCCATCATTTTTGCGTCCCCTAGAAATAGAGGCTTTAGGCTTTGTATTTCAAGTGTATATCGATTTTTTTCCTTTTTTTGTATTGCTCCTAATTTTTCTTTTAAATATCTCTTAAAACTAAAATATACCTTTTATTTTATAATGCAGCATTTTCAACTCCTTTCATATTATAATCAAATTTGCGTCCGGCGTATAATTTTGTACATTTGTCGACGCATTTTGCTTCCGAGCCGTATAATATTTGGACACTGCTCTATCATTTTTACTACTGCCCTGTTGCCAGAATTTTGAAAAGTCCGAAAGGTGGGAAAGATTACACAGCGCTTTTGAACCAATGATAGGTATGACTAATCTGTCACCAGAAACAGCTTGAGGGACTGGGCTGCTTATAACTTAAAGGTATAATTAATTGTTTCCTCATAATATGATGAAGACATGTAAATCTTTACGCCAAGAGCAGGATGAGATAACCAAGGTGCTATGAGTCTATTACAAAACCATCGATCTTTTATTAACATGCTTTTATTAGCTTCACTTATAACATTGTAATGGGACATTTCATTAAAAGATATATACAGTATGTATTCGAAATGGAAAAATTTTTGTTATTGATTTTACGAAAAAAGTGTATTTTTATAAAAAGTTCTGCATCGTGAAAAAATAGCATTGCCATTCAGAAATTTGATCCAGTAGGTACGTACAGGGTGGCTCAAAAATGAAAAAGTCATAATCCACGTGAAGCTAAAAAGACAAAATCTTTATTTGAAATTACACTGCCACTGCAAATATACAATTTAATAATATGTTTTTTTTTCATTAAAAAATATACAGCATGTCTTCGAAATCGAAAAAATGTATTATTGATTTTACGAAATTGTGTATTTTTATAAAAAGTTCTGCATCGTGAAAAAATAGCATTGCCATTCAGAAATTTGATCCAGTACGTACAGGGTGGCTCAAAAATGAAAATGTCATAATCCACGTGAAGCTAAAAAGACAAAATCTTTATTTAAAGGTACACTGCCACTGCAAATGTACAATTTAATAATATGTTTTTTTCATTAAAAAAATATACAGCATGTCTTCGAAATGGAAAAAAATGTATTATTGATTTTACGACAAAAGTGTATTTTTATAAAAAGTTCTGCATCGTGAAAAAATAGCATTGCCATTCAGAAATTTGATCCAGTACGTACAGGGTGGTTCAAAAATGAAAAAGTCATAATCCACGTGAAGCTAAAAAGGCAAAATCGTTATTTAAAGGTAAACTGCCACTGCAAATGTACATACAAGAGTTATTTTTATGATATGTTTGGAACACACAGGAGGTCCCAAAAGTAAAATTATTTTTTTAAAATCGCCGTTACAAAAAAAGTATATCTTCATAAAAAATTCTACATTGTGAAAAAAGAGCATGGTTAAATATTTTTATAGGGCATAGGGGGTGGCTAAAAATTTAAATTAAAATTGGGACTTTCAGCTTTATGAGCCACCCTGTATTGTCCTTCATCAAGTTTTTGAATAACCATGCTTCTTTTACAATGTAGAACTTTTTATAAAGTTATAGGTACTTTTTTTGTAAAATCGGTAATAAAAAAATTAATTTTATTTTTGAGACCTCGTGTATGTTCCAAAACTAATTCACTAAAAAACTAAAAGAACACGCTTTTATGAGTAGCGCACTAAAAAGTTAAAGATAAATTATAGTTTAAAATACTAAAAACATGTTTTTATGAGTAGCGCACTAAAAAGTTAAAAATAAATTAGGTATAGTTTAAAAAACTAAAAACACTTTACGGTTTACTGTTAGGTAACTATAAAAGGAAAATAATTATTTTGAACTTTTTAGTGCGCTACTCATAAAAGCGGTTTTTTTAGATTTTTAAATTATAATTTATTTTTTTAACCTAAAATGCAAGTTGAAAATATAAGTTTAAATAATATTAATATTATAAACATTTTTACTGCTTATTTCTTAATTTGTAAAATTTATTGAAGAATAAAAAGATTGATAACAATAGTAAGTATTTTCCATGCTTATATAATATAATATTATTTTTAGTTTATTTTTATGTGAAATTAGGAATGCTTAGCCGTCGACAAATTTCAATTATTCATAACAGTAACGGTGTCAGACATTTGCCCTCCTTCTGGTAAAAGTTATAATTAATATATAGGTGATAGATCAAGGCTGACAATTTTTATTTTAATTTACTGACATGGCACTGACATGTACACATTGCTATCACAGAATGGCGCTTTTTTACCAAGAGTTCTCAGCATTCTTTACATATGAGATCGCTATAAAAAGGAGTTTTGAGCCATGGACTCTCCTTACCTCATTCCATGATTTAAGTTTATTTTGAGTTGTTTTGCTGGAACCTGGAAATAAGATTGCGAATTACAATAAAAACCTATTTTTATTATAACTTTCGTTTATTTTATTTGGGTTAAGTCACCAGATTAGCTCAAACTATGACAAGGCGTCCAACAAAAATTATCCACCTAATAAAACTAAAACAGATATATTTAATGTCGACAGACACAAGCAAGTTTCTTCTTAATGCTTTTTGGCTGGAATCACTATTGATAAGACAGGTGTAATTTGGCAATTAAGGTCTTGCTCATTGCTCAGTGCTCAGGTTTATATAATTAAGGATTTAAATTGGCAAGTGTTAAGATAAGACAACCAAATTTTATACTGTTAGTTTCTTTTTAATTTTTCTCGCCAACTTATAAAGGAAAGAGCGATTTAAATATCAGTTAAGTACAGTTAAATTTACCAACCGAAATAAACCTTTTTAATACACTACAAAGATAATGTAAAATGTCGACCACAGTAACTGGCGAGCTAGTTTTTTTATTTAACAAATAAATTCCAAAATGTAGTTTTTGTTAAATAACCTTTTAAGTTTTATTTTTTCGAAAAACCGCATCAATCCAAATAGGTGAAAATGTTACACAGGAAACGTATCTAAAACGTCTATAAAACTTAATAATTTTGTTAAACTTAAGCTTCAAAAAGTTTTGCAATTTATATGTCAACTATATGTATAAAATACAGTTTCTGTAACATAAATCGTTTTCGAGTTTGAGCAACAAAAAATAGAAACTAATTTTGAAGGTGCTCTGTATATATTTCACCGGAAATACAGCCTGTTCCAAGCCAGGTTGAAAAGTAGTCCATATGCAAAATTTTTCCTTTTCTTTTTGGTCAAGCAGTTTTAAGCGTTCGCTCCAACAGACAATCCGACAGACAGACGGACAGACAAACAGACGGAAATGGGAGACCATCTGATATAGGGACCTCAACACGTAAAGATCTGAAAAAATCCCGGGAAGTGATTTTTTTCTAGCGAGAGAAGTAAAAAGTTGAAATTACTAAAATTAGAAATGATTTTTAAAAATGCAAAAATATTCCGTGAAAAGATAAATTTAGGATGTGTAGAAATGTCAAATTAAAATTAATAACCTCCAGTTATAATGAAGTGGCAATTTCCATAAGAAAGTGCGATTATTTCTTGATATTATACCTTTAAAATGGGCTAGTACAAACTATATCCCAAATCGATTACTTGTTATATTTTAGAAACAAATATAAAATGGTATAGTTTTTTTTGTAATAAAAAAGCCTTAAAATTAAAAGTACTAAAACTTTTAAAGCTCCAACAAGAAAAGAAAATTTTACGCGGCTGTTGTATCTATTAGAAAATAAAATTTCATTGTTCCTAACTTACACCCTGTACAGTACAACTGTTCTATTTCTATTTTACACTCCACTTACAACACCATTGATTTTTGACACTTTAACGGTAATTTTGTATTGCAGCAATTGCAGTATACCTATTCAAATAAGATATGCAGGCATGCATCGCTGTTTTATTTAATAACTAGCTTTCGCCCGCAACTTCTTCCACGGTATAACAATTTTACTCCATTACAAACTTTAAATACCATTGTAATACCCCCTTAGGGGTTGATTTATTAAAAACTGAAAAAAAACACGTGTTTAAACATTAACACTCAGATACACTAAGAAGGTTTAAGATTTAGTACTGCATGGTTTAAATTAGGATCTTCTAGTTGATCAGGTATGTTTTGACAGGTTTTTTCCTGTCATAGTTAATAAGTCTTCGTTAAAAACTTATGAAATATTCCGTTCCGTGCCGTTCATTTTTTTCACATTCGTTAGACAAAATTAGATTTTCTGACCTCAATTGACATACTTATTAGTTAACATTTTTGGGCAAATTGCCATTCGCTCGTTTTTATCCCCCCCCCCTAGTTTTTTTAAATGTTAGACAAAATTAAATATTTTGACCCCAATAACCCCGAAAACAACATTAACATTTTTAGATAATTTCCCAGTTGCTCCTTTTTACCCCCCCCCCCCCGACGTTAATTTTTTAAAAATGAGTTTCAACAAAATTAGATTTTCTGTTCTCCCAAAATTAGTTAACCCCCAAAATTAGTTAACATTTTTGGAGAAATTCCAAACCCCGCGCCTTTTTATTCCCTCTGCCCCACCGTTAATTTTGTTTACATTCGTTAAACAAAATTAGATTTGCTGACCTCAATAACCTTGAAAATGATATATCAGATAACTTTTTTTGAAAAATGATCAGTTGCCTGTTTTTATTCTCCCTCGTTATATTTTTTTAAATATGTTAGACCAAAGTACATTTTTTGACCGTAATAACCCCGAAAATGACAAATTAGTTAACATTTTTTCCAGTCGCTCCTTTTTATCCCCCCGCCGTCAATTTTTTAGATATAGGTTTCAACAAAATTAGATTTCTGACCTAAATATCCCCGTAAATGACAGATTAGTTAACATTTTTGGAGAAGTTCCCAGTTGCGCCCTAATATCACCCCACCCCCCACGTTATTCTTAACATCCATTACACAAAATTAGGTTTTCTGACCTCAATAACCTCGAAAATAACATATTAGTTAACATTTTTGAAGAAATTCCCACCAGCTCCTTTTCCCCAGAGTCGTCCGTTCCCCAGACGCGTACTTTTTCCAAGGTCGTCCGGAACCTAGATGCGTATTTTCTTAAAGGGCGTCCGCTCCCCAGGCGCGTATTTTCCCAAGGTCGTCAGTTTCCCAGGCGCGTATTTCTCTAAGGTCCTCCGGTTCCCAAACGCGTAATTCTTTCCATGGCCATCCGCCCCCTAGATGCGTATTTTCCTTAAGCGCGTACTTTTTTCCAAGATCGTTTGTTCCCCAGAAGCGTCTATTCCCCAGGGTCCTCCGTTCCTCAAACGCGACTTTTCATCAAGGTCGTCCACTTCCCAGGTGCGTATTTTTCCCAAGATCGCCCGCTCCCCAGACGCGTATTTTTACAAGGTCGTCCGCTTCCCTAGATGCGTATGTCCCCAAGGTCGTCCGCTCCCCAGACGCGTATTTTTCTAAGGTCGTCCGTTTTAAAGAAGCTTATTTCCCTCAAGGTCGTTCCCTCCCCCGACGCGTGTTATTCCTTAGGTCTTCCGCTCCCTAGGCGCGTATTTTTCTTAAGGACGCCCGCTCACCAGACGCATATTTTTTCCAAGGGCGCCCCTGGTGTGGCATTCAAGTGGGCAGCCTTACATATTACTTAACATTTTTAGGTAAATTCCCATTCGCTCCTTTATATCTCCCCCTCCCGTTAATTTTTTAAAAATCAGTTCCAACAAAATTAGATTTTCTGACTTCAATAACTCTGAAAATACTAAGCTAACATTTTTGGAGAAATTCTCAGCCGCCCTTTTATCCCCTCTCCCCTCCCTTCTCCGTAAATTTTATTTAGCATCTGTTACACAAAGTCAGATTTTCTGACCTCAGTAATCCCGAAAATGGCCCATTAGTTAACATTTTTGGACAAATTCCCAACCGCCCCTTTTTATTCGCGCCCAACCCGCAGTGGCAGTTTTCCTTTAAATAACGACTTTGTCTTTTTAGCTTTACTTGGATTATGACTATTTCATTTTTGAGCCACCCTGTACGTACTAGATCAAATTTTTGAATGGCAATGCTAGTTTTTTACGATGCAGAACTTTTTATAAACAGATAGGTACTTTATTCTTAAAATCAATAATACATTTTTTCCATTTCGAAGACATGCTGTATATTTTTAATGAAAAAAAATATTATTGAATTGTACATTTGTAGTGGCAGATTTCCTTTAAATAACGATTTTGTCTTTTTAGCTTCACGTGGATTATGACTGTCATTTTTGAGCCACCCTGTACGTATCAAATTTTTGAATGGCAATGCTGTTTTTTTACGATGCAGAACTTTTTATAATCAGACACTTTTTTCGTAAAATCAATATCAAAATTTTATCCATTTTGAAGACATACTGTATATTTCTTTAATGAAAAAACATATTATTGAATTGTACATTTGCAGTGGCAGTTTACCTTTAAATAACGAGTTTGTCTTCTTAACTTCACATGGATTAGGACTTTTTATTTTTGGGTCACCCTGTTTATATGAGATCAAATTTTTGAATAGCAATGCTATTTTCTAACGATGCAGAATTTTTTATAAAGGGACGCTTTTTTCGTAAAATCAATAATATTTTTTTTCCATTTCGAAGACATGCTGTATATTTTTTTAAGGAGAAAAAAACATATTATTGAATTGTACATATGCAGTGGCAGTTTTCCTTTAAATAATGATTTTGTCTTTTTAGCTTCACGTGGGTTATGACTGTCATTTTTGAGCCACCCTGTAGATACTAGATCAAATTTTTGAATCGCAATGCTGTTTTTTTACGATGCAGAACTTTTTATAAAATAAATAAAAAAATTATTATTCTTTCGTAAAATAAATAATATTTTTTTTTCCATTTTGAAGACATGCTGTACATTTTTTAATGAAAAAAATATTATTGAATTGTACATTTGCAGTGGCAGTTTTCCTTTAAATCACGATTTTGTCTTTTTAGCTTCACTTGGATTATGAATATTTCATTTTTGAGCCACCCTGTACGTACTATATCAAATTTTTGAATGGCAATGCTGTTTTTTACGATGCAGAACTTTTTATAATCAGACACTTTTTTCGTAAAATCAATAATAAAATTTTTTCCATTTTGAAGACGTACTGTATATTTTTTTAATGAAAAACATATTATTGAATTGTACATTTGCAGTGGCAGTTTACCTTTAAGTAACGATTTTGTCTTCTTAGCTTCATGTGGATCAGGACTTTTTTATTTTTGAACCACCCTGTATGTACTAGATGAAATTTTTGAATGGCAATGGTATTTTCTCACGATGCAGAACCTTTTATAAACAGACACTTTTTTCGTAAAATCAATAATAATTTTTTTCCATTTCGAAGACATGCTGTATATTTTTTTAATGAAAAAAAACACATTATTGAATTGTACATTTGTAGTGGCAGTTTTCCTTTAAATAACGATTTTGTCTTTTTAGCTTCACGTGGATTATGACTGTCATTTTTGAGCCACCCTGTACGTATCAAATTTTTGAATGGCAATGCTGTTTTTTTACGATGCAGAACTTTTTATAATCAGACACTTTTTTCGTAAAATCAATAACAAAATTTTTTCAATTTTGAAGACATACTGTATATTTTTTTAATGAAAAAACATATTATTGAATTGTACATTTGCAGTGGCAGTTTACCTTGAAATAACGATTTTGTCTTCTTAGCTTCACGTAGATCAGGACTTTTTTATTTTTGAGCCACCCTGTATGTACTAGATCAAATTTTTGAATAGCAATGCTATTTTCTCACGATGCGGAACTTTTTATAAACAGACACGTTTTTCGTAAAATCAATAATAAATTTTTTTCCATTTCGAAGACATGCTGTATATTTTTTTAATGAAAAAAAAAACACATAACTTCAGCAAAAAAAAACTTAAAACGAGACCATTCGGAAAAACTCATCGGTTTGTCGATGAGTTGAAGTTGAAGAAGTCCATTGAAGAATTATGCGTGAACATATAAAGAATCTCACATGCGGGCCGAATAATTGATAACCTCCTCTTGAGAAGACGGTTAAAAAGCACACCACTTAGCGAAAATGCTGTTCACTGCGTCACGGACACTTCATAATTATAGAACTAATATTTAAATACAATTTTATCATACTTTAGCGTTGCCAAGTTTCTGGTAGCAAAATCCACCGACCAGTAAAACTTTTAATATACGCATGTATAATTTTGCGCCTCTATCGGAAATTTTTACAACTAAAATTTATACGTCTTCATTTATTTTTCGATCATTTTTACTTCCATTTCGTCCCGCTATTATTCCCCGCCAATAGTTTATGCTTTAAACTGTCAAAGAACAATTTCTTTATGTAAGGTATGGTACTGTGGACCAGCCATTGCGACAATGTGGGACTTAAAATTTATAGCCATGTTCGAGAAAAACGCCTAAGTTAATCTTGCGTCCGATATACGGCAGCAAGTTTGCAGCGGTAGCAGAAATGATAGGGATTAGACCCCTTTCGGAAGCAAAAATGATAGGGTGATGTATATATATATATATATATATATATATATATATATATATATATATATATATATATATATATATATATATATATATATATACAGTGACCGGCAAAAAGTTCGCAACATATGGGAAAAATTTTTATTAGGTGAGTATTGGAAAAACTTTTCCGGGGGATCGGTTCTGCATGTCCGATAACCTAAAAATCGATTTTGACATACGTCACGTGACCACTGGTATAGCGTCAAATTAAAAAAAAAATTGTTAATTTACAAAAAGTGAGGTTAGTTGACGAGATATCAAAAAAAGTTATTTGAAAAAATTGCTTAGAATTAAATTCTAGGTCCTTGTGCAAAATTTTAAGATTTTATTTAAAAAAATTGGAAAACTCAATTTTTTTTAAATATTTTTTTATCGATTTACAATTTTCCGGTTTTTTTCGTTTAGATAGCTTGGCTAATGTAAAGCCCATGTATCTGGATGAAAATAAACGAATGTAGTAGTTTTTTCTACAATTGACAGGACAAAATTTAAAAAAACAGGGTTTCGCCGGACGCTAGCTGTTGCAATGATTTGTATCTAGCAGCAGTGTCAAAATTTTAGAGACATTTCAATGAGATTACATTGAGAAAACCTTAATCGTCTTAAATATATCTGAAGTTCGACTTTTTGTAAAGTTAAGGGGAGTAAAATAGATAATAAACAAAAAATTACCTGTTTATTTAATCGAAATTTCATAAACGAAAACCAATGTAAGAAAAACTTAAAAGTAGTCAAATTCTGTACTAACAACATAAAAAATCATTGTTTTTCCTTGGGTGCACAAAATTTAAAACTCAGTATGACCACCATTTCTCTCCATACATACTATTGTTCTCGAGCGCAACTCTCGATTAACATTTCGGAGCATTTTACGATTTATTTGCAATACACAATTTCTAATGACATTCTCTAAATTTTGTATATTCCTAAAGGGTCGATGTTTGTACACAGAGTTCTTTAGGTATCCCCACATAAAGAAATCTAACGGAGTCAGATCTGGTGATCTCGCAGGCCACGGATTTTCAGAAAACCGTCCTATCCACTGGTTTCCAAATTCTTGATCCAGCCACCTCTTCACCTCTCCGTCTTGTTGAAAGTATAAATTTCTTCTTTCGGCTAATGACAAATTGTCTAAAAAGTCAGATATCTCAGTTTGTAGAAATTCTAAATATCGTTCTGAATTTAAATTGTCTCTAAAGAAAAAAGGTCCCACTATTCTGATGTTGAAAATTCCGCACCACACATTAACCTTAAAACTATATTGGTCTTTACTCTGAATTACAAAGTCTGGGTTTTCGGTGGCCCACCATCTACAGTTTTGTGAACTGACGGTTCCGTTAGAGGTAAATGTAGCTTCATCCGAGAAAAGAACGTTCTTTGGGAAATTAAAATCTTCCTCAATCATACCCTGGAACCAGGCACAAAAATCGAAGCGGGCGTCATAATCCCTATCTTTTAATACTTGTACAAATTTAGGTTTGTACGGATGAAATTTGTTTCTTTTTAATATCCTCCGCACAGATCTTTCGTGAATGTTAGTGATCTCCGATATTTGACTAACTGCTAATTGGGGTGTTTCTGTGATCGACAAACACACATCCAGAGAACCTTCGTCACCTGTTACCGGTTTTTCATGGGAAACTTTATACTGATTTTCTACCGATCCCGTTTCTTTAAATTTATTGACTAGACGAGATACTGTGGAATAATGGAGGGATTTATCGGGGTGCCTCTCATTAAAAATTGCTGCTGTTTCTCTATGGCTTTTGTAATTATCTCCAGAAATTAAAATAATTTCTATCTTTTCCTGAAGAAGTAGTGTGGGTGCCATTTTAAGGAATAAAATATTAATAAACTTATGTAAAATATCAAACTTAGTAAGATGCGAGACATAAACCAATGACATAGGTTGAAATCAAACAAATTATAATTTGTTTGACATTTTTCTGTTGTTTTTAACCTACTAGATTATTTGGTTGTTTTAATTTCAGAGCCTGCTTTGGTAGTTTTAAGTACAACTAAATAGACCTGGTTGTTAAATTTATGTGCGAAAAATCTTAATAAAATCTTGATACAGTCATTTCATTAGATTCAAACCATTGCAACAGCGAGCGTCCGGCGAACACCTATTTTTTCGATTTTGTCCTGTCAATTGTAGAATTGTAGATCTGACTCCGTTAGATTTTTTTATGTGGGGATACCTAAAGAACCCTGTGTACAAACATCGACCCTTTAGGAATATACAAAATTTAGAGAATGTCATTATAAATTGTGTATTGCAAATAAATCGTAAAATGCTCCGAAATGTTAATCGAGAGTTGCGCTCGAGAACAACAGTATGTATGGAGAGAAATGGTGCTCATACTGAGTTTTAAATTTTGTGCACCCAAGGAAAAACAATGATTTTTTGTGTTGTTAGTACAGAATTTGACTACTTTTAAGTTTTTCTTACACTGGTTTTCGTTTATAAAATTTCGATTAAATAAACAGGTAATTTTTTGTTTATTATCTATTTTAATCCCCTTAACTTTACAAAAAGTCGAACTTCAGATATATTTAAGACGATTAAGGTTTTCTCAATGTAATCTCATTGAAATGTCTCTAAAATTTTGACACTGCTGCTAGATACAAATCATTGCAACAGCTAGCGTCCGGCGAAACCCTGTTTTTTTAAATTTTGTCCAGTCAATTGTAGAAAAAACTACTACATTCGTTTATTTTCATCCAGATACATGGGCTTTACATTAGCCAAGCTATCTAAACGAAAAAAACCGGAAATTTGTAAATCGATAAAAAAATATTTAATAAAAATTGAGTTTTCCAATTTTTTTAAATAAAATCATAAAATTTTGCACAAGGACCTAGAATTTAATTCTAAGCAATTTTTTCAAATAACTTTTTTTGATATCTCGTCAACTAACCTCACTTTTTGTAAATTAACAATTTTTTTTTAATTTGACGCTATACCAGTGGTCACGTGACGTATGTCAAAATCGATTTTTAGGTTATCGGACATGCAGAACCGATCCCCTGGGAAAGTTTTTCCGATACTCTCCTAATAAAAATTTTTCCCATATGTTGCGAACTTTTTGCCGGTCACTGTATATATATATATATATATATATATATATATATATATATATATATATATATATATATATATATATATATATATATATATATATATATATATAACATATACCGGGTGTCCCTGGAAAGTGGTTCGCCTCTATAACTTTTTTGGTTTTGATGATACAAATTTGCAATTTTAAGGATATGTATAAGGCATTAAAGTACATTTTTTTACAAGTGATTCAACTTTTTTCAACTTTCGGTTTTCCGGGAAGTGACATCAACTTTTGATTTTTAAATGGGACACCCTGTATATTTTTTATATTTTTGACTCTGGGTTACATTCTGAATATAACTATTTGCCGCTTGTCACTTTTTCTTATGTCAAAAACAAATGTATTTCAAAATTAACTTTTTAGTCTAGAGCGCCATGGATATGTTTAAGTCGTTAATATTGGTATTAGCAACAGAGGAAAATGTTTTTAATGGAAACCGAAATTATAACAACAATAGTAAAATACCCTACTTATGGTTCCAAATGTTTAAAATGTCCACAATCTTGTTGTTGACAAAGCCGGACTTTTTCGACAGTTGCTCTAACTACATTCCTTAATATTCTCGGATTAATCCTGTTGATTGCCGCCCCCACTTTATTTTCTAATTCAAGACGAGTTGTTGAAGGAATATCGTAAACAGGGACGGACTGGGTCCGGAAAATTTGGCGGGCTATTTAAAGGTAAAGGCGCCGATTTAAATTAATAAGCTTTTTTAACTATTATTTTCACTTATACGAAAGGGCGCCAGGGCGTCTTGTAAACAAAAGGTGCGGCGGGCTGCGCCCGCCAGCCCGCCGGGCCAGTCCGTCCCTGATCGTAAACTTCATTTTTAATTGTACCCTATAAAAAATCTAAAGGGGTGAGGTCAGGTGACCTGAAATATTTGGAAAATGAAATAAATAAAATTATAAATTTATAACTGAGTTCGGTTTTACCTTGGTGGCCACCTAACAGGACCGTTATTTCCAATCCACTTTTCACCATAAGTATAATTTAGGTAATCCCTCACTGCTCCTATGTTACGAGGAGGGGCGTTATCTTGTTGAAAGAATAGGTTTTCTTGATTAATCATTGGAATTTTGCCAAGAAGCTGCTCAACTTCTTGGGTAAGAAAATTTAAATATCTTTCCCCCAATCAACCCCTAAGGGGGTGAAACGGGTTCAAACTTTGTATGGAAAAAAATATTAGATGGTCCTATTAACTTGAAACTTCATAGAAGTACTCTAAAAAATAACGGCCAGATTCTCCAACGCTAGTCCAGTCTAATTTGACAACCAAAAGTTTTAAACTGACAAGTGTAAGAATAAGACAACTAAGTTTTATATGATGAATTTGTTTCTGAGTTTTTTCGCAAATTTATTAAGAAAAAGGCAATTTTAGTACTCGTATGTACTTTTGACAATAATAGAACTAAATTCATTCTAGATACCCGTTCCAAGATGAAAATCGTTTGAAAGCCAAGCAAATCGCTGAAATATCAGAATAATTCATAAGTTTTTAATGACGACTTATTACCCTGTTAAGTGCCCATCAAAGATTATAGGACCTAAAATCCTGTCGCCAAGAATCCCGACCCGACAATTAAACCCAAAACATTCCTGAAAATTGCCTTCCTCCATCCGATGTAAGTTTTCTTGACCTCAGTATCGTTTGGTATTTCTGTTAAAAACACCCAAATTCGTAAAACGGCTTTTGTCAGAATAAATAATTTTGGAGGAAAAGGTGTTATATTCAAAATATTTATCTAAGTACCAGTTGCAATATTGAAGTCTTCGATAATTGTTATTTTCGTGCAACGGATATTATTTATTATATCCATGTAGATGATTTGGAAGTTTGACACACTAAAGAGATCTCCCTAACTAAAGCATTAATATTTACCGGCACGTATGCCAAGACGTCAATTTCTTTTTCTTCACTGATTAATTATAACTGGTTCATTTTTATTATTTGCGCATTTTTGGACTAGCTTTAAGAAATAATGACGTGTTGGGTGACGGCGCACAGAAGGGCAGAATTTTAAAAAACTGGCCAAAACCTAAACGATGACCTAGAGTCATAAAATTTACTCAATATGATTATCAGGAATAATATTGTACAAATTAATTTACATATTTGTCAGCTGACAACTTATATAACGGAAAATTTAATAACATAATAAAAAAACAACATAAGCAAAAATGGGTAGGTGTATTATACAGGGTGCTTCATTAATAATGCAAAAAAATTGAGGATGAGTTATCTGCTTAAAAATAAGAAAAAAAGTTCCTATAAACTTATGCCTGGAAGTCCTTCCTTTTGGAGATACAGGGTGGTAAAGTTTTATTTTTATTTTTGTTTTTATAAATAATTTTTGAAGTAATGCCTGCAATTTAATAAAAATTGGTATCTAGGGTTTTTTACATGCGAAATTTGAATTTGATGTTAGAATGACTCTCACTTGTAGGGGGCGCGTAGGTAGGCTCGAGAACCGTTGCAACGGTTCTCGAGGTATTCGACTTCTACCAAGTATGCCTTTTTCACGTAAAAACGAAAGGGAAATCTATTTCTTTGCATAAAAATGTAACACAAGGAAGTATAAAAAAAATTATGACTTCTTAAAAGAGTACAATTTTTTCCGCATTATTAATGAAACACCCTGTATAGCGAATTTAAATAATTTTTAAAAATGCTAACTAATATTTCACAATTTCGATATTTGAAGTAATTAAAAACGCAAAACAAAAATTACTTAGTATCAGTTCTTCTCAGAAACACATAATCGATTATTATTAATCCTCGAACCCGGAGTCTGAGTCACTTAAATTATTAATTTCCTACTCTTCGTCAGTAGCATCCATGTGAGATCCCTTTGGGTCAGGGGCTAACAAAAAAGCTAAGACTTCTTTTTCGGATGACTTGGATTGGAAGTTTTCGTATGCCTGATATAACTGGATCAGAAGATACAAGCAGTCTGTTAAAGACATCCTCCAAGGTCTGTTGCCTTGAACACTTCCGGGAGAATCCTCTATATTTCTTGATATCTTTATTTAATGCCCCCTGGGCCTCTTCTGATAATTGCCCAATTGGTAACAAAACCGATTCAATAATGTCTGGTGAGTGAATTAAAATTTTGTGGATCGTAGTCGGCATGTTGTACCAGGGATACTTTTTCACCAGTATTCTGGCTGTTTCCAGAGTATAATCCTTAAATTTTTGTAGATTTATACGGTATCTACTAGATATAGTTTGCAAAATTATTTTAATTCTTTTTATAATATCTTCTTTTTTGTATTTAATTACACTTGATAACACTTCGGGGCAATTAGTTAGAGCCTTTACATGCGAATGCAAATGATCGCATTTAACTTCAATTTTTGTTGAATTGCATGCCAACATTATTTCAGAAAGCGATCTTCTACTTAAAACAACATTTTGGTCCGGATCTAAGTTCTTTGATCCTGAAATAAATCACAATAATAATTAGCCTTAAAGCATATAGAATCGATAAATACGGGGAAATTCGAGGTGACACAAAACACATTTAATCAAGTTATCTTAAAAAAACGGACATATACGGAAAATATTTTTACGCTAATTACTAACTGAACTATCCTGCTACAAAACTTATTAAAAAGTTGAGCCCGGAAGATCACGGAAGTTAACCAAAACGTTGTCAGTAAAATTAAAACAATAATTTTGAATTAACCCCAAAAGTTATTTCCGTATAAGATACACATTCTCAAAAACTATAATTATTTTTACATAAATAGTATAGCTAAAGTTACCACTTACCACCAGGAGTACAATCCATTTTACTTTAAGCACTATAATGTTTACAATATGCACAAAAAACTAGCCAAAATTCTTCGCAAAAACACTTACGCGAAAAACATTTAACTACTGACAGCATCCAACGAACACTGTCGAATCCTATGTCAACCAAATGTCTATTTATAGAAAGGACCATGGTCTAGCAAGGCCACCAGATGCGTAAAAGGGTTAATTGACGAAGTTTCTGAATTGGGGTTCTGGCCAGCTTTTTTAAATATTGCCCGTCTGTGCGGCGTTCAGGATATCTTTCGGTGTAAAGTCGAACTGCAACAGTTTACTTTTGTCTACACTCACCAAAAACTAAAAGCATGTCAATTTTTTCACTTCTTGAATAATTTTTCATCTTGTAGATTAGAAATTCCAAAAGTATTAAACAATACTGACAACAAAAATCCACATTCAATAGACATTTGGTTTCAAAGCCACCTTAGTTCGGTTGTTTCACGACATTACTATTATTATCCTCTCAGTCATGACCTACTATCTTGACTAAACGCTATAAAAATCCATTTATGGAACAATGCATTGGTTCAACGTAGGGGTAACGATTTTTTAGTCTTTTAGGAGTAGTTGAGTTAAAACCTTATAATGTGGGATATCAAATTATTCGTAATAAAATGCTCTTTTATTCTAACTGCACGAGCCACCATGTTCCCATTTGAAAAAAACGGGTAAAATAAATTTGAAAATTAAATTGCACATAATTTGAAAATTATGAATAAAAACAGGAAAACGTAATTTTTCCCTTGTTTTTAAAACTGAAATAAACGACTTTAACATTCTCATAGCACTCTAGACTAAAAAATAAATTTTGGAAAAATCCTTTTTTTACTTGACAAAAAGTGACCAATGGCCCATATTTGTATTCAGAATGTTACTCTGAGTCAAAACAAGAAAAAAATACTGGGTGTCCCATTTAAAAATTAAAAGTTGATTTCGTTTCCGGTTAAACCGGAAGCTGGAAAAGGTCAAGTCATCTGTTAAAAAATGCAATTTTATCTCTTACAAACACAGTCCAAATTATATCTTTTTATCTTAAAAAACAAAAAAGTTATAGGGGCGAGCCACCCCCTTGGGACACGCGGTATATGTATATATGTATATATATATATATATATATATATATATATATATATATATATATATATATATATATATATATATTTATATCTATCTATCTATCTATATATATATATATATATATAATCTGGCCGTTATTTTTTAGAGTACTTCTATGAAGTTTCAAGTTAATAGGACCATCTAATATTTTTTTCCATACAAAGTTTGAACCCGTTTCACCCCCTTAGGGGTTGTATTTTGAAGAACTCTTCCTTAGTAGATGCCTACGTTCTATAAGAAACAAGTTTCTAGACCCAGCGATGTGGGTTGTGCGTTGATATGTTAGTCAATCAATCAGTCAGTCAGTTCCTTATATATATATATATATATATATATATATATATATATATATATATATATATATATATATATATATACAGTGACCGGCAAAAAGTTCGCAACATATGGGAAAAATTTTTATTAGGAGAGTATCGGAAAAACTTTCCGAGGGGATCGGTTCTGCATGTCCGATAACCTAAAAATCGATTTTGACATACGTCACGTGACCACTGGTATAGCGTCAAATTAAAAAAAAAATTGTTAATTTACAAAAAGTGAGGTTAGTTGACGAGATATCAAAAAAAGTTATTTGAAAAAATTGCTTAGAATTAAATTTTAGGTCCTTGTGCAAAATTTTAAGATTTTATTTAAAAAAATTGGAAAACTCAATTTTTTTTAAATATTTTTTTATCGATTTACAAATTTCCAGTTTTTTTCGTTTAGATAGCTTGGCTAATGTAAAGCCCATGTATCTGGATGAAAATAAACGAATGTAGTAGTTTTTTCTACAATTGACAGGACAAAATTAAAAAAAACAGGGTTTCGCCGGACGCTAGCTGTTGCAATGATTTGTATCTAGCAGCAGTGTCAAAATTTTAGAGACATTTCAATGAGATTACATTGAGAAAACCTTAATCGTCTTAAATATATCTGAAGTTCGACTTTTTGTAAAGTTAAGGGGATTAAAATAGATAATAAACAAAAAATTACCTGTTTATTTAATCGAAATTTTATAAACGAAAACCAATGTAAGAAAAACTTAAAAGTAGTCAAATTCTGTACTAACAAAACAAAAAATCATTGTTTTTCCTTGGGTGCACAAAATTTAAAACTCAGTATGACCACCATTTCTCTCCATACATACTGTTGTTCTCGAGCGCAACTCTCGATTAACATTTCGGAGCATTTTACGATTTATTTGCAATACACAATTTATAATGACATTCTCTAAATTTTGTATATTCCTAAAGGGTCGATGTTTGTACACAGGGTTCTTTAGGTATCCCCACATAAAAAAATCTAACGGAGTCAGATCTACAATTCTACAATTGACAGGACAAAATCGAAAAAATAGGTGTTCGCCGGACGCTCGCTGTTGCAATGGTTTGAATCTAATGAAATGACTGTATCAAGATTTTATTAAGATTTTTCGCACATAAATTTAACAACCAGGTCTATTTAGTTGTACTTAAAACTACCAAAGCAGGCTCTGAAATTAAAACAACCAAATAATCTAGTAGGTTAAAAACAACAGAAAAATGTCAAACAAATTATAATTTGTTTGATTTCAACCTATGTCATTGGTTTATGTCTCGCATCTTACTAAGTTTGATATTTTACATAAGTTTATTAATATTTTATTCCTTAAAATGGCACCCACACTACTTCTTCAGGAAAAGATAGAAATTATTTTAATTTCTGGAGATAATTACAAAAGCCATAGAGAAACAGCAGCAATTTTTAATGAGAGGCACCCCGATAAATCCCTCCATTATTCCACAGTATCTCGTCTAGTCAATAAATTTAAAGAAACGGGATCGGTAGAAAATCAGTATAAAGTTTCCCATGAAAAACCGGTAACAGGTGACGAAGGTTCTCTGGATGTGTGTTTGTCGATCACAGAAACACCCCAATTAGCAGTTAGTCAAATATCGGAGATCACTAACATTCACGAAAGATCTGTGCGGAGGATATTAAAAAGAAACAAATTTCATCCGTACAAACCTAAATTTGTACAAGTATTAAAAGATAGGGATTATGACGCCCGCTTCGATTTTTGTGCCTGGTTCCAGGGTATGATTGAGGAAGATTTTAATTTCCCAAAGAACGTTCTTTTCTCGGATGAAGCTACATTTACCTCTAACGGAACCGTCAGTTCACAAAACTGTAGATGGTGGGCCACCGAAAACCCAGACTTTGTAATTCAGAGTAAAGACCAATATAGTTTTAAGGTTAATGTGTGGTGCGGAATTTTCAACCTCAGAATAGTGGGACCTTTTTTCTTTAGAGACAATTTAAATTCAGAACGATATTTAGAATTTCTACAAACTGAGATATCTGACTTTTTAGACAATTTGTCATTAGCCGAAAGAAGAAATTTATACTTTCAACAAGACGGAGCTAGCATTCATTCCACAAATGAGGTGAAGAGATGGCTGGATCAAGAATTTGGAAACCAGTGGATAGGACGGTTTTCTGAAAATCCGTGGCCTGCGAGATCACCAGATCTGACTCCGTTAGATTTCTTTATGTGGGGATACCTAAAGAACTCTGTGTACAAACATCGACCCTTTAGGAATATACAAAATTTAGAGAATGTCATTAGAAATTGTGTATTGCAAATAAATCGTAAAATGCTCCGAAATGTTAATCGAGAGTTGCGCTCGAGAACAATAGTATGTATGGAGAGAAATGGTGGTCATACTGAGTTTTAAATTTTGTGCACCCAAGGAAAAACAATGATTTTTTATGTTGTTAGTACAGAATTTGACTACTTTTAAGTTTTTCTTACATTGGTTTTCGTTTATGAAATTTCGATTAAATAAACAGGTAATTTTTTGTTTATTATCTATTTTACTCCCCTTAACTTTACAAAAAGTCGAACTTCAGATATATTTAAGACGATTAAGGTTTTCTCAATGTAATCTCATTGAAATGTCTCTAAAATTTTGACACTGCTGCTAGATACAAATCATTGCAACAGCTAGCGTCCGGCGAAACCCTGTTTTTTTTAATTTTGTCCTGTCAATTGTAGAAAAAACTACTACATTCGTTTATTTTCATCCAGATACATGGGCTTTACATTAGCCAAGCTATCTAAACGAAAAAAACTGGAAATTTGTAAATCGATAAAAAAATATTTAAAAAAAAATTGAGTTTTCCAATTTTTTTAAATAAAATCTTAAAATTTTGCACAAGGACCTAAAATTTAATTCTAAGCAATTTTTTCAAATACCTTTTTTTGATATCTCGTCAACTAACCTCAGTTTTTGTAAATTAACAATTTTTTTTTTAATTTGACGCTATACCAGTGGTCACGTGACGTATGTCAAAATCGATTTTTAGGTTATCGGACATGCAGAACCGATCCCCCGGAAAAGTTTTTCCAATACTCACCTAATAAAAATTTTTCCCATATGTTGCGAACTTTTTGCCGGTCACTGTATATATATATACATATATATATATATTGATTGATTGACTAACATATCAACGCACAACCCACATCGCTGGGTCTAGAAACTTGTTTCTTATAGAACGTAGGCATCTACTAAGGAAGAGTTTTTCAAAATACAACCCCTAGGGGGTGAAACGGGTTCAAACTTTGTATGGAAAAAAATATTAGATGGTCCTATTAACTTGAAACTTCATAGAAGTACTCTAAAAAATAACGGCCAGATTCTCCAACGCTAGTCCAGTCTAATTTGACAACCAAAAGTTTTAAACTGACAAGTGTAAGAATAAGACAACTAAGTTTTATATGATGAATTTGTTTCTGAGTTTTTTCGCAAATTTATTAAGAAAAAGGCAATTTTAGTACTCGTATGTACTTTTGACAATAATAGAACTAAATTCATTCTAGATACCCGTTCCAAGATGAAAATCGTTTGCAAGCAAATCGCTGAAATATCAGAATAATTCATAAGTTTTTAATGACGACTTATTAACAGTGACAGTACAAAAACTTGACGAAACATACCTGATCAACAGATGCGGCTCGTCCATAAGGTCATTTGGTCAATGACCCACCTAAATTTATTTTCAATGATACACCTAATAATTTATTGTCGAAAACCAAACTTTTCTTTCAAAAAAGTGAAAGTTCCATGCGAAAACTCGCCAAGAAAGAATCAAGCCAAGCCATCGATGAAAGATATCTAAGCTTGCTCTGGGCTCGGTCGCATTTTAAATTGACCTCATAGGTTTATATGGACTATATAAATGTATTAAAACTAAGAGAGAAATAAAAATATGCGCTTTAGGAAGTTAAAAAGAGATAAAATTTGTCGACGGCCCACCAATAATATTGCTTTCGGCGCGCGCGTGGCCGGCGACGCTGCCGGTCCCGGGCCAATACACTCGAACCGCCCCGCCCCGTGAAATATGCTCTTTTAAAACATTTGGGTTGGACAAAGAAAAACTAATTACCAAATATGCGCATTGTATTAAAAAAAACGGTGTTTCAAAAATGCAATTTTAGTACCTGTAGCATAGTCGGATTAAATAATGAAACGGATAAATTGCAGAAAAACTTATATTTATTGTAAATCACTAAAAATACATATTTAACGAAAATCGCCTCATAGTAGAGAGGAGAATTCTCCCTTGTATTGCCTATTTATTCTAACCTTAGATTCTAACACATTACGAATAATCATACTTTTAGTACAAGGCGCGCCCTCTATTGAGGAGACGTATCAAAACGGAAAGCCGCTAACAATCTTAGACTAAAACACATATAAAAGCAATACTAACACTCGTATTCATAGTCATTCTTCAGAGATTCGCCAGCTTTTATCCCGCCGCATATTCCGGTAATGCATTTCATAGACGGCGAATCGCTCACTATGATACACGCATCAACAGCGCGTAAAAGTGATAAACATCTAGAGTAGCAATGTTCAATATACTACACTACCTATTTTATATTTTTTGCGGTGTTTATTTGTAGGTAAATAATTTCTTGGCAAAACTGGGCACATTATTAAAAAAACGTTGCTTAATTACAACAGTGTATTTTGCTTGCTGCGTTGATATCACCAGTTGCCAACAAAATTTTAACCCACCTGTCAAAAAAACTCACAGGCCGCGCCTGCTGATCAACTAGAATATCTTAATATAAACCAGTACTAAATCTTAAACTTTCTTAGTGAATCTGAAGGTAAATGTTTAAGCACGTGTTTTACAGTTTTTAATAAATCAACCCCTAAGAGGGTGAAATGGGGGTTCAAAGTTTGTAATGGAGTAAAATTGTTATACGGTTGTAGGTATTACCTTGAAAGTACGAGAAAGTACTCGAAAAAATAAACACATGTTTTATAACTTTTTAGAAATCAACCCCTAAGGGGGTGAAATGGGGGTTCGAAGTTTATAATTTAATTATGGATATAACTAACCTCACCTAACATAACTCCTGTATTCATAATCATGACACCACAACTACACTATTACCTACCACCTATACCACGCGGACGAAGTGGCGGGCGGAAGCTAGTACAGTATAAATATAGGACAGTCACAATAATTTAATAGTAATTATTTTACTACTAAATTGGTTTTGACGGCAGTTAAATTATAACTTGTGGCTTTTTGAATTTTTCTGAAAAGACTATTTTAATTTTTATGTAAATTTGGGCTTGCCGCCCGTGTGCCCCGCACCCCTAGCACACCCGGGTGGAACGGCCCTGGTTCAAATTATAGAATCTCTTGCCCGCTGAAGTTTTTTGCACTGTTAAAGCCATTGTCAAACACAAGTACTCAAGTACCTACTAGTACTACACTACTACACAAAGGACACAATAAAAATATCAAATAATATCGAAATACATTACAAAATAATTAGGAAAGCCGAACCTCCGAAACACCTCTTAAACAGTAGTAATAAGTGCCGGCGCGACGTAACGAAATGTAAACAAAAGTTTATGCAAATACAATGCGCATAGTACCTAGGTAGTCGAACCTAAATGTTTTACGTAGACGGAGCGGTTTGAGTGTATTTCCATAGTCGCCCGGGACATCAGGCGCGTGACGGCCGCACGCGTGCCGACACCCGACAGCGATCGATATTGTTTAGTGTTTAGTGGGCCGTCGACTACTTCCTGATATATTTGTCTCGTTTTAACTTCCTAAAGTGCGTATGTTTGTTTCTTAGTTTTAATGCATTTATATAGTTCATATAAACCTATGAGGTGAATTTAAAATACGGCCGAGCCCGAAGAAAGCAACAGGAAATTGGTGTTTGGTTTCGCCGATTCTTTCTTGGGGAGTTTTCGCATGGAACTTACACTTTTTAGAAGAAAAAGATAATTATTTTTTGGTTTTAAAAAATATGTTATTATTAATATATGTATATTATTATTATTAAATATAAAAATGGATCATTGAAAATAAATTTAGGTGGGTCATTGACCAAATGACATCATGGCCTGGAAGTTTCCCTTCCAGACCTAAACTCGGCAGTCCTTCAAGTTCCGTATCATCAGACTGCATCCCCTTCAGACTTCCACGGTATATTAGTACTTAATAAAATCTAATTTTTTTCCGCTTTCGCGCTAACAGAAGACTTAAGTTCTCTTAATTTCATTTACTTAAGTATGCTTAAGTGCAGACAGTCGTTTCTTTACTGTTTATTGTCAAATGTTATTTGGTCAACTAGAAAGTCTAAACTTAAAACTGCAAAATTTCGAGAATTTAGCTAATAGATTTTTTATAGTAAGTACCTAGTCTTATTCTGATAAAAGTAGGATTTTTTTTGGAAGAATACTGTTTTCATTTAGCACACTTTATAAAATTTTAATGTTTTGTATTTTAGATACGAAGCATTATTATTAAATCTAGATAGTTTTTTAAACAGGAAAAATTGATTACTGCATAAAAATGTATCCCTAAAAATAATATAATATGCCACCTTAAATGTCAACATAATTAATTGGTCGTACATTTTTACCCCAGGATTTACAAAAAGGTTTAAGACTTAGTACGAAATTTAGATCTTGCATTAATAACTTTGGTTTTGACAAGTTTTTGTCCTGTCATTGTTAATAAATCGTTAATAAAAACGCATGAGTTATTATTTCTACGATTTGTTTGGTTTTCAAATCATGTTTATCTTGAAACTAAGGTATTGCTAAAATTAATTTAGTTCTATTACTGTGGAAAATAGATACTTAAATTGCCTTTTTCTTCATAAATTTGCGAAAAAAACTTATAAATCAATGTAGTACAAAACTTTGTTGTCATTCTTACGCTTTTGTCAGTTTAGACCAGTCTTAGCAGTCGCGAATCTAGCCGTTAAAATTTTACATGTTGAAAAGGGTAGCTAGGATACGATTCCAGATCACACTCTATGCAGTGGGCGATCGTCCATGGCGGTAGAATTTGAGGAGTGTAAATCAGAACCATTTACAAAAAAGTCTACTTTTTTTCCGTGTTGAGCAGGTAGTGTTTTCGGTAAGCCCTTGAACATAGGGCGATAAAAACTTAATTTTTCCAAGCCGGCGATTCGGCTAGGACGGATCCTGTTCACGACGCAAAGCCATGATTCATTCGGCCCATTATGTATGGAACCGTAAATATAACAATAAAAAAAGGAAACACTTACTTTTATCAACAGTGTTCTCAATGCAATCAAATTTTCTCTAGCATCAAAATCGAAGTGATTGGTAGTCACAACTCCAGCCAAGCCAGCAGCAAAGGAGTCATGTTTTCGCGGTGATAAACCGTGCATATTGTTATCTGAAAAGATTATATTTTTAATACTACAGAATAAAACTTGTATAATTGTATAACAATGAACCAGGGTTGGCTGCCGAGAGGGTAACCCAAAAAGACAGTGGGGTTTTGGGTAAAATCCAATAAAAAACACGGGTTTTTAAAACCGTACGATACTAAATTTCATTTAAAAACCAGGATAATATCTAGTTGTAAAAGTCTAATATATATAAACTGCTGGCCACTCGAACTTACACATAGAGATTTTTAGGCAAAATTTAAAGTTCAATATCTTCAACAGGAATGCAAATTTTTGAACGCGTCTTGCAGATTTTAAGAGCTAGTTTTTTTCGGATTAAGCTGCATGACGTATATTTATCGTAGGACCATACGTTTATTATATACGGGGTGATCAATGAAGTCATGCGAAAAATCAAAAAGTTTGTATGAGTGAAATTTCCGCAAAAATTTTTTTTGGTCGTTGCAATATGGTTCGTTACTAAGGTAACATCAACATCTCTAGACGTTTTTGTCACTTTTTGGATTAAGGCCCTTAGGTCTTGTACACAAGGGCGTAGCCAAGGGAGGGCAGGGGGGGGGCACGTGCCCCCCCCCCTGGCACGAGCAAAAAGCCAAGATTTACCAATGTGCCATTCAAATTTCCCGTACGTCTTATTCCTAAATCAGCAGTCAGCTGCGGTGCCTGCCGGTCAGTGCTGTCGCAGCTGATTTTCAAAGCGTACTGAATGTAGGGCAGAAGATTTAAAAATCGAAACGTTTAAGAATTTAAAACATTTAAAATAGCTTTCTCTGCAGTTTAAAATCATTGAGGGTGGTTAAATAAAACACTGTTTTTTTTTCAAAAATAAAAAATAGTTTAAATTATTAACATTATATAAAAAGTTTTAATTTATACCAGTAGACAGGTACAATCGGTACTTGTATACTAGTTAATTACAAATTTTAAAAAATCAGTAGTTTTATGTATTACCATGAGTTTATTTCCTCAGATTTTTTTTTCAATCGATCAATTCATCGGCAGCCTCCAATGAAAAACAAGTATTGTTTTTTAATATTTGTTTACAGTACTCCATCGTATTTATATTCAGGCAATTTATATTTTCTTTAACGACACAAAGTACAAGAAAGAGTAGTACTCATATCACACTAATTTCATCAATCGAAAAGCCACTAAACTTAATTCATAATATATTTTCAGTCACAATAATTTTTCAAATTTTTTTGTGCTTATTTGGATTTAGTTTCGTTTTGAAAGTTCGTACTAAAATTAGTGGTTTTTCCAAGATCAGTACTGACGTACTGAATTTGGCCACTTTGTACTGAATTCAGTACAATTGTACCGAAATGGCAGCACTGCTGCATGTGGCCCAAACGTGTGAAGTGGTAAGAAAGCTTTTGCTGTTAATTAATAATAATAATAATAATAAATTCATTTATTTGTGCCAAAGAAAAATAAAAGTACAATAATAAAGAATTGTAATAACAAGTACAATAGCAATAACTGTAATAGCCAAAGGAATTAAAAATTTCGAGAACATACTAGTTGGCACAAATGGGTAGAAATTTTGATTAAAATTAATCATTCTTCCAATCCTACCCCACGCAAATATTTTTTAAGTTTACATTTAAAATTTATATAACTTAATTAAAGGTGGCTGCCGTGCGCTGTTCCTGTTCACTCTGTTTGTGTTCACGCAGATCTCAGATATAAAATAATTATCAAATTGTAATATAATTTTTCTTACAAAATTGGCCTAACAATATCCTATACTATACCTGCACCATAATCGACAATTTTAGCATAATTTCAAATTTTTTAAATTTATTTCAATTTATTTTAAATAAAACCGCAAACTTTTACCGGCTTATTATGAAAACAATTTATTGTTTTTTTTTGCAAAATAATTTGTTTTCATAAAATGTTTCGCAAAAATAAAATGTAGATAAATTTTATACATTCTTTTTGTTAAGCGATGTTCTGTTTTAGCAGGTATTCATTATTTTCTTTTTTAACTGATTCGAGTTTCTAATTTGCAATAATAATACGTATGTACTATATACTATACATTATCTATGAATAATATTTTTTTAAATAATGTTTTTTTTTATATTTCTTTGCAAAAAAACTAAAAAATCTAGACTACGTACTACTACGTTGCGTCCTTGGGGTCCAGAAAATCTGCCCTCCCGGTCACCTAATTCTGCCCCCCCCTGCTCAAAATCCTGGCTACGCCCTTGCTTGTACACACTACTAAACATAAAATTTGGGTAGCAAAATTTTTAAAATGCTATAACTTGACATTGGATTGACGGTTCTTGATGATTTTTACAGATTTCGAATCCTCATTTCACGTAGATTTTCTATAATTAAACATTTTATTTGGGGGTTGAAATATACAGGTTGAAATTTACACATTATACCGGGTCGATAAATAGACAAAAACGTAGGGTACGACGCGCTCTAAGGTTTGGCATTATTTAAATTTTTGTAAAAATAAATTCTCACCTCAAGTTGTTTTTGTTTAATGTCCTTCTCACTGTTCTATCCAAAACTTTCACCCCAGTTTATTGTCTCAAAGAGTCATTCAGTTCTTTGTCTACCCCATGCCCATATTTATGATCGGCTGTAATTTCTACGCGACGCGTCAATTTCAGAGTAGGGTTTTTTAGGGATTGCAGGAACCTTTAAATTAGGTTAAGAATTAGAAATTTTGTAAGAATTGACTTTTGGCCGTTGTTAACCAATCTTGTATATTGTAGAATATAATGTAATAAACTTGTTCTTGTCGCTACGTTTTTGTCTATTATCGACCCGGTATAATGTGTAAATTTCAACCTGTATATTTCAACCCCCAAATAAAATGCTTAGATTATAGAAAATCTACGTGAAATAAGGATTCGAAATCCGTAAAAATCATCAAGAACCGTCAATCCATTGTCAAGTTATAGCATTTTAAAAATTTGGCTACCCAAATTTTATGTTTAGTAGTGTGTACAAGACCTAAGGGCCTTAATCCAAAAAGTGACAAAAACGTCTAGAGATATTGATGTTACCTTAGTAACGAACCATATTGCAACGACCAAAAAACTTTTTTGCGGAAATTTCACTCATACAAACTTTTTGATTTTTTGCATGACTTCATTGATCACCCCGTATATAATAAAACTATGGTCCTACGATAAATATACGTCATGAAGCTTAATCCGAAAAAAACTAGCTCTTAAAATCTGCAAGACGCGTTCAAAAATTTGCATTCCTGTTGAAAATATTGAACTTTAAATTTTGCGTAAAAATCTCTGTGTGTAAGTTCGAGTGGCCAGCAGTTTATATATATATATATATATATATATATATATATATATATATATATATATATATATATATATATATATATATTCTTTCAAATATCAGAATAAGAATAAACAGAAAAAACGTCTGTAAGTTCAGTATAACAGGAATATACACTTTTTATAAGATGCCAGTATTAGTCTTAAAATTCGACGTTTCATTTTTTACCGACCATCGATAGGTAGGTTTGATTTTTCTAGCATGCTATTGTTACATACAGCTTTCTTCATGTATAAGAGCATAGAACGTGTAATATATATGCCCCCTTCTAGCTCCATTATTAAAACATGTTTTATATTATATACGTTCTTACCATTTATTGCTAATAAGGGTCTGCGAGGACTATTAACGGTTAAGTCGATATTGTCAAACCGAGGTGCCATGGTTAAACAACTAATCGGCAGTGATTGTGGGCAGTATCCTCTTGTAATAAATTCGTGTTTGACTAGCTGATCAATCTTTGGTCTTTTAGCTGGTTCCGATTGCAGCATGATCATTATCATATGCTTAGCATTTGGAGATAAATTTGTGCTTATCCTAAAAATTAGTGTTAAATATTCTAAAACATGAGTAGAAAAAGTTACATAAATTTATGCATAGAAGATTTATATAGTACGTTCAATAATTACTACATACTTTATAGGCTGCTTGGCGACTGCAAGTTAGTCTACATCATCGAGTACAAGAAAAGAAACTACTTGTTAGGAAAAATAGACATTAGCTAAATAAGAAATCTTTGGTTTGCCGGAATCCTTCTTGTCCAATGTTGTAATAAATAATCATATTTGCGATAATTAAAATTAGTATTGATTTTTTAATCTCTTTCATTGATACTTGCAGTGGCACTCTGTATGAAAAATAGCGATAGCGATCTTCGAAACATACCGAACGGTGATACAAAGTAAGAATTTGCAAAGAGAGCCCGATCGCTATCGTTATTTTTCATACAGAGTGCCACTCCTGATCTTGACGGCTGACTATTTAACTCTCACAGCATTCATTCCTTACGCCACCGTACAGAAACTAAAGACTTACGCAGGTAATCCGATCATCATAGCTGCCATTTCTTTGGCTGCTTTTTATTTGTACTCGGGAAAATGATAATTTTTAAAGCGGTTTGTCGGGGTTGGTATAAATAAGTGGTTTGTCACCCCAAACCATTTTTTTATTTAATAACAAAAAAGTCCAGGTAAAACAAATTCTAAAAACCTTCGGTATTCTTTCCCATTAAGTCTATTTGGAAGAAAATGAGGCCCAATGAGGTGGTCACCGACAATTCCAACCCAAATATTAAAAGAAAACGGTTCTTGAAAATTATTTTCTACTAAGGCGTGTGGATTGTTTTCGGCCCATATGTGTTTGTTATGGAAATTAGTAATTGAATTGCGAGAAAAACAAGCTTCATTTGTAAACAATATTCGACTTAGGAAACCTGGATTTCTTATTATTTTACCGCGTAACCAACCACAAAAAGTTAGTCTTAAAGGCAAATCTCTGGGCAATAGAGCTTGGACACGTTGCATATGGTAGGGATATAGCTGCTGGTCTCTTAAAATCTACCACACTGTGACATGGGTAATGTTCAGTTCTTCAGCTATTTTCCGGGTACTGGTATGAGGATTTGCTTCAATTTCATTTAAAACAGCTTCTTCCATTTGAACTGTTCGTACCGTTACAGGCCTCCCGATGACAACCGTCGATCTTTTAAAACTGCCTGTTTCAGAAAGTCGATGGAGACGTACAAAAGTTCTTCCGTTAGGTACTACACGCCGAGGAAATCTTTCATGATAAATGCGTCTTGCAGCATTAGAGTTTCCATGAGTCATTCCGTAACATAAATGCATATCTGCCATTTCACTGTTAGTAAACTGAACCATATTGGACAAAAAATAATTTGAAAAATAATCACCAAAAATACTTTTTATAAAAATTACAAATTAATATCTTAATAATTTCACAACAGCTGTCAAGTTGTTTAGCAAATGCTGCAATCGTTTTCCAAGGCAACCCTTGATTATTTCCTATTTTTTCCCCATGTTTCTCGTGTGGTCCAGGGATATGCAATTAAGTGGATTTTTTTCAAAAACTAATCAAGATACGAAAAAACTTCAAGAGACAAAAAAGCTGTACTTTTAGTTGCTTAATAATAAAAAAATAAAAAAATTACAAAAAAATGTGTGGCGTACATTTTTTTTGTCAAAAATATTCGTTAAGGTGTCGCTCGGGGCACCACTGGACTTAATACATTTAATCAAGTTTGGGCTAAATTAGCCCCTTAACACTACGAATAACACTGCCAAATTACAACAAAATTGGGTAAAGGATATTTAAGATATTTCCGAAAAAGCAATTTTTTTAAAAAAGTTTAACACCCTGTATCTTGAAAACGAAGCATTTGCGGACTCATGTTTATATAAAGTTTTAGTCTTAAAATCACTCAAATAATTGTGTGTTAAATTTATTGTACATACTTAATTAACACCCTGTATATGGGATCATCTTAGGACCTTAGTAGCACCGTAGCAATTGAAAACAGTCCTAGTACTGACACAAAACAAACGCATTTTGGGGTAATATAAAGTCATTATAATATAGAATCATAAATACAATACAGATTCCAACAGCATGTGATTTTTACACTTTATAAAAAAATTTTACCAAATTGATTTTTTTTAAATCCCATTGCTGACGTCCTCGGGACGGCAACATGAGACGTCCGTAGGACGTCACTTTGGGACCAATTTGGGACCTTTCTAACGTCCCAGGGACGTCTTAGGTGGGATCATCCCACCTGGGACGTTGAGGATCAAAATGGAACGTCCTGGGGATGTTTGTTGCTTGCTGGGACATAGTTTCCTTTCTTATACTCGATGGCGTAGACTAAAGTGCAGTCGCCGCTTAGATAATTTAATAACTCACTGTAATTCATTAAATGTTAGTTATTAATTTAAAAACAAACAAATCAACATAAAAAGACGTCGACATTTTGCTCGGAGAGAATTTGCAGAAAAAATGGACAATTTTGGATTTTTATCTTGGCATAGTTAGATATCCCCCCCCCCCCCCCCAAACATAGTGCTTTCGATACGCCCCTGTTAAAAACTATAAGAAATAATTTCGCTATTGTTAAAGTATTAAAAAATATATTTAAAACTCATTTTTGACATCGACAACTTATCTGGTCATTACTACAAATATTAAAGTCAGGCATCACAGTGCTAAATACTAAACCAGGGTTCCCAGCAATTAATAAACGAAAATTCCCTGACATTACAGAAAAATTCCCTGACATGACAATAGAGCAAATAATTGTATTAGACGCTCATTATACATATTTTTTTATTAAGTTCCATATACTATACGCTAAGAAGCCAAGGACAAATATTCTAATGCACAAATAAGAAAACTACAAAATACAAGAAGAGCAGTAGTCAGCGCTTAATATTATTATTTTAACATTGTTGTTGTTCAGTCATTTGTTATTAAAAACCAATGACTTTCTGATGTAGACACATGAGAAAGACATACATAATTCATCAACAACAAACAATCAAAATATTATTTTGCGCTTTTCTTTTCGCGCGCCGCAAAATTTCGAAAAACTTATCGAATTTTATCAAAGCACAGTTTTAAAAGGGAAGTACAAAATAAAATTTTGGTTTTGTTAATGAATGATATGTCTTTTATGTATATGCCCTAGCAAATAACGGTCTTGAATACGTTTCCCAGAAACATCTACCATATTGTAAAAAAATGTGACTCTATTAAAGAAAAATATCTCTATCCAGTACAATATTAGGATCCAATTCTTTAGAAGTCATTCTAAAATTCTAAATGTATAGCAATTTAAGGCAAGTTTAGCACTTAGTCTCTGTACACGTCCCTCAAATTTCAGTCTACAATCTATAGAAATCTATTCTCAAATTATTTACAATGATTCTCTAAAAATACGTCATTCAAATCGCATGTAAAGGGCATGACACTGGTCTTAGTAATATTAAAGGTAAGCTGGTTAGCATTGCATCATTGCTTAATATTTGCTAAGTATTGTTTACTCTTTCGTCGATTGCTGTCCCTGTTACGCCACAAAATAGTTTCATCATCTACAAATAAAGTCATTTTCCCCTCTAAGTATATCAATATTAGCGAAATCATTATTAAAAATAAAAAATAATTGCTACACTACAGCTTTGCTTGTCCATTTTTTATCCCAGTCAAAATTAAACATTAAACTTTCTGTTATACAGTAAAATTTATTGAAAAGAATCGTTTTCTCTTCAATGTAAGGACAATAAACCAGTAAAAGACAATTTCCTTTTAAACCAAAAAGCCGAATCAAGAACTAGATAGACAAGAAATAGATTAATCATTTTATTTAGGAACCAAAAAATAACGGCATTTGTTATTTTCCCCGACTTTAGCAAAAATATCTTTATTTTTACCGACTACTACGGAAATTTTCCGTTTTCCCTGGCGGTTTTTGAATTCCCTGACATCTCCCTATTTTTCCTGTTTTATCTGACGCTGTGAACCTTGTAAATAAGTATTTTTTTTATTAGTAGGTACCATGATACTAGAGATGTTAAATTCCCAAGAATTTATCGTTGGCGAAAATTCGCGAATACTCGATTTTAAAATAATCAAAATGCCTATACATCGAGGACTGATCTTTCAAGAATCTCCAATAAGTCTATCACTGGCATAAAAAGAAAAACTTTGAGCAGAATTTTATTTACACGAAATCGGCATTGCGGCGCGCCGCGCCGTGGCGGTATGGGCCATAATCAGTAATCTGATGTTGCTAAAAGTAGGAATTTCCAGGGTTTGCGAATATTTGTGCGAAGCTTTCAGCGAATTATCGCGATTATTTCACTCATGTGTTAAAAGTCCCGTAAGATGAGTGAAATTTTTTAAAATTACAGCGATAATTTTTTTACGTCAATTAAAAAAAATTACACCGAAAATTTTATACCAGTTGTTTTAAGCCAATCAGATGCCTTGTTTTTGACAGGTTGCTATGGCAACAACCCGAATTTTTCGGAAATTTTTTCAGTCACGTGACCTAGTTGAAAAATTAATAAGTGCTAATTTCCCTGGCTTGACAGCTGTCACGTGCAGATGTCAGAATAACAACAGAAGCGTAGATTAAGTTTTACAAATATTTATTTTCAATTCAATAATAAGTAGGTAGGTACATGTTATTTATTTTTGTACTCAACTCAATCAGAAACAAAATTTTACTAGGCACGCCTTTGAAACGTCAAAGTGTCAAAAAAGTAATTAAATAGCCACCTTATATTAAAACACCAAACCTCAAAGCTAAATAAAGGCTTGCCAAATTGTCAAAATTTGTATTTTTTTTTTTTTTGAAATAATTTTTGGTATAAAATTTTCGTACCGAATCTCCCGCAAGCTTGAATTAACCTCCGAAAATTTTTTCTCTGTTGCGAATTTTTATAAGAAAATTTCCCTCGGCTGACGCCTCGGGAAATTTTCAATTAATTCGCACCTCGATAAAATTTTCGGAAATAATTCAAGCTCTAGGGAGATTATAAGTGATAATTTTTTCCTGTCATTTTCTTGGTTGTCATGTTTGAATAAATTAATTTGTGTTTTCATTCGTGAAATAATCCCCTAAATACCACTCGAGTTTTAAAATTACTGATAATTTTTCACTCTTACGTGTTTTCTTTGCAAATTTCACTCGTCCTGCGGACTCGTGAAATTATAGAAAACACGCAATCGTGAAAAATTATCGGTAATTTTTAAGCTCTCGTGGTATTATCCCCGACAATTTGCATTCTTCGCTTGGAAATAATCGCGACTCACATCTCTACATGATATCCATAATTATTATTAATACATTAAAAAAAAATTCTGTATAAAAGAATAAAGTAAAATAGATCTGTTGTAAATAACACCAAATTTGTGGTAAATAATTAGTAATAACAAAGAAAAAAATCCTTATTGATGTTTTGTTAAAAGATGTATAAATTTCCGTATATGTATACGAGTACATATTATTTTCAACAAGTTTCCCTAAATAGAAGATACCTACTTGTAATCACATTTCTTAATCCTTGCATAAGTCTCCTTTAAACTACTTGTTTCAAATGGTGGTTTTCCAATAAGCAAAGTATACATAATGCAGCCCACAGACCAAATATCAACTTCATAAGAATGACCCTTCTTGCTTAAAATTTCAGGAGCTATATAGTTTGGAGTACCACATAAGGTCTTTTTTCTTTCTCCATCATATTCAATTTTGGCCGCTAAACCAAAATCGCCAATTTTAACATGTAAGTCATCATTTAAAAAAAGGTTTCCTAACTTTAGGTCTCTATGAATTATTCTATGGTGATGAAGGTACTGGACTCCACATAACAGTTGGGTCATATAGAAGCGAGTTTCTGGTTCTGTTAATGCCTTTCTTCTTTTATGCAATTCCATCATGGACCTTCTTTTACACAACTCAAGTACAATATAAATATTAAAGCTGTCCTCAAAGAAACTGTGGAACCCAACAATATTTCGGTGGAGCAATGCAGCGTGAATCTGAATTTCTTGTGTCATCTTTTCCTTTTGATTCTGTTTGGCCATAAGCTTTTTTGAAACAATTTTTCCTGCATACGGTTGGTTGTTTTGGGTGTTTATAATTTCGTAACATTTAGCAAATCCACCCTAAAACAATATATGAATTTTCATAATTTTTTATTGTATTGTTACCATTCCCCCAACCCCCCCCCCCGCAAATTGGTTATTGCATTTAAAAGACCTACATTACATTCAAAAATTAAAGATACAATGTATAATAAACAATGGGATTTACCCCCCCCCCCCCTCCCCCCCAAAAAAACTAAATTAACAAACTCCGGTTATTTAAATACCAAAATGTTCACTGAGAACGAAGTAATGGTGCATTTATTTTTCTTATTATATAAAAAATGCGTACCTAGCAAGTGAACTTAGGGGCTAAAAGTGCTTTTAACTCTAACGACTGTATGTTATGTACAGTTCTAAGTAGTACCTACTATAGTCCCGTACTAAATAACAGCCCATTATTTCCCACGTGGTGTAAGTTCAATTTGTGCGACTTTAAGGTAATACCAGGATTTATTTAGATTTTAATCATTTGATCAGTTGATTATTATCTGTTTGAATAAAAACGAAATGAAAGTTTTAGAGTTATTTGGATTTTTCTAGAAACACAAATGCAAATTTCCAATTTATTTCCCAATAACTGAAGCGGGATTCACTAATGACTAATTAGGTTCAAGACTCGGTTCAAGACTAGTACTAGTTTAAATTTAAATTTTCTAGTTGATCAGTTTTGGCAATTTTTTCGCAGTCATTGTTAATAAATCGTCATTGAAAACGTAAAAGTTGGTCTAATCCCAACCAGCAAAGTTAATTTATAATTTGATGGTTCTACAAGTATTTTATTTTATTGGTATTTTATTAATACTTCCAAAATGCTGATTTATTACATAAGACCTGCAATAAACACTATTCTGTTGTAGACAGCTAAAGTGTTTTATAAATTTATCATTATAACGTTTATATAATAGAATTATAAAATATCTTATAAAACAGTCAATATAAAACTTTTCGGCCTATAAAATTAAATTATTTTATAGTGATCTTTTAGTACATTTCGGCGATATTTTTAATTCCGTTATAAAATTATTTTAATGTTGCTTGCTTAACTTTAAAAAACTAGTTATATTGAAGTTCTTTAAAAATAATTTTGCCTTTAAAAGTAAATTGTTCTTTTAGTGATTACTTTAAAATTATTTTATAGTTTGGCAATTCCATTATAATATAAAAACAAAAATACATTTGTTATAAAATTAAAGTGTTTTCGTGAATATATTTGCTGTCGTTAATACCATAATAAAGCATATTTAAGATAATAATTCATTTTATACCTTCCCTGAGCCCGCTGAAGTCCATTTTAGATTAGGTAACGTAGTAAAGGTTTTTGTCAGTTTTGGGTCTAAACTAAATATAAAAATTAAAAATGTCGAATATGGGGTAATGAAAAAAAAAATTAAAAAAGTGGAGCTTTTTGAAGAAGGTTAAAGATGTGTTATGTAAATATGATGTGTAGTAAGAACATTAGTGTTGATAATGATAATGCGGTGCAGTTAAATAAAACAGTGGAATCCACTAACTGCCTTAGTCCCTCAGATCAAACGTCAATATGCCGAAGTGTTTGTACTTCTTCCTGTACTTTACTTTAGAAATAACAGACTGACAGTACTTTTTCAAACAAGTAAAGTAATTTTATAACGTTTTCAAACAATCCATCAATTACATCTATAATAGAAACCTTTCGGTTATGCTCTATTCTTATTTAATAATTTCCACTATAAAAACAAAGATACCATGATAAACAGTTGAGTGTACACTGCACGTACAAGCACCTATTTTTTAAATGGAAAGGGGCTTCCTCAGAAATCAAGTGGGGGGGGGGGTCTTTTTTGGTAAGCGTCGGTTATATTAGAGAGTTCTCAAAACAACCACGGCGCGAGGAAATGACACTGACAGCCATTTCGTGGTTTTAACCACTCATCAGATTGCTGCAAATGTCAACTGAAACTTTTGAGTCTTAACTACTAAATGTAAAATATTCTCATTAGTGACTACCGAGTATTGAAATCGAATAAGAGGCAACGCGATCGCGCCGGATCGGTCTTGATACGTACGTCGACCGCCATATTGGTGCACCTAAGCTTCAATTTGATATTTTGTGAAAGTTCGTCTTTGTATTTACGTTTTCTTTTGGTATTAAAAGTGTTCTCTTGATTAGTTTGTGCTATAAGTTATCGAATAAGAATGGTCGGCCTTTAAACGAAATTCGGTCCTGTCTGGCGGCCATATTGGTGCTACTTTGTTTATTCCACCTTTGTAGTACGTAAAGAATTAGTCGCGTTGCCTCTATTCGTTTTCAATACAATGAAAAAAAACTCTACATTGGCTGGATGATGTTGCCATTGAAATGGTGGTGAGAAAACAGTAAGCAGAAATCCCTTCGTGACAAAGAACGCAGGTACCTTACATCAAGGACATCACCCAACATTGTCGAGGGTTGGCGGAATCATACGATGCGTCCTCCGCGGTTCTCGTGGGGATGTCGCTTTTTTTTAACACCGAAACGATCACAAATCCTATATTTGTATTTTCATTGTGTCCTTATTTGTATGTTTAAAAAAGTCACACTTCCCTAACAAAAAAATTCTGGTTTTAACGCAGTCCGGTCCTGTCGCAGTACCGTCCGTTTTAAAGCAAAATATTTTTTAAATGTTTCATAGAGATTGCGTAGTAGCTTAATTTTTTTAAAAATGCTTGCCATTGATACAAAACTACTTTATAGAAAGAGGTAATTTTTAAATGACTGCATTCGGGAACATAAAATGGATCGAGTTTAAAATACTAAGTATATCGCATGTATGTTAACATTTACAGCTGGTAAATATATAAAAGTATAAAGTAATGATGCCTAGAACAAATTGGTTCAAGATTTTCTGCAGGAAATGATCAAATCGACAAAGCTATCTTTTGTACGTTTTAAAAAATTTTCCTAAAACAATAATAAATACGGGGCCAGCTTAAATTTTGTTAGAAATATGCTATATATTTCCCAATAAAACTTAATTCGCAGTAGAAATGTTGGTCTCTGTACTACAATCAGAGCTACAATCAACGTCTCTAAATAATAAAAAGTGTAGATTTAAAATTACTAAAATGGCTTCTTACATTTACAGAAGTAAATAGTTGGCGACATTTATTATATTTTTCCTGTGTTTAGTACAAAATTGCTTCTTGCAGCTAGAATAAATTTTAAAAACTTTTTTATTTTATTGGTGTGATTTCTTGTTGTATTTTCACTTTATAACGTTTAGCTGAAACTACTAAAAAACTTTTATGAAACTGATGTTTAATTGTTTTATAAAAACAATATAACAAATAGTCAAGAATATTTTAAAGAGCAGTACGACACGCTTTAATAAAACTTTATAATGCTGTTCAGTTTTTTTAAGAGCTGCAGAAACGTTTATAAAATTGTTATCTAATGTTTGCAAAAGGTTTTACAAAATAATAACGCTGAGACTGAAGCATTATATAAAATGGTGCCAATTTTGTATTTATAGCTGTTGTAAAACCGCAATAAAAACATTCCTGAGAGTAATGTTGTTTTATAATATTTTTGTCAAAAAGGTTTTCGCGACTAATAAAATATAAAATTGCTGGTTGGGATATTTTTGCGATTTTTATCATGGAACTTGTTCCTAAAATGAATTTAGTTCTTTTATTGTGTGAAATACTTAAATTTTCCTTTTCTTTGTAAATTTGCGAAAAATGCAAAAATAGATTCATAGTACAAAACTTAGTTGTACACTTAACTTATCAACTTAAACTGTTGATTGTTAAGACCTGTCCTAGCGTCTTAGCAATAGTGAATCACACCATTAAATTTTAATTTTATTTAATTTTGACCACTAGTTGAAAAAAAAAGGAAATATAGGAGATACATGTTGTAGAGCATTTTTTTGAATGGAAATGGAACGAACAGTAACACTTCTTTTCAGCTTTTGTATCTCAAACAATTCTTGCGATATTTTAATAAAAATTTGGTTAGACGCTGCTGCTTACCACCCAAAACAGAACGCCAATGAGAAAATTTTAAACTTTTATACATGCTTCAAAATTGAACAAAATCCCATATCTAATAACAAAGATATAAGGGTGTGTATATGAGGCACTGTAAATTCCTATTTTGCTTATTTGACGATATACTCAAAAATTAAAAAAAAAAGTTTTATTTATTTATTAACGGACAAATCCCATTTTATAATTTTACAAGCTTACAAAAATATATTTATGTTCTTAAAGATTTTAAAATTATAATAAAAATAGTTGTCTAACATGAACAGTTACATTAAACAAATACGGTATGTACAACAATAACAAACGTATCCATAATTTACAGAATTATCGTCACAAAAAATTATTAACACATTATCACAGATTAAGGCGGGTCCCTTTCATTTTAAATGAGGTGAAGGAGGAGCGAAAACAGTTACTATTGCACAAAATCCTGTTTATGGGAGAAAATTTACCATAACTAGAATTTACAACAAACAAGGGGTGATTCCATTGACTTTCAGCAACCGTTCATTCATAACTAGCCTTTTGTTTTGTTACATAAGTACAGTGTGCGTGTGTAGGAGAAAGAGCGACCGCTATAATTTCCGACTCCGCGATTCTTTTTATAGTCCTTGGGACTATAAAAAGAATCCATTTTTACACACACTTGGCACTGACACACCTTTTCTAAAAGTTTATGGGTAAAGCCATTTTATGAAAAACCAACAATCACTTAAGATTTCACTACATGTATATTCCGATCTGCCTGGAACGTACACATACAAAATTACACCTTTAAATCATCTAAATTCATCAATGAATCAGACGACGCCACGTGAAGCGACGTTGCCACTTTCACTCCAAATTTCGTCTCCACGCAATGGAAATAAATTACTAAAAATTTATTATGAGAAATAATGGTACATTGGTATATCTTGTTAATCCGTAGTTATATGCTTTAGCCTGTGGTATTTAGAATTGCAGATATTAACTTACTAACTTACAGTTATTGCGATATTTTAGTATAGTTTCCCAATCTGAAAATATGCAACATAACTGAACGCCTGGCAACAGCCATTGTCAAGATCAAGAAGTAGGTGGGAGCCACATAGTTGGCTGGGTTATAAATTATAAATATCTTGGGGAATCCCTGATTGCTCTGAAATGTAAATAATGGCATCGCGCCCTTGTTTCTAAATCAATGGACAGGGTTGCCAGATCTTGCAAATGAAAAAGCGGGACACGTGAATCTGTGACACGTGTTTAAGGGGATAATATTTTAATGTGTTCAAAATTTGTGTAAAAAAATGTTTCACTGTTTCAAGGACAAACATCCCAAATAAAAATTTCGACATTGCCGCGCAAAAAAAAATCAAAGAACATGCAATTTTTTCCTTTAATATATATTGTAAACTAAAAATAAACAAAGACAAACAAATAAACGAAAAATATAACAAACATGTTGTACATTGTACATATGTTTTAATAAAAATAAAGTAGGTGTTTATTTACCACTAAAGAATAAGGTAACATGTATATAAATATATTTGGTTGAAGTTAAATCAGCACTTTTTAAAATTATTCAAAAATCGGGATTTTCGACGTGCAAATCGGAAAGCGGGACAAGTAAGTTATGTCGATTAAAATCGGGACAGTCCCGCCTAAATCGGGACGTCTGGCAACCCTGTCAATGGGTGATTTCTTGTATTTCTTGATGGAGCACGATAATTAACCATACTCTGAACAATCATTCCATTCATTAATTTAAGTAGGAAAAAGATATCAGCATTTGTTCTGCGCGCTAACAAGGATTCTAAGCTCAGATCATGCCTAAGAAAGACCATCATGGTTTTCTGCTAGAATATAAAACTTTCTGGACACATGGCGGGCATACCCTTTTTGTACTTTTTCTATATTATCAATACGTATTAAATATGATGGTGACCATACACAAGGAAGGTACTCCAAACATGATCTGAAAACCGTCTTATAATTATTGTTAAAAGTAGCAACATTCCGGAAGTCTTTACCATAGCAAGTACGTCTTCGGGGGTTTTATCAAGTTTATTACACATATATATATATATATATATATATATATATATATATATATATATATATATATATATATATATATATATAATTTTTGAATTGTAATTGATTTAAATAAATTTATTATTATTATTATTTCTGAACAAAAAGCTAAGCAATTTAAGGGACTTGTTCAGAATTTGTTCATAATGCAAGTGAAAATCCAACTTAACATCCAAGTTTACACCCAAGTCAAAAATAGAAGACACTCTCTTCTAGAGCTTCATTATTAATATTATAAGCATAAAAGTCAGTAGCGGCTGGTGAAATTTCAAAGTTGTACTTATATCTCTGTTTCTACTTACAGGACCCGTACCAAATTTAGGAGTTTTAATAGTGAGCCCACTGGGAATGTTTTGGTAAAGAAAAAAACATTTTGTAAATTGGAAAAAAAAGTTGAAGTTTTGGTGAGCCACCCTTGGGAAAAAATGAAGGCGTTTAGGTATTTTATTTATTATTTTTTGCAATCAAATTTTCCATCATTTTGTCGACAATTTTTAAATGATAAGAGAAAAAAATGTGTTAATAGAAAGTTACAGGCGTTTTAATTTTTTTAAAATTATATTTTAGGTTTAAAAAATTCAAATGAATATAACTTTCTACTAACACATTACCTATTTTCTATTAAAATTTAAAAATTTTTGACAAAATAATGTAAAATTTGTTTAGAAAAAATAATAAATAAAATACCTAAACGCGTTCATTTTTTTCCCAGGGGTGGCTCACCAAAAATTCAACTTTTTTTCGCAAATTACAAAATGTTTTTTTATCTTTACCAAAACATTTCCAGTGGGCTCACTATTAAAACCCCTAAATTTGGTACGTGTCCTATAAGTAGGAACAGATATAAACAACTTTGAAATATCACCAGCCGCCACTGATAAAAGTAGGGGTGCTTTATACGATAAAATATCATTAATTTACACTTTCTGACATTTAGATTCATTTTGTTTCTAACACACCACCAATATACTCATGTAATGCTACAGCACCATCAATTGCATTGATGGGTGCACAAATTTTTAAATCATCTGCAAAAAACAGTGGCTGTGAAAACAATGTTAAATAAATAAGGTCCCAAATAGCTCATAGCTCCCAAATTATTGATCATGTTTGTGACCGTAAATACGCCCCTTGAAAAGCCAAGCTGTGCCCGGTTAAGATTAGCAACAATGGAATTCCTAATTTTATCACAAACAGTTTTTTTCAAATACCACATTTCAGAAAAAGTAACAACCCAATGCTCGCAGTCCGACATACCCAACGTAAGTTCCTTCAGTTTAGTCCTATAGTACCTCTGACATTCTGGTAATACACATACACACACAGTTTGGTTTTGTCCGAATATAGTTTTTTTACTGGTACCTGGGGGAGTATATGGAGGTCTGTTTCGAGGCGCAGAGACAATTTTGGGCATGCCTTTCATACATATATCTGATGATGAGATTAGTTTCTTCCTCATTTATGCGCTGTTCCGGCTTTCTAAAATACTGCCTCTGAGATAGACTCTAGTCTGGTCCTATTTTTACTGTTTCACGTTTAATTCTTGACTTGTTTTTTAAAGCTTTTATAGCAACTGACCTACTTGATATAATTTCTTTTATTGGTCTTGGTTTATAATTCAAGTTGTAGGGGTTTAGTAATTTTTTTTAAGCAATTGAAAGAAAAATAATTGAGCATCATGTTTTTGTAATACGACAAAAACGTGTTTTCTTTTTAAATGGACATACTAATTAATATATAAAGGCTTCCTTGTTTTGTTTTTAAAAATATGCATACTATAAGTGTAGGTACCTATAAACTTTTCAGTCTTTAAAATAAACCACTTCTCTCGCTCATTTATACTTAGGGTCTCCAGATTATGGAACAAACTGCCTGCAGATGTTTTCCCTTCCCGTCCCAACCTACAATCCTTCAAATCACGTGTCAATAGACTACCCTTCTCTTCAGACACCCACGGTACGTTAGCACTTAGGCTTGAAGTCTACGTGGGATGTCTCAGATAAAAAAAATAAATAAAATTTATTAGAGGCTTATCGAAATTGGTTAAAGCGTTCAAAAGACCTAAGTATGTTGCATTCAAAAATTAAAGATGCAATGTATACAAAATGTGTGACCCCACCCCCACCCCTCCAAGCTAAATCTGAATTGGCGCACCTACATGGGTTTAGGCTTATACAACCATATTTTGCCAGTGAAAAGTAATACATTTGTTACAACTTTTTATAAATTATGTTTAAAAATTTTAAGGATTTGATTTCTGAAAATAATGTTTGGTAAATTTATTGCTCCCCCCCCCCCCCCCCTTCTTGCTGTAAACTGAAATATCCTGACGGCTATCTACTCTAACATTGATATTTGGTAGGAAGTTATTTATTACGGCCTCAGGCAAACAATATTAGGGCAAATAAATATAAACTGGGGACCGCGTCCACTGTAAACACTCCAAAAATACTAAATTATATGACCGATGAATGTTACTAAAATTATGGCATATCTTATTTAAATTACCATTTTTGTATTTAAGACTTGGCTGGTCCTTTCTAAGTTTACATACCGGGTGTCCGAAAAGTCTTAGTATGGGCAAATACCTTTGCTATTACTGCTATTAGTAAAGATAGAGACCAAATTTTAGGTGTATCTTATTGGTTAATAAATCTACTTTTTTATGTAATTTAACTTTTTCAACCCTATGCCGTGTGGTACCACATTTTAAAGGTCTTCAAAAAAGAAATATTTTACTGCAAAACCGAGGTCCGTAACTTAATTCGTTTTTAAATGGCAAACCTTTAAAAATTAAAAATCGTGAAAAAATATAAAAATTTAAATACCTTCATTTCTCTTATTACTTTAAAATTTGTTCAAAATGACCACCATGAACTTCTTGGCAGTAATTAAGTCGGTTTTGGAACTCAATTTTTACATTTTCGAGAATGGCCGGTGTTACTTCTTGGCAGAGTTCCAACATCGACTTTATTACCTACTGCCAGGAAGTTCATGGTGGTCATTTTGAACAACTTTTAAAGTAATGAGAGAAATAAAGACTTAATTTTTATCAAGATTTTTAATTTTGATAGGCTTGCCATTTAAAACGAATTAAGATACGGACCTCGTATTTGCGGTAAAATGTTTCTTTTTTGAAGACTTTTAAAATGAGGTACCACACGGCATAGGGTTGCATTTAAAATTTTTGACCTCAACTCCCTAGCGTCACCCCTCAAGGGGGTTGAAAAAGTTAAATTATATAAAAAAGTAGATTTATTAACCAATAAGATACACCTAAAATTTGGTGTCTCTACCTTTACTAAATTAGTAATAGCAAAGGTATTTGCCCGTACTAAGACTTTTCGGACACCCTGTATATATTAAATAAAATATGTTATACAAAATCTCTAATATACCTACTCATTTAACATAGTTTGCAAAAATCATGATATTTATCGAAAATATTAGATATTTTTAATATATACGTGTGTACCTATCCTACATATATCGGATTTAGGTATATATATATATATATATATATATATATATATATATATATATATATATATATATATATATATACATATTGGATATTTTTAAAAACTATTGTGGATGGGGTTTCTGGTAAATAAAAATGCTCGGGGTTTGTACATGAAACATTTAAGGTACCTTTTTTAATTTTAAAAAGTAAATATTGCAAAAGAGATTATCACAGAATTTACTATAACATCATTCTTCTCTTAGACAAGGAAAGAAGAAAGAAATAAATGGACATATTTTTATAGTAGCATGAAGTCAAAATTATAGACCAATATAGACCAATTTGTCTTAGTCCAATTTTGCTTTCTTAAAAATGTATAGGCATTAGAACTTTGTTTTTTATTTTACATTTTTTAAGTTAAACTGCCCATTGTTTAAGCTTTTTTATTTACTTAAATCTGATCTACAGATGTTTTTGGGGTAGTCAAATAATAAGTGGTTATTTTTTGTGTAAAACTGGAGGGCGCTGACTAGGGTTGCCAGAAATCAAAATGTCAAAAATAGAAGAATTAACTTGAAAATATAGAAGTTTCAAAAAATATATCGAAGATTCAAATAAATCATTTATTACCATCATTACATTAGGTATAACTGCTAATGTATTAAAACTAAACACATATTAAGTAAACATATTCAGATAAATGAAAATAAGAAGAACTAAAATAATAACCATTACACATTATTTTAAAATTAACTCAAATAACCTCAACCTCAAATAAGCTCAAACTTAAAATATAATTAGAAAAAAAATTCAAATGACTATAACTTTCTACTAATACATTTTTTTCTCTTAAAATTTAAGAATTGTCGACAAAATGATGTAAAATTTGTTTAGAAAAAATAATAAATAAAATACCTAAGCAAGCATGTGAATTTGTTTCCCAGGTGGGTCAGTTCAAAAATTCAACATTTTTTCGTAAATTACAAAATATTTTTTTTCTTTACCAAAACATTCCTTGTAGGCTCACTATTAAAAAACCTTAACTTGGCATGGGTCTCATAAGTACATACTAATAAGTAGCAACGGAGATATGCAACTTTAAAATTTCATTAATGTTAATGCTGGGCCAGAAGTCAAAAAATTATAATATTATTCTGATACGCCGAAATATAGAAGATTTTGCTTCTATATTTTAGGAATATAGAAGATAGAAGATTTTCGTTGAATATAGAAAACTTCTATTAAATATAGAAAGTCTGGCAACCGTAGCGCTGACATCACCCTACTCATACTCTTATTTTACTTCTTGGCGCAGAGTTTTTCAAAAAGTTGAATGTTTTTAAGAAAAGGCATTTAATTTGCTTTAAAAAGAGACTCTTGTTTAATGACGCTAAAGAGCACCATTTAGGAGAAAAATCAATAAACTGGCAGAAAGATTAGCAGTATTACGCTGGAATAATTGATATAAGGTACAGCTATTGATAAACTATTCTAGTTTGGTAAATGTAAAACTTCCAGAATCTTGATCTGCCAAAAAAAAATCCCATATAACAAAAAGAGCCCAAAAATAAACAAAACCAGCTGGTATTACATGTTGATGTAAAGTTTAATCTTTAAACTCATTTTTTTTGCTACACGGTGTACTTTGGCGTCATTAGACAAGAATACTTTTTGAAAGCAAATAAGCAGTATAAACACCCTTTCATAAAATAACTTTTTGAAAATTTCTACATATAAAAAATACCAGGAAAAACAAAAGTATGTTGTAGGGTGTTGTCAACGCCCTCTATAGTTAACACAGAAAATAACCACATTTTTATTTGATTACCCTGAAAGCCCACGTGTCCAAAGTTAAAATAAAAAAGCTTAGACAATGACCAATTTAATTTAAAAAATACAATATAAAAACAAAGTTCTAAGACCTAAGTATAACTTTTTACACAAGCAAAATTGTACCAAGACAAGTTGGTATAAATTGGTCTATTTTGACTCCAGGAAGCTAAAATATGTCCCATTCGTTTTTGCACACCCTGTATAATCACTAATACAACTAAAAGATAATCTTTAAATATCAACTAAAAATATTACTGACCGATTTAAAAGGGCGGCTTTGTAATTTTTAAAAATGTAGCAATTTATGGAATATAAAGTTTAACATGGGCACTTTTAACCTGGTTCCTAGTACCAATTTAGCTATGTTGTCGATTTCAGAATCTGTATCTATAAGTTAAGTAGTATTGGCAAGTTAAGGCCAAGGTTGCACTTGGTTGGTATTGGTATCGAGGTATCGTTAAGAATTCTGTAAATATTTCTCTCAATAAATTCTTTCTTGTCTTAATGATTATGAACCAATAAACCAATATACCACGATTTATTGGATATATAGGTATCAACAAATTAGATATTTATTTTGATTATATAGCACTTAATGTAATATATTGGCAAACCCTTGATGCTATTTAATTAGCTACTTTTTATTTTAGACTGTGCAGGAGACTATATGGCTGCAAGATAATTGACCTACCAGACTGTTTTGATGTTTTGACAAAATGACAAATTTAAATAAATAAAACACATGTACCTAATGCTACTGGGTTGGCTGTCCAATGGGTAACCCAAAAAAAATGACAGCAGGCTCAGAAATCTATATTTTTGTTCTCTTATAAAGACATTGTATTTTATGGACATCTACTCAGACAATGGCAAGGGTAATTTTTGGTATTTTAAGCATTTATCAATATAATATGCAAAAGGCCTTTCTAAAGTTAATTTTTGGTTAAAAATAGTATTTTTCTATGACCTATTGGAAAATATTAAAACCTATAACATCCCTAAAACTGTGCATCAAGAATGCATTAGGTATACGATACTTTTGATTCTATCCATATAATTTAAAATAAAATTGAAATTTTGCTAGGAGCCAGCAAAACATAATTCAATGTGTAGTAAATTTATAAACAGAAAAGTAAAGATATTTCATTGTAATTATACCTGATAAACATTCTTGTTTATCAGCAAATTATCAGTCATTATTTTACTTGCATAGAACGGTGGTTGACAAATTTCTACTTGAATTTTGAGTGGTTCAGCTAGCTGTAAACCCGTTTTCGCGTTCCCGTATAATTTTGGTTTTGGGAGTTAAGCCATTTACTTATGTACATCTTAGACCAACAATTTATTATATTATTGTTTGTGCTGATTTTGGACCCCTCCATCAAATAGTTTGTCATTATTAGTTTTCCTAAATACCTACCTCCTAGTTGGTTGGGAATAAGTAAAGGAATAATAAAAAAAAATCAAAGAAGTTGCCAAGTAATCCCTGAAACATGTTATATTAAATGTTTTATTACCTACATGTACATATTATACGCACAAATAATGTATATATAAATGGTAACCTCACAAAACAAATCCATATCTCAATAAATAATGTTTGGTTTAAAATATACACCAAAATATAATGTCATGAATGAAGAGCAAGTCTTTTATATGACGTACTGAGGAATATTTTTAAAATAAAGAACAACGTTTATAAACATTACAAAAAATTGTAAAAAATCTTTCATACCTTGCCGAAAAAACGACCTTTTCTATAATGTAGTTTGGCATTTGGATCGTAGATAACATCGGGTATTTGAGTATCATCTTCTTTAGACATATTTAACACTTTTTACCAAAACGAAATCAGTCAGGAATTTAAAGAGACAACACTTTATTTGATGCACGATGTTTAAGCACGAAAAGTTTTTTAAACCGACGTTTCTGTCAGTTATGAAATTTCAAATAAACGAATTTTGATTGGTTTGTTTTCAAACGGACACATTTTTGGTCGACAATTTCCTAATTAACCGATACCAAATTAATATTATTTTTTAGGAATAGATGGCAGAGCCTATCAGTACTCAACAGTATTCCTTTCACAAGAAAGAGAACCTTTGGAGCAGTTCCAGGGCTATTTGCTCCTATTCATTTCGTGCTTCTGTGTATTTACACGCCTCTAAGAGAGCTGTGTGTATGCTTATATAGTAAACCTTGACTAATCAAAGAGTAAACCCTTTATTTTTCTGTTATGCCGAGTGATACATAGAGATCGAGAACTATGGATAGCCACCACCATCGATAGTTATCGACAGTCTGGTCTTTGACTATCGACTGTTATCGATAGTATTTGATAGTCAGTTTCTAACCCGACTAACCCCATTTAGCCAAGGCCTTAAACTAGATTTAGTACCCTTGCCTTTTAGCCTCTGTATACCCAGTTAGCAACAATGATCCTCAGGACGTCCCATTTTGATCCGCAACGTCCCAGTTGGGATGATCCCAGCTAAAACGTCCCTGGGTCGTCCCCTGGACGTTAGAAAGATCCCAAATTGGTCCCAAAGTGACGTCCTACGGACGTCTTATGTTGCCATCCCAAGGACGTCAGCAATGGGATTTAAAAAAAATCAATTTGGTAAAAAAATTTAATAGTGTCAAAACAAAATACTGTTGGGATCTTTATTGTATTGATGACTCTATATTATAATGACTTTATATTACCCTAAAATGCGTTTTTTTTGGTGTCAGTACTAGGACTGTTTGGAATTGCTAGGAGATGGCGCTGCCTGTGTCATGCTGCTTCAGTAATTCAACAAAGGCTGTGTAGTCTAAGCTGTGTACCGTTGTCAAACCTGGTTAACCGCATCGGTTTCGTCGCAGCGTTTTGCTTGCTATTACAATTGTACTAGATCTATTACAATTTAACATTCAATATTACCCTATTAGTAATATTCCTTTCAGGTGTCTGACGCCCCGGAGCGACTCGCCCCGGAGTCACTCGACACCATTCCGAAAGGAACAATTGACAAGTTTGACATTAAGCTCAAGTCATAAGTAATGCACGAGAGGGCAGGGGGGATAGGGCTCGAACGGTTCAGGTGCTTGATGCCCCAGTTGAATGGAACAACTGTGTGCGGCTCTGGAGCTGTACGGGAGTACCTCCTTGGGGTGAAAGGAAGACACCTATTACTACATTACCAAAAACCCCAATAATATAGTACATTCTCAACTTCATGCATAACATTGAACTCAATATGCAGTGGCACTCTGTAAGAAAAATAGCGATAGCGACAGGTGTCTCTTCGAAACATACCGAACGGTGATACATAGGAAGAATCTGCAAAGAGGCGCCGGTCGCTATCGCTATTTTTCTTACAGAGTGCCACTGATGGTGTCGTGCCTCGTGTCCGACGTCTGGCTAACCGATATACCGACAACCGAGTAGCGCATTCTCTAAATAAAAATAATGTAAGAGAAGGAGACGGTAGGTTTGTAATTTTCTTATTATGCTTGGGTTCCCATGACCAAACTGTGGCGCGTATAGCGGATAATGGACATGTCAAACTATTGCTATTCTTCTTTTTTTAAAATACATGTGACGCTCTGGTACATACAAAGTCGCTTATAACCAGTGAGTGTTATAATTTTGAACCATGTCAACATCTGTTGAGCCTAAACATGAATCCAAACTTACAGGATCAAGAACGTGATGATATTACATTTTAATTCTCGGAAAAATGATTTTTTTAATAATTGCATTTGTTTTATATCTATTAACATTTTAAAAGTTATGTTACCTGTATATAGCAATCATAATATATTTATTTGTTAAGACTGTTAAGAATTTTTTGTTTGTCTACTTATAATGTTTAATTATTGATTTATGTTATACTATTCATGTTTCGATTTTTTGTTGATTATGTCATTTGAAAGTATCATTTTTTGTTAATTATAATTAAACGTATTTAGTATAGCTATTTGTTCATCCAAAAAATGATGTATTACTAATCAGGTGGTCAAAAATTGGCAATGGGAGTGAGGACACGCCACGGATTTCAATCTATTACAATCTAGTACAACTGTATGTAAAATTCTAGTACATTCAGCAAGCATCAAAAGCCCAACGCTGTTTCGTCGGTGACATTAATGACAGATACTTTACGGGGACACGAGATGCAAAAAGGTGCGTTTGAGACTAGCACTCTTTTCACTCCGGAGGTACCTAAGTGCACTCCGTCCGTTCGAGTATTAAATTCGGAGCAAAAAGAGTGAATCCGCTGGCGTTCGGGTATCGAAAACAGAGTGAAAAGTGTTTACTCCAAAAGTCCCGTCTCGCTGAGAGGTACTTTAGGAGCGGGCATGCGCAACTGCGTTTGCAAATTTTATGGTTAAGTTAATTTTTTGTTTATGTCGGTTAAATTGGAATGTTTTCATTCTAAGCTGGGTTCATTCTAAAATGCATTTTAAAGTTTTGGTCCGTCATTGATGGGACCGTTATTTCCGCAGAATTCTCAACTTTTTCTTCAGAAATTTCTTCGTTTTCGGAGCTTTTCGCAAAATTCTTCCTTGGCAAAGTTTAAAATGGGGATGAGAGAATTGAACATATTTATTAATTTTAATTAAATCCTTGTTTAAAATTTAACCCATATGCAAGTCAAACACGTTTATTTTTAAGGTTATGTTTTTGCACTTTTGGCGTAGAGCGTTCGTCTTCGAAAGATTTACTCCCAAAACTCCGAAGTCACGTGACAAAAATCTACTTTCACTCCACTCCAAATCCGTTGGCAATCCCGAACGTAGCTTTATCGCTCGAATTTCAACCAACGTTGCCAAATCATGCTTAAGTTGTGACCTTTGTTTCGTTGAAATTATTTTGAGCGGGACTTTTGAAAATGGTGTACTGGCGCACCGCACAATATAGAAATACCTTGTATTGTGGTCTGAGGGACAATAATAATTTAATAAAAACAACTTAAAATACAAGGACATCGGTTTTTCGATGCTCGATATTTTGTGGGATGACTATAGGTAAACTAAAATCGCAAGCTAGCATAAATACCTACTTTTCACTAAAAAAAAAGTTATTTTTTAGGTAAGATTTCTATTTATGAGATTGTGTTTTTCAATAGCTGGAAAATGCCATTGGGTAAATATTTAACCAAAAATAAGCAGCAACTAGATACCTGAATAGGTAAATAAATTTAATAAATTCTTTATTTGCAATGCAAAGTTAGAAAAATACATAAGTGTCTTCAAGATTAGGTAGGTAGATACACTATATCTACTTACAAAAAATAAGATCCCAATATAATTAGTACAAAAAATCTATAACCAAGGCAAGTCTAAATAGAAGCAAGATAGAGCAATGCATTGGCCAAGGTATAGAGGGTATATGAATACCAAGAACCACCAAAGATTGAGCAACTGGTGTATAGGATACTTAATAAGAAACATAAAACCAATATAAGCATTATATTTACAAATAATATACAAACATACTTATAGTACAAGAACACTCATCATGTTTGGTGAATAAATAAAAATACTGAAAAAAAAACTAATTAGCAGTATGTGTGATCATAAGTGGGTGATACTGATATAAAAAAATTTAAATTTTCTGCTATTTCTAGTGCTTCTTCACTAGTGGGTTTAGTCAAACTGCTAGCAGCCTTTTTCTTTCTTGTAGAACTGAACCTTAGTTGAGGCTGTATAGTCCTATTGGATGGTAAATTTTTTGTTGGACAATAGTCAATTACTTTATCCGTATTCTGACATTTCATTATATTGTTTGTGATAAGCAAATAATGGTGAAGTTGATTCAATATGGAATCACCAAGGTCCTCATAATTAGAAGCATTTAACTGGGCCAACAGAAATTTTATTTTATCTAACCATTTGTTTCTAGTGCTTAAAGGCTCGTTAGAATTTTGGGAAAATGCATTTAAATGATTTAAAAGTAACTGAGTTTTATTGCTATCTGTACTAGGTAATTCTGAAGCTATACTGCAGTCTGACAGAGACTCTTGAGAACTATTTGACTTAGAATGAACCATATGAATGTGTTTGCATATTGTCGGTTTTCTTTTATAAAATTCACAGCTACATGTAAACATGTGGATACATACTTGACAAATAGTACATATTTGTTCACAACATTTAGTGTTAAGTTTTTTATAAACTTCATATGTTCCATCATTTTTATTTTTTATTATTTTCCAATAGTTCTCAAAATTCAAAACAACATAACCTATACTTTGTTCGATTGCTGCCTTATGATAATGTGATATCATTGACGTTTGCCTTGTATGCTCTCCTTTAGTCAATCTAATTATTCGTTCAACACTTTTGTCTCTTACATACTGCAGTACCGCATTCAGACCTTTATCCAAATGCTTGATTGTTTTTCTTTCGAGATAGAAATATTTGATTACTTTATGCATCGATTCAAGGTCCATGTTGGTATTTATTAGAGATTTATCTCTAAAACAGTATGCCCATTTCAGGAAATTGTGGGTGTACATATTTTTAAAATATTCTCCAAATCTTTTAGTATCATTATCAACACACATTTGATGCACAGCATTCTGTAAAGCAGAATTGAAATCCTCCAAAGATATACTTTGTTGCAAAGTTTTCAACATTTTATATGTCGATGTACGCTTTTCCTTGACATTTATTTTAGTTAGGTTACTCTGCCAGGCCCTATCTACGTGCCATGAGCAAAATAAATGATTGGCCTCGAGATTCATAACCATACACCAAGCATTAAAAAAAGTTTCATCCATATCTGACATAAATGTCTTACATCGAACAGTACCTGAAATCAAATCCAAAATTAAACAAGCTAATCTGTTTAAGCTTTTTAAAGTAATATTTACCAACGGTGTTTTTAATTACTGAAAAAAAAAATTTCTGCACAATTGTGTCTTTCCTATTTGCAAACATTTCGGCAGCAGGAAAACCATGGCCAAACTCGTCAATTACCATTATGGTGGTTAGCTGGAAATCATAGGCATTGAGGCCATGTGTGCTGTCAATAGTTACTATAGCTGGAAAGTCTTTAAGCATCTGTTGTTGAAATTGGTTTATTATAATTAAACAGAAATCATGATCCCCCAAAATGTCATGACTTGTTCCTTGCGGTTTGTAGAGCAGTACTGGGTTTGTTTCCTGGTTCATAACCTCTCTAACCCACAATTCAACTGAGAATGCATCATTTGGGTTCCTTTTACCATCCTTAACTTCAACACCACAAGCGGTTTTGATATTCTGAATATCTTTTGATGTTACAAGGTCAATTCTTTTGATATTTGGAGTGATGTTGTCCCTGTGTGTTTCAAGTATTCTAGAAACAAAAGTAAGCTTCCTATATTCATAAACATTACACTTGAATTAAATTACCTTCGGGATGTAACACCATTTATAAGATTTGAGGCTATACCAAATCTATCAGATTCGGGAATTCTAATATGTTGCAAATCTTGTGTGTGCCCATAATGCATTTTTTCCCATTTAACAAGGATATTTTGGTTTTCTTTCTTCATTTTGCTGTTACTTGTGCAAATATAAGTCAGTTTGCAGCTACCTTGACTTTTAAGCAGCCTACTCCTTTCACAGTTAGATTTTAAGGTGTAATCTAAAAAGAAAAACACTAGAATAACATTCAAGTCACATACAACGCTTTGCAGTAAGTACTTTGGTCTATTCTAATATAGGTAGTAGCTGGTAGTAGATAGCTATCAAATTTGTCTTAGATAGGTTGATGAGGAAGCCTCAAGAACTAGGACTAGGCATATGTTTTACTTGAACACACTTACTTGTTCTACTTCTATTTCAGCGATAATACATTGTTTCGCTGGTTCTATTAGTCCTCTTATTGTTTAACACATAAAAACATTTATTCTTTCTCTCAATTTCTGCTTTCCATTGAACAAATTCTAAAACAATATAAATTAAAAAAAAATAACATCACCGGTATTATTTGGCTTTAAATATTTTAAATTATTTTATTATAGTGTATGGGTTACATAAATTTGGAAACAGTGTACACACATACCTTGCCAAAGTTGGAAAGATGTCAATTCGGTTTCAAAATGCATTCCATGATCAGTAGTTAAATGATTAATTAGCAAATCATTTGTTTTGAAATCTCTATTACAAGCAATTATCTGATTTTTCTCCAGACAACGATGATGAAACTGAAGAACTGCACTGTTATTTTGAAGCCTTCTCGGAGTTCTCGAACGATTTCCTTTGCTGGATTCATCTTCGATAATCAAATTATGAACCTCTTTAATATGCCTTTTACAAGACGCCTTGTTAGCGTAGATTTTTTTACATAAATCACATGACGCCGACGGTGTCCCAGACATTTTAGTAATGATAATTGATTATTAATCATTAATGATATTTTTACAATGCGAAACGACGACCGAAAGGCGAAAACACTACTAAGACTAAGCCAAAAACTGAAAAAACAAACATTCAGTGCAAACCAAGTGCAAACTCTAAGGTGCAAACAGATACCTCCAAAGAAAATAAAAGGGTTTGATTGGGGATACCTCGCTGACATAAACCTAAACAATAAACATAACCATAAATTTTATATGAATGACATGACAATTGAGATTCCAAATTTGGCAACGTTGGTTGAACGGAGCGGTGGTAGCATCTCGTTACGGGGACTGCGTTTCCAATCTTACCAACTTTACAGATTACCAATACTTACGGGACACAAAACCGTAACCGAAGTTGACAACGGTACACGCCCAAAATAATGTTAAATATTTACTCTTTGCGTAATATTTCATCATCCGTAATCAAACGAAAATAGAGGTGGTACAAACTGTTATTTTTTAATAACAGTCCCGTTTCGTAACTGTTTCGCTTACGGAACAGTTCCAAAAACATGTTACTTTTTAACAGTTGTTCCAACGTTAGAACTTTGAGATTCTCGGAAAAGCTTGTAACATGCGACGGAATCAGAGAAAAGAGAGGGTCCTATTTCTATGGACGGAATACGGTATTGAAATTTAAAATCAACAGAACGCGGAGCTTAGATGGAATTAAGACGGTTGTGTAAATAACTTCGGATTTAAAATTATTATCATGTTAAAAGGGAGTATATTGTTACTTTGTCCTGTACATACATATTATGTGTATATTATTCGGATTGTTTCGTGAATTAATTATTGGTACTGTTCTGCCCTCCTTAGTTAAAACGCCCTAACTACATTTTTTCTATTTTCAGCTTATATGCATGCATATATTGGTTGTCCGACACCATATTAATCTGTCTTAACTGTAAATTTTGAGTAAGTTAGGACTATTTATTTTTATAAATGCTAAATTGGACGTTATAAACCAGGGAGACTAGATGAATATGGTATCGGACAACCAGTACAGGGTGTCTAAAAGCGTGTACCGTTGTCAACTTCGGTTACGGTTTTGTGTCCCGTAAGTATCGGTAATCTGAAAAGTTGACAGATTGGAAACGCAATATCTGTCATTAATGTCACCGAAGAAACCGAGCGGTTAACCAGGTTTGACAACGGTACACAGCCTTAATAGGTGATACCAGTATATTGTCTCCGAAACCATATACTTAGGGCGTGTACCGTTGTCAACTTCGGTTACGGTTTTGTGTCCCGTAAGTATCGGTAATCTGAAAAGTTGACAGATTGGAAACGCAATATCTGTCATTAATGTCACCGAGGAAACCGAGCGGTTAACCAGGTTTGACAACGGTACACAGCCTTAGTATATAAATATACAGCGGGTTGTCTGGAATTCTTGATGCCAACAATATGAAATGGAGATATACAATCTCGCATTAGTCTGATATTTCTGTATATGCGCATGCGTTAATACGAATTTTTTCATTGGTCAGACATTGTACTGAATTAGATGGTGAATTGTACTAATCATCGGCTGTTGTGAGTATATTTCGGCTTCTTTCAGCTTTCTGGCTTTTCTAGTTTACAGCTGGATCGCCATTCGCCTTTTTTTCTTTGTGCCGTGTTGTATTTTGTATTCGGTGTTCTTGTGGTTTATTTTGAAGTGTGCTAACTTAAGCCCTGATGTACAAAAAGTAATAAACTAGTTCAATTATACCAAAAAACCTGCCCTGTCAAGAAACGTATGAAGCGTGACGCCGTTATCGATACAAACCTTTTAGATCGAAAGGTAAAGTATCGATACTCAAAAATATCGGATCGTATCGCGCATCCCTATTACTGGCATATCGTGAGAGGAGTAACCGGAGTAACCACAGAAAAAAAGTGTTTGTTAGGTTAGGAGTAACTCAAGATCAGAGTTTTCTTTGCCTAACTCCCTAAGTCATAATATTATCTCAGTTGTTCTCGGAATACTGAAAATATTTATGTGATGCCTCCCAAGAAGGGAAGTGCGAAACCTGCAGCAAAAGCCAGGAAAAATGATGAATCTACAGACAAGGGTAAGTTACAATAATTATCATGGGAAGTAGGAAAAGAAGTTATGGAGTTAATATACCAAGAAATAATAGGTAATAATAACAAAAATTGTTTATGTAAAGAAGAAAAAAGATTTCTTGTGCACTAGATTTCCAAAACACATTTTTTAAATAGTGTATGTATATTGTAAATGTATGATGGAACACATTCTTTGGTGACTATGTTTTAAAGTTTATAAATGTTTTATTGTAGCAGTAAAAGAAAAGAAAGGAGGAAATGCTGTTAAAGTAAGGCACATATTATGTGAAAAGCAAAGTAAAAGTTTAGAAGCCCTAGAAAAATTAAAAGCTGGTCAGAAATTTCCTGAAGTTGCAGCTGCTTATAGTGAAGATAAAGCAAGATCAGGAGGTGATTTAGGATGGATGACAAGAGGTTCTATGGTGGGGCCATTTCAAGAAGCCGCCTTTGATTTGCCAATTTCTAACATTAGTAATCCTATTTACACTGATCCTCCAGTAAAAACTAAATTTGGTTATCATATTATTATGGTGGAGGGAAAAAAATAGCTATAACAAACAAGAAAAGAAGGAAAAGACTGTTATGTATGTGTATTGTTTAGGTATCTAATACCAAGTATTTTATATATACCTACTTTATAGTATATTATATTCAAGGTCCTTTAAATTAGTTTATCATGACCTCAATTTAATTAAAAAATAAAACCTCATCACTGAAATTAAAAGGAGAGGTAATTATGTAGTATACCCATTCCTGCTATTTTTGCGTTTTTTGGAAAAATTCTTTTATGGTCACATTCTACTGTCTTTCCTGGTTGCCAATATACGTGCGCACATAAAAAATTTTTGTTTTTTTATTAATTTTAAAATTTTTTAACTTTTAGGTTAGCCTTTTTGGTAATTATTCGGACTACCGGAAACATCGAATTTTTTCATGAAATTTTGCACAGACCCTAATTTTGGGTCGTAGAACACGAATCCGAAGTCAGCTTTCGGCGGTCTCGTATGGTTTTTCCAAAAAAAAAAATTTTTGGAAAACTTAGGTTAACTTTTAGGTTACCTTTTTTTTTATAGATTCCTTTAAGTTTCGACACTTTCACTTAAACATATCTGTAAACTTATAATTTTTATTTTATTTCGTCACACAAAACACCTCATTTAGGCAAAAATAGCTAAGAAAATTGCTTTTTCCTATAGAAAATTCCATTTTACGCGCTACCAGCCGCCATTATTTTCCCAGCTGTCAAGTGTCCGGTGTTGCCAGGTTTACTTATTTTTCATGAAAAAGTTGTAAATTAGGAATAATAAAAAAGCTAACAAAAAGGTGTATACCCAACCCAAGCAAACCTGAGCAAAAAGGTGGTCAGGTTTGCTCAGTTTTGATTGATATAGATAGATATACATATATCTATATCAATGAAAACTGAGCGAACCTGACCACCTTTTTGCTCAGGTTGGGTGAGCAAGAAGGTGGTCAGGTTTGCTCAGTTTTGATTGATATAGATATATATATATATATATATATATATATATATATATATATATATATATATATATATGTATCTATATCAATCAAAACTGAGCAAACCTGACCACCTTTTTGCTCAGGTTTGCTTGGGTGTATACAACTTTTTGCACAGATTTTCAGGCGCGGCCCGTCCATAAGGTCATTTGGTCAATGACCCACCTAAAATTTTCAGTGATCTACCTAATAATTTATTTTTTAATTTTTTAAAACCAAAAAATAATCTTTTGTTTCAAAGTTCCATGCGAAAAGTCCCCAAGAAAGAATCAAGCCAAGACATCGTCAAAGGATATCCAAGCTTGCTCCGGGCTGGGTCATATTCTAAATTGATCTTATAGGTTTATATGGACGACATAAATTCATTAAAAGTAAGAGAGAAACAGACATACGCCCTTTAGGAAGTTAAAAAGAGACACAATTGGTCGACGGCCCACCCATAATATCTGGCCACTCCCACTATGGAAATACTCTCAAACCGCCCCCTAAAATATACTATTTCAAAACATTTGGTTCGGAAAAAGAAAAACTAATTAGGTACCTAACATGCGAATTGTATTTGCATCGTATTAATAATATTAATTATTAGTGGTTAAACATAAAATAAATACGATTTCTGTCAGGCCAGCGCTAGGCATCAAATTTAACGACATCGGACCGATTTCCTTATATAACGAGCGTAGTGCAGCGGTATCACCGCAGCGAGTTAATCTGACGGTCGCGGTTTCGAATCCGTGCTGGGGCAAAAACTTTTTTTTTTTAATTTTTTGTTATTTAAAAAATTAGATCGGCTCTAAAAAGTGTATTGGCAACAAGTTGTTCCTCGATAAAATATTTTTAAAATTGTTAGATTGTTGGCAATCTCAGTTACTACAGCTTACAGCCTGCACGTGCGTAGACAAATATCGTATTACTATGTCTAGTCGCCAGCATTGTATTTATTAAAGAAAACGGAGTTTCGGCAGCGTCTCTAATTTTATTTTACAAATAATCATGCTTTTATCTCAGAATTTTGTTCTGTTTATATTCTGGGATTTTAGTACAAGGCGCGACATCTATTGAAGAGACCAAGAGACGCTAAACTTATCACAACGGAACCCGCTAAAATCTACTATTTTAGGGTATTAAAACACATAGAAAAAAAGCCATAAACAAAAAAGTGATACTAAAAGTCATAAACATCAAGAGTAGTAATGTTCAATATTCTGCAGTACCTATTTTATGACTTTTGCAGTATTTATTTGTAGGTAAATAATTTCTTGGCACGTTATTAAACAACCTTTCTTAATTAAAAAAGTGTATTTTGCTGGTTGCGTTGATATCACTTGTTGGCCACAAAATTTTGACCCACCTGTAAAAAAACTCACGGGCCGCGCCTGCAGATTTTGTCCAACTGTTAAAATTTGTGAGAAAAGCGATTTGTAAATTTGGCAACATCGCGTCTTTCAATCAGAAATTTCGAGAATATATACCACGGTTTGCGTGTTTATTTTCTTTCAGTTTTTTCATATTTTCTCTGTTTCTTTAATGTGTTTTTACATAAATTTGCCTAAATATGGTTCAGAAAAATAGTGTGTGTGTAATGACTTGTATAGATGTCCTTGTATAGATATCCTCTAAAAATCTGCGAAGTCTCCATAGAATAAGAAAATTTTACCAATCAGATTTTGTAGATAATCTTTTTAATACGTACAAGAGAATTTACAAACAAGTTATTAGGGCAGCTAAAGATAAATAATATTACGAAAGTAGATTGAACGAGGCTGGGAATAGAATGAAAGAAGAATGGAAGATTGTGAATGAGTTGAGGGGGAAGATGGCAAAGCGTCAGAACAATCTAATCTAACTTCAGATACGCTAAATGAGTTTTACTGCTCTATTGCCCAAAAACTAATCAACGAACTAAACCCTCAAATCGATCCCCTGTCATTTCTCCAACATGTATCGGTATTGGAAACATTTTATTTGCACCACACCGAAGTTGTAGAATTAAAAAACACCCTTAGGGAAATACAAAACAAAAATTCGGCGGGATTAGATGACATTTCACTGAGAGTATATGAGAATTTACCAGATAGTGCAATGAACGTACTTGTTAGGGCAATAAATGTTTCTTTTGATACAGGTATATTTCCTGCCTGTTTGAAGACCAGCTTGGTCAGGCCTGTGTTTAAGGGAGGTGACTCTGAGGATCCTTCATGTTACCGCCCTATATCTTTACTTCCGACGTTATCCAAAATACTGGAAAAGCTAGTAAAAAATAGGATGATCACTTTTATAACAAAACACAAATTATTAAATAATTACCAATGGGGATTTCAAAGCTTAAAAAATACAGGAGATGCAGTGTTTGGCTTCCTGGAAAAACTATACATGGGCCTGAACGATGGTGATGTGGCTGCAGCAGTTTTCTGCGATTTTTCAAAAGCATTTGACTGCGTAAATCGGGGAATACTGCTGGAGAAGCTTCAGTGCTATGGATTTAGGGGAACTGGGTTGGAATGGATAGCATCATATATGTCAGACAGAAAGCAACTCGTTAGATGCCAGGGAGCTGACTCGGATACACTTCCTAATCACCACGGTGTGCCACAGGGATCTGTACTGGGGCCGCTGTTATTTCTTTTATATATAAACGATTTATTAGTGGTCATTTCACTTTATTTGCGGATGATACCACAGTTTTATGACTCGATAAAAGCACCGAGGATCTGTCTGCTCGCATATCAGACTATATCGGTAAGATTAAGCAGTGGTGTGATGCAAACAGCTTGCGTTTTAATGCAACCAAGACAAATATACTTACTTTTAAATGTAGTGTTTGGGACGTAACGTTGGAGGATAGAACTTTAGAGAGTAAGACATTACAAGATTTTTGGGTACACATATTGACACAAACCTGAAATTCACTGATCATATCCTAACACTCAATAAGAAATTGGCTTCAGCATGTTACGCTGTCAGAGTGGTTCGTAATAATTTGGGACATTTTGTTGCAAGATCTGTATATTTTTCCCTCGTGGAGTCTAATCTGAGATATGGTGTGGCATTCTGGGGCTTTGGCGCTCGGCGTATGTTGCACTCTGTCTTTGTCCTCCAGAAGCGTGCACTGAGATATATATGTAAATTGAAACCAAGAGAGCACTGTAGACCATTTTTCATTCGGGAAAAAATTCTGACATTGTACTGCATTTTTATCCTGGAAACTGTTTCTTTAATACATAAAAGAAAGGGAAACGTACAGCATTTCGCTGACTACAATACTAGAAACGGTGATGAATTGCGACTACCGATTCCAAAAAGTGCTCTTACTAAGAACTCTGTGATATATGAGAGCATTAAGATTTATAATCATTTGCCAAGGGCATACAGAAATATTGAAAACAATAAAAGGTTTACCCGCGCAGTGAAAGCTTTATTGCGGGATAAAGCATATTATAGCTTGGATGAGTACTTCGATGAAACGTTTTAATCAGGTGTCATTGTTCATATTTAATGTAAAGATGTACACGTTTTTATTTACATAAATATTACCTTAGCTAGTCAATCTGTTGTGATCATTTTGCTTGTGCAATTTTTAACAATTTTAACCCAATTTGTTTTATTAGTGTACAATGACGTTTTTTTACTTCGTGTCGACATTTATTTTATTTATTTTATATTTGTTTTACATTTATTTTATATATATTTCATATTGACTTTATGGCAATTGTGTTTATCATTTCGTGTTTTTATTTTCTGACGCTGGGTAGTTAGATAGGGTTTTTAGGATCATGACATATTATTAGTAAGACTGTATTACGTCATCATGTCCAGATGATCTGGTTGTTAGAGTTTCCAGAAGGAATGTAGTGTTGGATAGGTACTGGTTAATTTGTTATGGAGTAGTATAATAATATTAGGTTACTTGTAGGTCTTTGTTACAAGAACTTGTTCTTTATAACAATAAAGCATATTTTGATTGATTGATTGATTGATTGTGTTTAAGTAAGAGGGCCGAAATTTAAAGAAATTCATTGAAAAAGCTAACCTAAAAGTTAAAAAATTTTTTTTTGGAAAAACCATTCGAGACAGCCAAAAGCTGACTTCGGATTCGTGTTCTACGACCCAAAATTAGAGTCTGTGCAAAAAATTCGCTGTTTCCGGTAATCCGAATAATTAATAATTACCATCGTTTTACCCACAAATACTGCTAGCTTTACATAAAGTTAGCGGGAAAATGCGAAAATGAACCAAATTTAACCAAAAGGGCAAAAATATGACCCCAACCAACACCCTGACGCACCAATCCCTCTTCGCCTGCGAGGAAAGAGACTGGTCAGGGCCCCTAACCAGGTGCTAACCCTGTTCCGACCTTAGGGTGCCCTCCGATCCACCGGTAGATCGAAAATAGATCTATCACCTAATTGACCGACTTAGAAAAGTTTTTTATGCGAACGGTGGATCGGAGGGCACCCTAAGGTCGGAACAGGGTTAGCACCTGGTTAGGGGCCCTGACCAGTCTCTTTCCTCGCAGGCGAAGAGGGATCGGTGCGCCAGGGTGTTGCTTGGGGTCATTTTCGGCTGTGTTCTAGAAGCGGTACAAAATTCGCCAAGATTAATTTCATTTGGGATAAAAAATAGGTAAACGTGGCAACACCGGACACAGCAATATTGTTGACAATGTTGACAGGTGGAAAAATAATGGTGGCTAATAGCGGCTTAAAATGGAAATTTGTATAGAAGAAAGCAATTTTCTTAGGTATGAACCGTTTTTCTTTGATTTTACACTTTCTTTGATTTTACACTTCATTACGTTGGGAAAAGTGTTGTTAAGCCTTTTACGATGTTGTGTTTTTTGTTTTTACCCCGCCCAGCACCCCTATTCGCTCCCAGGTCCCGTAAGTTTGTTTCACTAAAAATTATTAAAAAACAACATACCTAATTTTTTATGTGCGCACGTATATTGGCAATCAGGAAAGACTGTAGAATGTGACCATAAAAGAATTTTTTCAAAAAACGCAAAAATAGCTGAAATGGGTATACTACATAATTACCAAAGGAAACAATAATTTGTCTTTAGTGGTTTACATTAATTAGCCTTATTGCTATACTATTTTACTATGGAAGTTGCTCTTTTTATTAAATATTTATGCTACTGACTACACTAGGCTTGTTCAGTATAATTGCCAATTTTTTGTTCCCCATTACGACTCTTAAAACATTAACTTCATCAGGGTTCCCAGCGTCAGGTAAAACAGGAACAACAGGGAAATGTCAGGGAATTTAAAAACCGTCAAAGAAAAGTCACGAAAAAGAAAAATTTCAGTAGTAGCCAGTAAAAATAAAAATTATTTCCCTAAAATCAGGGAAAATATCAACTTCCGTATTTTTTTTTTTTTTAGTTTAATGATAAGTAATATGATTAACCTATTCTGAAGGTCTTGATGATTCGGCTTTTTGGTTTTAAAGGAAATTGTCTTTTAAGTACTGGTTTAGTTTTCTCACATTGAAGAGAAAACGATTGTGTTAAATAAATTTTACTGTATAACTGAAAGTTGAATGTTTGGTTTTTACTGAGATAAAAAATTGATAGGCAAAGCTATAGTGCATCAATTATTATTTTTTTATATATCAATGATTTTGCCAATATTGCTGTAGGGGGAAATTACTTTATTTGCAGATGATGCAACTATTTTGTGGTGTGGGACAGCCATAGACTTAATGAAAGAGTAAGCAATTACTTAGCAAAGATTATTTGATTTGATTTGATTTGATTAAGCAATTGTGCGATGCTAACCAGCTTACCTTTAATGTTACTAAGATCAGTGTTATGTATTTTAAATGTGACTTGAACGACATATTTTTTAGATAATGATATTGTAAATAATTTGCCTGAAAATAGATTTTTAGGGCTTTATATAGATAGAAGACTGAAATTTAAGACACATGTACAGAGAATAAGCGCTAAACTTGCCTCAGATTGCTATGTTAGCATAGGCGTTTCTAGGTGGGGGCTTGGGGGGGCTAAGCCCCCCCAAATCTCGGATTAGCCCCCCCAAATCCAACTGAGTGACCTAGCCGCCTATATATAAACCAGGGACTTAAGCCCCCCAAATATGTAAACCGGGGGCTTAAGCCCCCCCAAAAATAGAGGTCTAGAATCGCCTATGTATGTTAGGGTAATTTCTAAAGAATTGGATCCTGATATTGTACTTCATAGATATTTTTCTTTAAGTCACCTTTATGATATGGTATCATATTATGAGGAACATGTTCAAGACGGCTATTTGCTAGTGAATATACAAAATAGACATAGAATTCATTAATACAACCAAATTTTATTTTGTACCCTCCTTTAAAACTGCTTCCGGAAAAATTCTAGGTTTGCCGAATTCTTGCGGCGCGGTGCGCGAATTTAAATAAAAAATCCAAGTATTATAATTTTTTAAATAAACTATGTTTATGTCTTTCTTAGGTGTCTACACCAGAAAGTCATTGGTTTTTAATAGCAACTAACAACAACAATGTTAAAAAAATAATAATATAATAAGCTTTGACTACTGCTCATAAGCATCTTGCATTTTGTTCTTTTCTTATTTAGATATTAGAGTATTTGTACTTTGCTTAGAGTGTACAGGGTGTCCGAGATAAGACGCCCTATCCCTTTATATGGAAAACTGTAAGAGATTCTTTAAAATGTTTAAAATAAAAGTTTCTTAATTTTACCTGACATTTTCATTTATGTGGATTTTATTTACACAGGGTGTTTCATTTTTCCTGGACAGGTACGCACTTTATTATTTTCAATGGCACACCCTGTATATTATTACAGATTTGAATAGCGCCTTTAAAGACGAGTTCAGTGATATATAGTAGTATGGGTCTCTGATGCAACGTTTCGGATTTATTGGCAATTATCTTCAGTTTTTGACATATCTTTAAATTAACATAATTAGGTTATTAACATGATTTTTAAAATTCTGCTTGCGCCAAAAAAAAATACCAAAACGTACCTCATTTAAAGCCTAAACTAAAAATTTAAAAATAAAGGGATGTTACAGTGTTGCCATGTTTCGCGTATTGGGAAATTACTTGACTTTTTTAAATGGAACCCCCTGTATATTATGTCAATTCTAAATAGGGAATTAATAGACGAGTTCATTGATATATAACAACATGGGTCTATTAGTCTCTGTTTCTGACTTATTGACGATTTTCTTTCAGTATGTAACATATATTTAAATAAAAAATAAAAATTATTTAATTTCTCATATATTTATTTTTAGTTATTCGCTAACATTCGAACAGTGCAGACGTGCTCAAAAATCGGTCGGAAAATCAAAACAAAAAGTGGTGTCATCATCGCGAGTGATACCGGCGGCAAGCTTGTCGTAAGCTATCGCGAAATCTATGTCAAGTTCAAACGTTCGTCGTTTCACATTGACTGTCGACAAAGTTGCAAATTTGCAAAATAAGGACAATGCGATCCAATTAAAAAGTTATAATAAAAACATAGGATTAGGGTTGGAATCCAACATGAAGGACGGCGGAGGACCATCTGTTTCGCCTCAAAATGAACAGTCAGCAAAAATTAAAACCTTAGAATCTCAGCTCAATGCAGCACTTAATGAGATTAAAGAGCTTAGAGAAATAATCGTTTCTTTGCAGCCCAAAAAAACTTATTCCCCAGTCAATTCAGACGAGGAAGAAGAAGTAGTAGCCCAGGAGACAGCATGGCTCCTACCCAAAAATAAGAGAAGAAAAAGAAAAGCCACTAGCTCGCCAGAAAAAGATGATAATATTTCCGAACCTAAATTAGCCACACCCAAAAATAAACAAGTTGTCCCAAAATCACAAAAACCACCACCTGTGATTTTAAGCAATGTGAAAAGCTATAAAAATATAAACCAGACACTAGAGTCAAAGAATCTTAAATTTAAAGCAAATTTAATGAATAATAACCAGCTAAAAATCAATGTAGACACCGAAATTGAATATAGAGATCTCACTGCCTTCATGAATAGCACCGACATGGAATGGCATACATTTGAAAGTAAGCAGACTAGGCCGCTAAGGGTGATGGCGAGAAACCTACACCCTTCGTGTGATCCACAAGACATCAAGGATGATTTATTGAGCAGAGGCTTTAAGATCCTTGAAGTCGTAAACAAAATAAAAAAGACAAAAGTTAAGGACGAGGTTAAAATAATCCCCCTACCCCTATTTATGCTAACCTTCCAAAACTCGGAAGATATCAAAAAAATATACGAAATTCAGTATATATGCCATATGAAAGTTAAAATTGAAGCGATAAGGAGCAATAATTTGATACCTCAGTGCAAAAAATGCCAAAGATATGAGCACACACAAAAATTCTGCAAACACGCAGTCACTTGTGTCAAATGCGCTGGGAATCACCTGACCTCCGAATGCACCAAGCCAAGGGAAACACCACCTAAATGTTCAAACTGCGGAGAGGCACATCCCGCAAACTACCGTGGATGCGTGGTAGCAAAAGAACTGCAGAAAAGACGAAATAACGCAAACAATGCAAGGAAACCACAAAATGGACAACCAAAAAATTTCACATCTAAAAATACTACCAAAGAGGTATCCTATGCACAGGCAGCACATGGCCCTAAATCTCAACCTGCACCAGTTCCGAATGAGCAACAGTCCATGATGCTAATGTTACAAAATATGATGAACCTTATGAACAAACTTTCAGAAAGGTTAGACAGACTGGAAACCAAAACTCGTGAAAAACAATCATGCATCAACAAGATCTAAGAATAGCAACTTGGAATGCTAATGGCATCCAAAACAGAATGCAAGAAATAGAAATATTTCTCAACACACAAAGTATTGATGTGTGTCTGGTCTCAGAAACACATTCAACAAATGAGACCTACCTAAAAATAAAGGGATACCAAGTATACCAAACGATTCATCCCGACAATCAGGCACGTGGGGGAACGGCTGTTATAATAAAGAATAGCATTAATCATTATGAACAATGCCCTATTAGGAGTGCAGAAGTTCAGTTAACATCAATAGGAATTAAAACAAGTAACACAACCAAACAGAGACTGACTGTTGCTGCAGTGTACTGTCCACCAAGGTATAACCTCAAGAAAACGGATTATAAAAACTTTCTACAGCATCTGGAAGACAGATTCATCGTGGGAGGTGACTACAATTCGAAACACATGGATTGGGGATCCAGATTAACAACTACAAAAGGTAAAGAACTTAGGGAAGCTATAAGGGAAACCGGATGCAACTTTCACACTACTGGTAAACCAACATACTGGCCTACAGATACTAATAAAATTCCAGATCTATTAGATTTTTTTATATCAAGAAAAGTGTCACCCAATTTTATTGATATTCAAGATAATTTTGACCTAGACTCCGATCACTCAGCTGTGATCTTAACTTTGAGCGAGAAAATAATTAGAAAAGAAAATAGGCCAACTTTGGTTAATAAAACTACTGATTGGAAAAGCTTTAGAAATGAACTGGAAAATAAAATTATCCTTAAAATCCAATTAAGAACCAAAGAACAATTAGAAGTAGCAGCTGAAAAGTTCAACAACATCATACAAAAAATAGCCTGGGACAACACAAAGGCGTACACTCAAAAAACAATGGGAAACAACTATCCAATGGAAATAAGAGAACTTGTCAAAGAAAAGAGAAGAGCCAGAAGGAGATGGCAACACACTAGGGATCCATCGGACAAAAATATCCTTAACAACAAAACTCAACAACTTAAACGAGAAATACAAAAACTTAGAGAAGAATCTATAAACAGCTACCTAGAAAATTTATCAGCTGATGAAGACAAGGATTTCTCCTTATGGAAGGCAACGAAAAAACTCAAAAGGCCAATCACCCAAATGCCACCCATCAAATTAAGGGATGGTACTTGGGCAAGAGATAATAAGGAAAAGGCTGAAGCATTTGCAGAACATCTAGCCGAAATTTTTCAGCCAAATGATATCCAGTCCAATGTCAATATGGAAGAGTCTGTGAATATCCAAGAGAATGAAATAGCACTAGTCACTCCTAAAGAAGTAGCGAACGAAATCAAAAACAATTTAAGCGCCAAAAAAGCCCCTGGGTTTGACCTTATAACAGGAGAAATTTTAAAACAACTACCAAAAAAAGGTATAGTTATGCTGACTTACCTAATTAATGCAGCACTTAGATTAAAACACGTCCCTAGCGTCTGGAAAGTGGCTGAAGTCATTATGCTACCAAAACCAGGCAAACCACCGAATGAAGCCAAATCTTACAGGCCCATATCACTACTACCAATTATTTCAAAATTATTTGAAAAGCTTTTCTTAAAACGACTTAAGATTATAATAGAGAACAGTAACCTAATCCCAAATCATCAATTTGGCTTTAGATGCAAGCACTCCACGATAGACCAAGTCCATCGAATAACAGACATCATAGAAAGGGCACTAGAAGAAAAGCTAATCTGCTCAACTATCTTCCTTGACGTAGCTCAAGCTTTTGATAAAGTTTGGCACAAAGGGCTAATTAACAAATTAAACAGAATGTTACCAAAACAATATGTAGAGTTGCTAACCTCCTACATTACAGATAGAGTGTTCAGAATTAAACAGGAGGATGAATACTCCAAACTGAAGGAAGTTAAAGCAGGTGTGCCTCAAGGAAGCGTCTTGGGACCCGTCCTTTATTTACTGTACACTTGTGATCTCCCACAAACAGAAAATGTAACTGTGGCTACATTCGCTGATGACACCGCTGTATTAGCAGTAGGAACAGACCTAGATGCAGTAACCAGACAACTCCAACATGCTAGCGACCAGATTTACAATTGGACCACAGACTGGAAGATTAAGCTTAATGAGCAAAAATCTATTTGTGTCAACTTTACCAACAAAAGAATAGGCAATCATCAACCAATTAACATAAATGGTATCATAGTTCCCTATGCAAATACTGCCAAATACCTGGGGATGACCTTAGATGCGAAACTAAGATGGAAGGAACATATCAGAACTAAACGCACTGAACTAGGGCTCAAATACAGACAGTTGTATTGGCTCTTGGGACGAAAATCCAAGCTGTCAATACACTGTAAAATCATGATATACAACCAGATTTTAAAACCAGTCTGGGTTTATGGCATCCAGTTATGGGGCTGTGCCAAGGAGAGCCATATCAAACGCATCCAAACCTTCCAAAATAAAGGATTACGGAACATAGTTAGTGCACCGTGGTACATACGAAATAGTGACCTACATCGCGATCTTGGTATCCCGTATGTCGCTAGTGAAATTAGAAGATTTGCCATCAAGCACGAGTCTCGACTCCATCAGCACGTTAACGTCGAAACCATTAGGCTTCTTGACAACCAGGACCTAGTTAGAAGGCTGAAGAGGACCAAGCCCTTTGAACTAGTATAGACTTTTGAAAACATAGTACAGTGCGCAAGTGTGTGAGTGCTAAGTGCCATGGCCATGAGTCACAACAGATAAACCTTTAGGACTCCATTGGGTGAACTTTAGTATATAAGGATTTTAGTTTTTAAGAATTTAGAGAAAAATTAATGGTTGGTCTTGCAGACCAGTTTTAATAACAGTAAACGCCGCAGGCTTTATCAATAAAAAAAAAAAAAATATATTTATTTTATAAATAATGTTTGTCTCTTCGCGTTAGGTAACGTGGGACATTACCCATTTAAAATATAATTTAGTTTACTGTCAAAGTGATTTTCTAAAATATACTCGTTCTCGAAATTGTGATATATGCACATATAAAAAAATTCTTGGTGGTATATTACAAAGCACGAAACAACAAGACTACCTATGTAAATGTCAAATCTGATATTTTATACTTGTCAGTGGTCAGCTAGAATTTCGTAAACTTAAAAATATCCTTTATTATATATATGTATATATATATATATATATATATATATATATATATATATATATATATATATATATATATATATATATATATATATAAATATAATAAAGGAAATTTTTGAGTTTACGAAATTCTAGCTGACCATTGACAAGTTTAAAATAACAGATTTGACATTTACATAGGTAGTCTTGTTCTTTCGTGCTTTGTAATATACCACCAAGAATTTTTTTATATGTGCATATATCAACATTTCGAGAACGAGTATATTTTAGAAAATGACTTTGACAGTAAACTAAATTATATTTTAAATGGGTAATGTCCCACGTTACCTAACGCGAGGAGACAAACATTATTTATAAAATAAATATATGAGAAATTAAATCATTTTTATTTTTTATTTAAATATGTTACATACTGAAAAAAAATCGTCAATAAGTCAGAAACAGATACTAATAGACCCATGTTGTTATATATCAATGAACTCGTCTTTTAATTCCCTATTTAGAATTGACATAATATACAGGGGGTTCCATTTAAAAAAGTCAAGTAATTTCCCAATACGCGAAACATGGCAACACTGTAACATCCCTTTATTTTTAAATTTTTACTTTAGGCTTTAAATGAGGTACGTATTTTTCTTTTGGCGCAAGCAGAATTTTAAAAATCATGTTAATAACCTAATTATGTTAATTTAAAGATATGTCAAAAACTGAAGATAATTGCCAATAAATCCGAAACGTTGCATCAGAGACCCATACTACTATATATCACTGAACTCGCCTTTAAAGGCGCTATTCAAATCTGTAATAATATTCAGGGTGTGCCATTGAAAATAATAAAGTGCGTACCTGTCCAGGAAAAATGAAACACCCTGTGTAAATAAAATCCGAATAAATGAAAATGTCAGGTCAAATTAAGAAAGTTTTATTTTAAACATTTTAAAGTATCTCTTACAGTTTTCCATATAAGGGGATAGGGCGTCTTATCTCGGACACCCTGTACAGTGTGGTCCATTAAGTGTGCAACAATCGGAATTTTTTTTATCAGTTGCACAACCGAAATATAAATACCGCCAAAAGTTGGTACATGTCCGATAACCATATCAGGTGCACTTAGAATGGCTTTAAGTCGAACAGCATACAGGGCAGGCCAGAAAATATAAAAATCGTTTAAGAGTAAAATACCATTATTTCGAAAAATACAGAAAAACGTTATTAAGGAAAGTTGTTTAGAATTAAAAGATATGCCCAAATACAAAGTTATAGCCTTCTATTAAAAAAAAAACATTTATTTTTTGGAAAATTTTAAAATGATACTTTTTCAAATTAACCATAATCAAATCATTTCTGCATAACTTTCAATAAATTAAAGCAAATTTGAAAAATTTACTTTGTTTATATTTTTTTATGTAACCAAAAACTTCATATCTGTTGCAACGATATTAGTTTAGAATTTCGCAAATATTCTTAAAAATAAGGCAAATACATGCACATTATTATTATAAAAGTATTTGCCTTATTTGTGTATAATATCGTCGCAACAGACATGAAGTTTTTAGTTACTTAAAAAAATATAAATCTAAGTAAATTTTACAAATTGCGTCAATTTGTTGAAAGTTATACAGAATCGATTTGATTGTGATTAATCTGAAAATGTATTATAGCCGAATATAAAACATCATTATCCGGGGACAATTAAAAATTTTCAAAAAAAAATTATGTATATATAAAGGGTGGTCAAAAAAGTTTGCACCAAATGGATTTTTTTTTATTTGACATTTCTCAGAAAATTTTATTTTTGTGAAAAGTTAGTGCTTGTTCCGAAACCTCTAAATACGATGACAGTTTTTGTAACATTTGGGTACTAGGGTCATAAATTGAAAAAAAGTGCAAATCGCTGAAGAATAAACTACCTCTATTTTTAAAAATTGATGAAAACTTTATAAAGGAAAATTGCTTAGAATCTCATCAAAATCCAAAATACAATTTGAGGTTAAACTTACAAAGATTTTTGTTGCACACTGTTCCAGAAAACTCGCATTGAAATAAAACACCAATTAGAATTTCATAAAAAAAATAAATCAGCTAGTAAAACTTAACAAAAATTGTCATTTTAACATTTTAGCGTCGCACGGATAAGAGTTCCGCATTTAAAAAAATAAAACGAGTCGGGGCCGTAAGTACTCGGCCGATCTAAAATTTTGAAAAATATGTCAAAATTTTTTCTTTACAATTTTAACTTCAAATTTAGGATTTAGGACTCTCATGAGATCCTAAGGAACTTTTCTTAATAAAATTTTCGTCAATTTTGAAAAATAGAGGTAGTTTATTCTTCAGCGATTTTCACTTTTTTGTAATTTATGACCTTAGTATGCAAATGTTAGAAAAAGTGTCATCTTATTTAGAGATTTTGGAATAAGCCCAACTTTTTCAAGAATAATTTTTTGTGAGAACCATCAAATAAAGAAGTTTTCCATTTGGTTGAAACTTTATTGATCACCCTGTATATATGTATATATTTTTTAATAGAAGGATATAACTTTGTATTTGGACATACATATATACATAATTTTTTTTTGAAAATTTTTAATTGTCCCCGGATAATGATGTTTTATATTCGGCTATAATACATTTTCAGATTAATCACAATCAAATCGATTCTGTATAACTTTCAACAAATTGACGCAATTTGTAAAATTTACTTAGATTTATATTTTTTTAAGTAACTAAAAACTTCATGTCTGTTGCGACGATATTATACACAAATAAGGCAAATACTTTTATAATAATAATGTGCATGTATTTGCCTTATTTTTAAGAATATTTGCGAAATTCTAAACTAATATCGTTGCAACAGATATGAAGTTTTTGGTTACATAAAAAAATATAAACAAAGTAAATTTTTCAAATTTGCTTTAATTTATTGAAAGTTATGCAGAAATGATTTGATTATGGTTAATTTGAAAAAGTATCATTTTAAAATTTTCCAAAAAATAAATGTTTTTTTTAATAGAAGGCTATAACTTTGTATTTGGGCATATCTTTTAATTCTAAACAACTTTCCTTAATAACGTTTTTCTGTATTTTTCGAAATAATGGTATTTTACTCTTAAATGATTTTTATATTTTCTGGCCTGCCCTGTATGCTGTTCGACTTAGAGCCATTCTAAGTGCACCTGATATGGTTATCGGACATGTACCAACTTTTGGCGGTATTTATATTTCGGTTGTGCAACTGATAAAAAAAATTCCGATTGTTGCACACTTAATGCACCACACTGTACAGGGTGTCCGAGATAAGACGCCCTATCCCCTTATATGGAAAACTGTAAGAGATACTTTAAAATGTTTAAAATAAAACGTTCTTAATTTGACCTGACATTTTCATTTATTCGGATTTTATTTACACAGGGTGTTTCATTTTTCCTGGACAGGTACGCACTTTATTATTTTCAATGGCACACCCTGTATATTATTACAGATTTGAATAGCGCCTTTAAAGGCGAGGTCAGTGATATATAGTAGTATGGGTCTCTGATGCAACGTTTCGGATTTATTGGCAATTATCTTCAGTTTTTGACATATCTTTAAATTAACATAATAATTAGGTTATTAACATGATTTTTAAAATTCTGCTTGCGCCAAAAGAAAAATACGTACCTCATTTAAAGCCTAAAGTAAAAATTTAAAAATAAAGGGATGTTACAGTGTTGCCATGTTTCGCGTATTGGGAAATTACTTGACTTTTTTAAATGGAACCCCCTGTATATTATGTCAATTCTAAATAGGGAATTAAAAGACGAGTTCATTGATATATAACAACATGGGTCTATTAGTATCTGTTTCTGACTTATTGACGATTTTTTTTCAGTATGTAACATATTTAAATAAAAAATAAAAATGATTTAATTTCTCATATATTTATTTTATAAATAATGTTTGTCTCCTCGCGTTAGGTAACGTGGGACATTACCCATTTAAAATATAATTTAGTTTACTGTCAAAGTCATTTTCTATATACTCGTTCTCGAAATGTTGATATATGCACATATAAAAAAATTCTTGGTGGTATATTACAAAGCACGAAACAACAAGACTACCTATGTAAATGTCAAATCTGTTATTTTAAACTTGTCAATGGTCAGCTAGAATTTCGTAAACTCAAAAATTTCCTTTATTATATTATATATATATATATATATATATATATATATATATATATATATATATATATATACATATATATATATATATATATATATATATATATATATATATATATATATATATATATATATACATATATATAATAAAGGACATTTTTAAGTTTACGAAATTCTAGCTGACCACTGACAAGTATAAAATATCAGACTTGACATTTACACAGGTAGTCTTGTTGTTTCGTGCTTTGTAATATACCACCAAGAATTTTTTTATATGTGCACTGTATATATATATATATATATATATATATATATATATATATATATATATATATATATATATATATATATATATATATATATATATATATATACCGGGTGTCAACGAGATCACTTTCCGGCTGCCATTTATTTAGTATTTAATCGAACAAGATGAAACTTGGCAGGAGTCATATGCTAATAAAAAGTCACTTTTCTAGGTACTTGTCAAATTCCGGTTTAGCCGGAAGTGATACCAACTTTAGATTTTCAAATGAGACACCCTGTATATTTCTTGATTTTTGGAATCTGGAGATCATTTTACGTACAACTGTATTATTTTTATTACTTTTTGTGTCAATTTACCATTTTTAAAACAAATTTTTTGTTTTAATCTAGAGTGCCATGCCCCACCTTAAATCGTTCTAATAGACGTGTACATCTGCACAAAAATACCTACACAATTTTATCACCTTTCATTTGTCTTACCAGAGCGTTCAAAGTTGATTAAATCACTTTTTTGATAATAACTTAAAAGAATTAAATACAACTATAACACTTTCATAGTATAATTAGATGTAGATTTTTATTACGAATCCAATGGTGCATCACAATATCAAAATTCTCTTGGATTTTCTAAAGAAAACTACATTTCATTGCAATAGCCATTTTATATGGTTTAATCAAACATGCAACTGCACCACGATCAAATATTATATCCAGGTAGTCATCAGGCGCGGCCCGTGAGTTTTTTTACAGGTGGGTCAAAATTTTATGGGCAACTAGTGATATCAACGCAACAAGCAAAATACACTTTTTTAATTAAGGGAGGTTTTCTAATAATGTGCCTAGTTTTGCCAAGAAATTATTTACCTACAAATAAACACCGCCAAAATCATAGAATAGGTACTGCAGAATATAGGAGCGGCTAAAAATCCGACAGAACTCCCGGCCGACAACAAACGAAGATCTCCGAACCAAAATGAAGGTTAAAGAGCTTTGTTGTTTTGTTTCTTGTTTGGCGGTATCGGAGTCAAGTGATCATAGAATTAAGCCTTTCTTCTGTTATCGTAACGTAATTCTTAATTTGACATTTCTTTTTTGGTTTACTGTTTTTTCAGAAATGTTTTAGTTTTGTGTATTATACATTATAAATGATGTAACGTATGTGATTTTACTCGTATATCGTGTGTTGTATTTATTCTTTTTTTTTTTTACTAAAACTGTAGTAACGTAAGATTTTTTACAATGTGTACATACATGCTTTTGTAAGGATAAATTTATAATAATAACAGATAAATAAATATGTAAAGTTCCACATTTTTGTGTTTGCTTTTTCATATGTTGTCCAGTATTTTTTGCCAATTATTATTATTAAATACCTGCATACCTATACCACTTTTTATAAGATTTTCCAAACGAATGATTAGTTTTTAAAAAGCGAATACAAAATATTTTTAAATATTGATATAGTATCATATTAAATATATTATAATAAATCAATATTTATTTTAAAAAAAGGGTTGCGTACACATCACCATCACCCTAGTGGCCATAGGAAATCCCATGTAAATTTGCATATTTTAAAATAAAAAGTTATTGAACTTTCTTTGACGCCCCTACCGACCAGTTATATTGATTCAAATTTTTCTGTCAATGAAATTGTAACCTTATGATTGGTACACTATCGATCGTCCTAATTACACCAGTTTTTTTAGGTACCTATATAAATATGAATCTTTTTAGTTTCTGTAAGACATAAAAAAAAATTCACCCTCAAATCTGCCGCCCTAGGCTCCAGCCTACTCAGCCTGCTGGTAAATCCGCCACTGGGTGTCGCGCCTTGTACCACAGATCCATATAGCTCTATATGGATCTGTGCTATTATGTAATAGACTCTGTTGAGCGGTAGCGCGGCCATGCTGTATCGGCCGCGCGGGGCCCTATTTTCAGCACTAAATTAAAATTATAAATAATGGAGGTAGAGTTCCGGGAGTCGGGACTTTTTTTTGGAACTTTTCTCCTCTTTATGAATCGTTTTTTTAAATTTCTTAAATATTAATAGTTTTTGAGTAATTGCCAAAAAACGAAACACCTTTTATTTCATCTTAATTTGTTAATAACTTTTGCAATTTTTATCATGCAGTAAAATGCTTCGAATACATTTTTCTAGACGTCATTCCGAATCCAATGAGCTATCGTACATATTTTTTGGACCTTTATCAAGAATTAACACGATTTTGAACTTGTTGACTAGACTATGAAAGAATATCTTATAAATCCAATCCTGTCATATGAATATCCCATAATTATGGTAAATGCATTGCAAATAAGTTTTATTATGTATTCTTGGAGATGCATTATACATGCCTTATACTAATGTAACACAAAACATAAAGCAACTGTTTTTTTTTCAGATATATATTAATTAAATTGTTTTACAGCAATAACAAGTTATGTCCATTACAGGTTGATCAGTGCAGGTAATTTAAAAACTTGATTAGTTCGTCGTTTTCTTCACATACCCAGGGTTTTACATGATGGCACGCCACATCATGCCAATGAACACCATCATTGTAAAATTGGTTTAGAACAGCCAAACAGTTTTCTTCAGCACCTGAAACAAAATTTGGTTCATAGTTATCCACTACCTCTATTAAGATAATAAGTTATTACATTAATTGCCCACACCACGTGCAGTAGGTGACCATTAGGTCATCATGACAATTTAAGGGCTTTGGCAGATTACACACTTGGCAGCGTAACTGTCCGCTCCCTTCAGAGTCGGAACGATTACAGCAAAAAAGGAATCGATTACTGATTACAATTACTTTGTTAAAAAGTAATCAATTACTTAATACTGATTACAAGTAAGAATTGTAATCAATTCCCGATTACTTATGTAACTGTAAAGTAATCACAATACATGATTGCAATTGTGAGTAGTTTTTGCTTTGGCCAACAAAACAGCACAATTAATATTAAAAGTAATATTTTTGAAACCAGACACAAAAAAACTGCAAATGATACTTCATACTTGAGTATTTTTATATACCTACATTAAAAAGACAAAAGTATTCTTAATTACTTAAAAGATATTCAAAAAAAGTTGGGGAACTACATATTTGCTTTCATTATGACCAACTTGTGAATGGCTTTGGTTTAAAAGTAAAAATTAATAATGTTCTATTATACTTGCAGACTCGTAAAATAGGTCCTTAACTTATTCGACATTGTTTCTAAAACCACCGTGTCTTTTGTCTGTATACGGTGCTAAAACCAATGAAAGTATGAAGCATTTCACTTAAAGTTTTTTAAAATAAGCACCACTATTTGAAAGAATATACAGCGACAGGCAGAAAGTGTGCGACATAAGGGAAAAATTGTTATTATTAAATTTGGACAAAAATCAACTTGGCCATTCATCACTTGAAACCCAAAAAACGATTCTGTGATGCCGACTGTCATTTGACATTTGGCGGGAAATTTAAATTTTCTGGTGTTGTATAGCCAAAAGTCACACACTATTTGTAAAAATATCGAAAAAGTTTATTTGAAGAAAGTGATTACAATTTAATTTTATGACCGCGTGCAGAATTTGGGATGGGTTAGGAAAACTTTGAAAAATTTCACTTGTTTGTCAATAAAAATACTACCATTAATAAATTTTCAGTTTCCGCCTTTAAAATAGATCTTTTGCCCTTAAATAAATGTTTTACGATGAACTGTGTTGAACTCCAGTAATTTACTGCGTTTTTATTGAGAAATAACTGAAAATTATTGTTTTAGTGGAATCCTAACTGTCGCATTGGCGATTTTCTAATATTTTAACCTGTATTTTAAATTTTACGGATTTATCTATTAAAATATACTGCAGAGACGTAATTTATTACACAAAACTAAAGAAAAAACTCGTGTGGTAATATTTACAGATGGGAAAATTATTTATTACTAAGACATAATACAGAAAAATAATATTAATTGTGCATTTAAACATGTCCACCGTTCAGTTCTATGCAGTGAATTGTCCGAGAATGTAGTTCTTTCAGAACATTTCTTAGCATGTATGGCGTAATACCATTAACGCACTCTTATGACATCTTACAAATGCAGAACATCCCTAAAGGGCCTCTGGGCATAAACTTTCCGCTTAAGGTAACCCCATAAAAAGAAATCCAGAGGCGTTATATCGGGAGATCTCACTGGCCACTGGTTGGCAGGGCAGGATATCGCCCAATCCACTGGCCTTGAAATTTCTCATCCAACCATTCCCGAACTTCCAGCGTGCTGTGAGCGGGAACACCGTCGTGTTGGTAAAACAATTCTATACGCCGTTCTAATGGTAGTTCATGTAAAAAATTTAGTATTTCTGTATCAAGGAAGTGTAAATAGGTTTCTGATGTTAAATTTTGTCTAAAAAAGAAAGGTCCAGCAATTTGGGTGATTAATATCCCACACCATACGTTTGCTTTAAAATGGTATTGGTTTCTAGCCTCTATTACGAAATTTGGGTTCTCGTTCGCTCACCAGCTACAGTTCTGTGAACTAACCACACCATTAGATGAAAATGCCTCGTCAGTAAAAAGAATATTTAAAAAAAAAAATAATTTTAAAAAAATTTCCTTTTTCTTTCCATCCGAAAACAAAAATCTAGTCAAGCATCATAGTCCCTGTCTTGTAAAACATGAACAAATTTTGGTTTATAGGTCCGAAATTTATTTTTTACTAAAACTCTTCTCAGCGACCACTCTGACATTCCAACATGTTCGCGCCGTTGAGACAGCGGCATAAGAGGGTTTCGCACAGTGGATAGCATGACATCCAAACTTGCATCTTCACTGGTAACCGGCCTGCGATGAGGAACTTTGTATTTACTATCAACAGAAATATGACAAATATTTTTTAAATTTACTTAAAAGTCTTGCCACTGTTGAATGATGAACATTTTTTCCAGGATGTCTAACATTAAATATTTCTGCAGCATGACGCGAACTTTGATAATTATCGCAATATATTAAAACTAACTCAATTTTTTCTTGAAGAGATACCTTTTCTGCAGCCATTGCACATTAAAATGACATCATCTCTTGACAAATAGAAAAATTGTTTATTTCTTTCATAGCCACCTATGTAAAAAGTTAGTAGGAATAAGGTAGGTACATTTTGTTTGAATTTAAAAACATTACCTGTTCTTGTTTCGTTAGTACATGCCTGCCTTTTAGTTTTTCTTTTACTTTTGTGTAATAAGTTACGTCTTTAGAGTGCCTTTTAATAGATAAATCCGTAAAATTTAATACATATACTGGTTAAAGATATTAGAAAATCACCAATCACCTACGTGACAGTTAGGATTCCCCTAAAACAACAATTTTCAGTTATTTTTCAATATATCAATTTATTCAATATTCAATATATCAAATAGTATTAAATAACTGGAGATCAACACAGTTGATCGTAAAACATTTATTTAAGGGCAAAAGATCTATTTTAAAGGCGGAAACAGAAAATGTATTAATGGTAGTATTTTATTGACAAAAAAATGACAATTTTCAAATTTCTCCCAAAAAAATCTAAATTCTGGACACGGCCATACAATTAAATTATAAACACTTTTTTCAAATAGAATTTGGAATCTAATAAGGAATCACGATTGTTGATAGTTACTTTTTCTGCAGTAATTTTGGTGATGATTACAAATTCCTCGAAAGTTGTAATTACTAATTAGTAATTACTCTTAAAAAAAGGATTCACCCGCGATTCCTAATTACATTCAATGTGCTGTAATCGATTACTTCCCAGCTCAGGAACCATTAAGTTCCCATTTTTTTGAGGTTTAGGTTCTGACAACAAAGAAATAAAAGATCTATACATGATGTCCGAAAAGTCTTAGTATGGACAAATGTATTAGTAAAGGTAGAGACAGCAAATTTTAGGTATACCTTATTGGTTAATAAATCAACTTTTTTTTATTTAATTTAACTTTTTCAACCCCCTTGAGGGGTGACGCTAGCAAGTTGAAGTCAAAAATTCAAAATACATCCCTATGCCGTGTGGTACCTACTTCATTTTAAAGGCCTTCGAAAAACATTTTACTGCAAACCCGAGGTCCATATCTTAATTCGTTTTTAAATGGCAAGCCTATATAAAAATTTAAAATCGTGAAAAAAATATTAAAAATTCAAGTAGGTACCTACCTTTATTTCTCTTATTACTTTAAAAGTTGTTCAAAATGATCACCATAAACTTCTTGGAAGTAATAAAGTCGATTTTGGAACTCTGCCAAGAAGTAACACCTGCCATTCTCGAAAATATGAGAAGTGAGTTCCAAAATCGACTTTATTACTGCCAATAAGTTCATGGTGGTCATTTTAAACAACTTTTAACAGTAATAAGAGAAATAAAGGGGATTGAGAAATTAAATTACATAAAAAGTCGATTTATTAACCAATAAGGTACACTAAACTTTGGTGTCCCTATCTTTACTAATAGCAAAGATCTTTGCCCATACTAAAACTTTTCGGACACCCTGTATATCTTGTGCCCATACTAAGACTTTTCGGACACCCTGTATATGTTGTTGACACGTAAAAAGTTTTCATCTGACACGTAAAAAGTTTTCAGCTACAAGTACCCGAGAAATTGTTCACATTTTCAGGGGCAGCCTGTATATTTCAGTGGTTTGTACCTTAAGCAGGATATATTCATATTTGAATGGTCCTGGCTTCTACTTGATTCTCTGATTTCCACATTTATTTTCTTATTCTCCGACGCGTTTCGCTACACTGTAGCTTTATCGAGGAGTTACAACTGAATGAAAATGTAAACTATCTAAATATTTATATAAACCATAATCTATTACTTAGGTAGGTAATTAGGAAAAACTATTATGAACCCACAAAATCCCCAGTTATATTCTCTTATCAAATTACATAAACAAAAATTTAAAAAAACTATCCAATTAGACCAGTGGTCTCTTATATGTCAGCCCCAGCGTATAAACTATCAAATTTCCTCATTGAAATCATCAAAAAACATTGTAACGTCCAATCATCTTACAGCATTAAAAACTCGCAGGAATTAGTTTATAAAATAAAAAACATAAACTTACCAAATAACGGTAGATTAATATCATTTGATGTTCAAAACTTATTTCCCAGCATACCTCCGGAAGATACCATTATTTTAGTAGAAAATTTACTTACAAAAAACCATGTTAATCACATAATAAAAACTGACGTATTACATTTATTAAAAACCTGCTTGAGTCAAAATTATTTTTTCTTTAATAATAATTTTTACATTAGTAATGAAGGACTCATTATGGGTAGCCCACTAAGTCCCTTACTGGCAGAGATATTTATGAATAATTTGGAAAAAACTATACTTCAACATCCGTTAGCAAAAAACTGTTTATATTGGTATCGGTATGTAGACGACATAATCACTTGTTTTACAGGTACAGACAGACAACTCAATTCCTTCTTAAACTATTTAAATTCCATACATAATAATATTAAATTCACTATGGAAGTAGAAACTGATAATTCCATTAATTTTCTGGATTTAACTGTTACCAGAAAGGTAAGCACTCACTCCTTTAAAATTTACCATAAACCCTCACATACTGATACCACTATTCACAACAGCTCATTCCATCCTCATCAACATAAACTAGCTGCATATCATAGTATGATACATAGACTTATTAACACCCCCCTATCTACACAAGATTTCGAACAAGAATTAAATATTATAAAACAAATGGCAATAAATAATGGCTACAACCCAAATTTAATAGATAACATCCTGAATAAAAAAAATTTAAAAAAAGTCATCTCAGAATTGTATCCCCAATGCAAAGAAACAAAAAATAATTACAAGACTTTGACTTATATACGCAAACCATCCAAGAAAATTAAAACTTATTTAAAACAAAAAGAAATAAATATAGCATACAAAACAAACAACACTTTAGGTAAAGAACTTAAAAACCAAAAAACAAAAACTAACAAAGAAAATAAAACAGGTGTATACCAATTGAACTGTGGATCGTGTCCAAAAATTTACATAGGTCAAACAGGTAGATCATTTAAAACTAGAATTCGTGAACATAAAAGAAGTTTTTTACATCAAAAAAATGACTCTACCTATTCTAATCATATCATAGAAGAAAACCATATTTTTAATGACAACTTTAAAATTCTTCATACGTTAAACAAAAGCCATAAACTTAATTTGTACGAAAGTTTAGAAATTAACCGACACAAAAACACAGGCCTGCTTTTGAATGACCAAACAGAAGTAAATACCTCCCCCTTATTAAATCTTTTCAATATTGACCATATTCAAAAATAAGCTCTGTGGGATTTCCCTAATTACCTACCTAAGTAATAGATTATGGTTTATATAAATATTTAGATAGTTTACATTTTCATTCAGTTGTAACTCCTCGATAAAGCTACAGTGTAGCGAAACGCGTCGGAGAATAAGAAAATAAATGTGGAAATCAGACATAGTTTGTCTTTTATTTCAAATAAATGATATATTCATACTTCATACACGTATTCAATCAACACCGTCTCGTCGTATTTCAGGGGGTAATGATTCAATACCCTTGCCTTCAAAAATGAAATTAATTCAGTGCTTGCAGTGACTTCAATACCATCCTTATTAAGAAATAAAGCAGCTGTATTTAACCATTTAACAAAAGTAGTCGAGAAATTTTTAAAAACAATGCAAGTATCATTACTATTTTTGAACTGATAATGGGAAAAATGCCGATACATATATCAAATTTTGACGACGTATATTATAGTTTTTCTACAGCACAAATATTTTGTTTTCTGTTTTAAAATTTTCAAATTGTGCAAAGCTGATTATCAATAGTAATATAACAAGTGCAATGAGAATTATTGATAATTTTTGGGAAATTTTCCAGATTTAAGTTGAAAAAGAGCACGAGGGCACGTAATACACGAGTGCCTTTTTCAGTTTAAAATGCATAAGCGCAAATTTGTGAAAAATTATAGATCTGACATTTTCATTGCACGAATTTTATTTTATGAGAGAATTTCATGAATTAAAATTTTCTATTTTTGGTATACCCCCGTAAGTATAAAACTTCATTGTCACAATAAGTGACAAAATCCAGTAACCAGAGCTTCGTTGTCATGTCACAAAAAGACAAATTCTTGATTGTCATAGTCGTTTCCATGAAAAATAAATAAAGCAATACAAACACTAACAATTCTGAACGCCCGCGCCTTTTTTGAAATTTTGTGAAAAATATCGCGATTTGGAGCAGCAACGCTAGAGGAAATTAATCAAAACATTGAAATTCTTACGCCAAAAAAAAACACCAAAAGGTCCAAGGCTTCTGTTTGGAGGCATTTTCAAGACTTCCTAGCTGAAAAACGGCACAGTCTGGACAAGAGTACGTCAGTAGAGAAGCTCTCTTTAATTTTACAAGATTGGGAGAATATCATGCGAAAAAAAGATGGGTTATTTTACAAAGGGAATGTGATCAAAACTATGTGGAACATTACAGCTAAACCGTTTCAAGAAAAGTCCAATAGAGAGTTTGGTGTGGCTATTGATCCCTTTACTGATGTTAGATTCAAGAAGTGACTTAGCTTACAAAACGATTTGATAAAAGGAAAACCAGTTCCTCAACTTTTACGCACCAAGAACTGCTAAAAATGGTATATTTATACAACGAAAATACCCCAGATGGCCTTCAGAAAAAATTGTTTCATGTAATGTCTTATGAGTTGGCATTAGTGTTGTAAATATCCGTATTCATTAGATATCCGAATCATACGGAATCGGAATCAGCTAATATCCGTATCCATTATCCGAATACGAATCCATTTCTTGACCCGCGCGAAAGCGGTTACAGATCATGTATACGTATGCATGCAACAGACTAAAACATTTTCTATCCGGATACACGGCTAGGTAGGTCGATGCGGTATCGGTATCATACCAGTCGAAGTCGAAGTTTAGGGATAAGAAGGCACCGCGTCGCGCCGTTCTCGTTTGAATTCGGTTCGGGTGAGGCGGGACTAGTTTAACCAATGGGTCTCATCTCATATGATACCCGTTACCCCGATAACTATGCCATCTTTTTTTAGGAAATGTCATTAGAAAGAGAAAGCACAATATCAAATATGCCAAATCGCAGACCGTGTTGTTCGCTTACACTCGATTCCGATTCCGTTTTCTCTTTGCACTTTACATTAGTAACCACCCGATGCGAATTTATTTTGATTCCGAATCCGTATTCAAGTTCTCGGCCGGTTCCGGATAATCCGGATTCTTTTAATATTCGGATCCAACGGATTTTTGGATACGTATCCTTACATCACTAGTTGGCATGTCGAGGAGGTGAAGCTTCAAATTGAGAAGTTCCATTCCAAAACTCGCCTAATATATAATAGTGCATTTTATACCAACTATTATCTATGCTCTGAGCTACTGAAATCGTGTCAAAACTCACGTTGTCCTATATTAAAACCATACACTTTACGATTGTCACTCCATAACTTGCCTTATCCATCACTTCTGTCATTGTCATTGAATGTATTTGATCATTCCATAACTTGTCTTATCCAAGTTTCCCTGCCAGAACTTGCCTTATCCCTTTTATTTTGGCAATTTCACTAAAGTCTAAGTTATTATGATGTAGTTAAGAACTGCAGTTACTTTTACATCCTCATACTCACGATAATGTAAAAATTGTTGCCTACTTCTTTCTATTATACCAGCAAGCCGTTTTTTTTTTTGAAAATTGTGAAAGAATAGGTAAAGTGGATTAGACCAGTTTTGGAATGAAACCTCTCAATTGTTTGATGGAGTTTTTTCAAGAAGAAAAACTAAATGATGGATCGTCAAATATCAGAATCGAGTATAATCCGGTTTTTTCAAAAACCTGCCAGGGTGGAGATCGCAAACTGATGGGAAGCAAATAGTTGATTAGGAACACTACAAATGAGAACATTTGTCTAGTACGGTAGGTCCTTTCTCCAGCTTTACTTTCCTGAAATTATTTAAACTAAGGATTTTGAAATAGATGCATTTTAATGTCTTCTCTTTTGTTACAGACTGTATAAAAACTGATCTGAAAGAAAAGCTCCAACATCACAATTAACCGCCTTTTCCTCACTCCAAATCCTGACTGGGAACATTCTGGCAAGTGGTATAAGAAATAGTCCGGTTGGGAGAAACGAGATTTCGAAATTGACTAAAACAGCAGAAAAAGCTGGCCTTGATGTAAAAAAACTTAAAAGTTCACTAACCACTCGCATAGAGCTGCAACAGATACAAATTTAGCGAAAGCTGGAGTAGATGAAAATCAGTTAACAAAATTAACAGCATGGTAACATTAATTCTATTCAATCCTATTTACAACTGGATCAGCAGTTTCATCAAAACCTTGTCACAAAATTGAGGGAGAATGTTGAAAACAAAGAAGTAGTCGCTTCTACATTTTCCGCAACCAGTAACAACAGTATAGTATCTGGACCAAGCGGGGGCGGGCCAATTAACAATTTTAACAACTGTGTTTAATTGTAACACTTTGAGTAATTAGATATAAATGCATGGCAAATTGTTAAGCTTATTAAACCAAAATTGAAAATAAAAAATATATTGTTTATTAAAAAACTACGTTGCATATTTTGCAACTAAAAAAAGCAAAAAATAAACCAGAAGCTACTTGAAGTTAATTTCTACCAATACCTTTTTTGTACAAAAAAAGTCTGATAATCATGCACTAGTGCGATTATCGGATAGTCGCAGTAGTGCATGATTATCGAGTAATCTTATTATGATTGGTTTAAATCAACAATTAAAACTTGTCATTTTAGTGTTAGAATGTCTATTTTGACAGATGAATTAAATTCTCGAGAGTACTATCACTAGTGCATCCAAAATTGCTGGTAATTTTGCATGAAAGCGTGTTTTATTGAAACTGCATGAGTTTATTTTCATTTTTTGCTTGAAACCGAAAGAGTCCGACTCCGAAGGAGAATACCTCAGAAAGGGGATGAATATTATTGTCTTTTATCTTCTCAAAGAGACCTTCATTATGTCCCTCATCCATTTGAAGATAAGTTGAAATCGATTTCGCACTGGAGTGCCCTGTTATTTTTATTAGCTATTGCTGTCCTACTCCACTCTTAGCCAGCTCTGAAACAGATGTAGCTCACAAGGAATGGTTAGTGATATGCCTTGCAGTTGTGTTTAACACAGACTTTTTGCTTCCGTGTTTGTCCGTTTGCTCATATTTCATTTCTGCCTACAGGAATGTTCTTAAACCACTTGACAGACTTTGAAAAGGGATTAACATTTAAAAATAACCGAGCACATACAACGCGAAGAAGTTTCTCTTGAAACTTTTTATATAAACGAATTGGACACAATTTTGGATTTTTCTTGTTTCTGATCAACCATTTAGACGATGCAGAAGGTTCACAACCTCCCTGGGTGGTTTTACTGAACAGTGGATTGTATTGAATTCTTCCACTTTTATTTCCTTTGCTGTCAAATTCTTTTTTAAAATAGGTAGTTTTTTTAGTACATCTGGGGTTTGATTCGATTGCATTTTCCCCCTAGTTGTTTTGAAGTCATTATATTTCAAAGAAACTGAGCTTTTTTTCCTGTTTTCAGGTTCTGTTTGGGGCTGATTGCGCTTTGCTTTTTTTGCATCACGCGCGGTTTTGAACTGAAATCTAGAAATGGGTTGAAGGTAATTCCATACTTGATATGATATTTTTCTACGATTACCTACATATTAATAGCCACATTGTTAACTTAAAAGCAAATACACAATAGCATCCATTTACTACGATTTTTCATTTCCATCGACCTAGCGATGCGGAAATGAGCATACTCAATACTTCAATGAGCTCATGTCGATACTACGTAAAAAACATAATAAGGCGTTTTTTATATGAGGAAAATATTCGGAACAATTAATTCCATAGCTATTATTCAAAAGGTTTTAAATCTTACCTCCTTGTTTTACTTCACGATTATCAGGCTGTGGTTGCATAATACCACCAGTTGGAGACCAGTCATTTTGGTCTCTTTGAGTAGCGGGCGCTAGCTTTTCAAGACTTCCAGTCCAGAACCATCCGTTAATCTCAGTAGGCACTAAATCGGCACGGTCACATCCTTGAAAGTCGCATTTTCTACCAGATGTCCAAATGTATTTTACCTAAAAAATATTTACGAAATAAACATATAAGTAGGCATAGCAAACATTTTATATTTTATGTAGAACTATATTATTATAAAACATAATTTATTCAAGCTATGCTAAAAAAAAAACGTAATTAGCCAATTTGGACATGGTATTGTTATAGTACGTTTTATCATTGTAGTAACTAGAAGCATTGGCGCAGGCCTCTCTCACAGTGGAAGCGTGAACGTGCGAATTGTACTACGTATGTATTCACACGAATACGCTCGAACCATTCCAACTTCACGCTTTAGATACAAGCGCTCACACAGGGTTCTCACTTTTCTGGAAAGTCAGGGAATTCACAAGTGGTCAGGGAAATCAGGGAAAACTAGTTGAAAACCTGGAAAATTTGCCTTTTCCAGTTATAGATAAAAATAATTTATTTCCCAGCAAAATTAAAAATAATCCGGGTGTGTCTTATCGACAAAAATAATTTCATTTCATAACAAAATGATTCTTGTGTTTGTTCGCAGTTGCATTTTGCATTTTTTTAAAATGAACACCGAAATAGTATATTTCATTACCAGTCCGGAAAAAAGGATTTTTCTGTGCGCGCTTGACAAATTCTCGTGTGAGGCGCAGCCGAACACGGGAAGTCAAGCAAGCACGGAAAATCCATTTCTGGACGTGTAATGAACGATATTTTTTATTATACTTTCTTCTGAGAACATTTTATTAGAATGAATTTAATTGACAGAAAATTAACAACGCTGACAATATGGTCTTTGGCAGGTATGATGCGTTTTCATGGTAACTTTCAAATCATTTAAAAGGTGATTTAAATTTGTCTATGTCAGATAAGATTGAGAAAACGTCAAAAAATATTTCAGAAATTCATCTAAATATTCAAATATTTACGAAATAAAATACAAAATAGGTACATATTAAATATCAGATAGCATATAGACTTTCTTGAGTTTAGTTTATTTTCCTATACCTATATTTCTATTTTAAAGCCAAAAAATAGTCGGTATCTTCATTCAGCACACTGAAAGAACTGGAGACCAGGAAAATTTTTTCCGTGCGCTCTTTCCGTGCGCTAGCCCGAAAAAGCCCATCTTACATTATTACTAAAACAGATGAAAATAAGGTATTTTCAAAGAAGTATAATAAAAAATTAATTAATTTAGTACAAGAACGAAAATGTTTGTGGGACCAGAGTGAAAAAATTATCATCACCGTGCTATACAAAGGTTTCCATGGAAATAAACTTCTGAAGAAATAAAAATTAGGAGTTCATTCAACCATATTTTTCTCTTACGTAGTCTTCGCCTTTTTAGAATGGTATTTTCGGGGGTAATACCATAAGAGCTCAGATTTAGCCAGATATTTTTTATGCTTGTTTTAGAATACTTACTTTCTGGAAATTTAACGAGAGCTGCTTCGACAAAATCACGAGAGCGAAGCTCGAGTGATTTTGTCGAACAGTTCGAGTTAAATTGCCTCAAAGTAAGTATGAGAAAACAAGCAAAAAAATATCAGGCTCAAAATCTGAGCTCGAATGGTATTTGGTAAGACAATTCCATGACTAAAAGATTTAAATCAACTCAACTCAAAATTTTATTTAAGAATACAACAGAAAAACAAATCACTAAATATTAATAACAAAATTATTTCTAAAATGAACAATTATTGAAAATACAGTTACTGTAAATAATTTGCCCTTTTGCGGTTGACTCTATTACTGATGTAGTTTCAACTTCTCGTACAGATGTTTGTAATGTTGAATTTAAATGACTGGTTGATGTTGGAAGCATGGTTGATTCAATATCCAAAGATTTACCTCGAAGGTTTGTTACAAGATTTGGATGATGATCACTGTGGACATGATAAAAACTACTTCTGACAACGTAATCTTTCAATCTGACGTACCGGACGCTTTAACAAATAAGTTGCAATAGATACCATGGTGATGTACCTAATTGAAATTTATCCGATTTTTTTATCCAGTTACATTTCTGTTCCTTCCTTTTTAGCCGATAGCAAACTACGATTTTTGTATTTTCTAATAGGATTATTTATTACATGAGTGGAATTGTCTAACAAATATAAGTTACGAGCAGATATATTTTATCAACTTCTCAGTACGTTCTGTTCTGTTCGCATATTTTGACACCGCAGTGAATGTGCGAACTCAACGGATGTGTATGCACGATTAAAATTTCGGATGTTTTCGCGCGTTCTTATTCTCATGTTCACGTTTCCACTGTGAGAGAGGCCTAAGGTAGAGATTTAAGTATGTAGTTTTGAGACTATTTTTTCCAAAATGATCGTTTCTCCTAAGAAAGTATCAACAACAAAAATCAGGTGTGGTCACCACACAACTTTCAGAACACTCAGCCAAACTGTGATTAGTAAAAAAACCAAGGCCAGTGAATATTTTATATGACTGAATGCCCCGCCGGGCATATAGCAAAAAGTTGTTTTAAATATTTTGCGTTTTGTCTTACTAATTCATGAAAATGTTGCTTTAAATTTGATTTTACCACATAGCCTAGTGGCAATATCAAACGCCATTTTGAAAAGCGCCAGGTCGATTTCTTGAAACTTTTAATTCTCTGTTCATTTTCAAAGGTCTCTAAATGAGTTGTTCCCTAGAAATTCTATTGCTGCAAAGAAATCCAGTATATGGCGACCATCTCCACCCAACTGTTGATTGGCCGCTATTACCTGTTTTTTGGCTGATTCATCCTGAGGGCGCTAGAAACACTTGGGTATGCCAAAATTTAAGTCAATCGGGTCAGTTGTCTCGTCGCAATTTCGACACACACACACTCACACATACATTACTCCGAAAATACTCAAAACGGCTTCGCAGAACATCTTAAAACATAAACATATATCAAAAACCGGAATTCGAAAATATGAATCTGCACGAATTGCTTCAAGGGAAGGGGGTCCCTCCATGACTTATAAAGGCAGAAAGTTTTTATATACGAAATTTATTTTACATTTACCATTTTATCAAATTCAGGACTGTTTAATGTCATCATAAATCTTAAGAATCCTTTATTCTTTAATTCATTGTACAGTGCGGCTCAAAAATGTCCCACCCCCTTTATTTTATATATACTATATACTACATAAATTTCACACTTTTAATATATTCACGGTGGCTGGGCGTCATTTCGAAAAAAATATTAAATAGAAAGGGGAGGTGTGTAAACACATCGTTTGAAAGGCCTTGTCGAGTAGATTATTGTGTAAAAATTCGAGAGCACTAATAGCATCAACATGTGCGCACCCATCAGGATTTTGTCTTGGAGGGGGGGCTGATGTGTCATGGGGGACTGAAGTGTCGGGGAGGGGGGCTGAATAATGCAATTCGGTGGATTTCTTTCATTATATGTGCACTTTTTAAATTTTTGCGTGCCTACGATGTTGGATGGGGGGGGGGGGGTGATGCTGCAGCCCCCAGCCCTTTCTGTGGGTGCGCCACTGAGCATCAACAAAGAAGTGGCGGCGTGTCAAAATTTTTGTACTTGGATATTCGTAAAAAATTTAAAAAGAAACTAAACAGTTAGCAGTGTCCAAATATTGATTTACGATTCTGATAACATTGAGGGGGGGCACCATACTGTTGGGAAACTAGTTCAATGTCAAATTCATCAGGATTATTTTCAAGTATTTCAAGAATTAGAGGCTCTACTGATGTTTCCAGGATGGAAATTGAAATGGTTACAGAATCTACTCGACAAAGCATTTCAAATGGTGTATTACACGACCCCCTTTCTATTTATTTTTTGTTTCTAACAGGCGCCCAGCCGACATCTTGTATATTAAAAGTGTGCAATTTATATCAAATCGAAGTATTTATATTCTTACTGAAGTGCGGCAAATTTTAAAATTTTTATGTTTACCGGTTCAAAAAATAAAATGGGGAGGGGGGACATTTTGGTGCCGCACTGGATTTTATATTGTGTAAGTTAAATTTTGCAAACAGGAATTAGGGTTTACTTAAAGGTCATCATTACCCTCCTCCAGAACTGTTTTTTTTTTGGACGCCCTTGCATTACTCTCCTTATACAACAGAGCGTGGTGGATGTAGGCTGTGTTCGGAATGTAAAAATATGTCGCTTGCAAGAATCTACCAAGGCCACCATCTCAAAGTGGCCTCAACAGAATCCAAGAGTAACAACTGTCGACCAAACAAAAATCGGCCTAAAGTCTAAACACTGGCACTGGCTTAAATACCCAGTTATGTAACTCTATATCATCAAAAATTAGTTAAGTGACGTAAGTAAAGCGGTGTTATAAACAAAACCACAACTGGGCAAAATGCAGTATAATTAAAATGCGGTATAATTAATGGAAACCAGTGCTGAATTCAAGCATGTCTCTCTGGGGGGGGGGGGGTGGAATTATGATTCCAGGGGGATAACAGGAATCAACAGTGTAGTATACGTGTGAAATTGTACTATTGGATTTTCTTTATTAAACTTTGTAAATTATTGAACCATTAAACACGTACCTAAAAAGTTCTTAATGTAAAAAATTGCACACAAGACGTGTACATAACGTAAAGTATCCGTATGATTATTTACAGTAGAGTAGTATTTAAAGGAGCATCGAATAATCACTCTTTTGCATAAGTTTAAAAAATAGAACAACAACAAATAGTATATGCACACCAGATTTAGTGCGACTAGTAAACGAAACTAAACAACTACTTTATAATTTGAGAAACCATTAAAACATACAAACATTACATTTATAACCTGACAACGACATAATTTGGGAAATTATTAATAAAAATTAATTTGATTTTGTAAACTTGGACTCATTTTCGAGGTGTGCTTGATGGTTTGCTCGGGGGGGTGGTCAAGCGCCCGGGAGGGACAGTCGGCCCGGGCTACCCCCTGAATTCACCACTGGTTGAAACCGTAAAACAACTGGGCGAACTCGAACACTAATTTTAAGTAATTTAAATTATTTACTTTATATCTTATTTAGTATCAGTTAATTAAGATCAGTAGACAAGGTCTGATTTTTGCTATATTTTATGTGTGTCATTAAACAGATACCTTTTTTTATTATTTACCTTTAAGAATTAGGTCCGGGCATGACTGTGACAGTCAGTGATAGCTGTTGATCGCGTTATTTCATAGTCGGCGCGTAAGTCTGGTTTCATAAAAACGCGAATCGCGAATTGTGAATATTGTTCTAATTGGTCAGATTCGAATTTTAATGTCAAAGTGAACAATTCGCAATTCGCGATTCGCGTTTATATGAAACAAGACGTATAGTATTAAGAATTTTAGATTTTATATTTGCTTATTATCATGGGCGCCCGCAGGGGAGGGCCAGGGGGGGCCGTGACTCCCCTGAGGTTGAGATACTTCATGCTTTTTATTAGTGTATTTGGATAAATTACTACAAATGAAATCTTTAAAAACATTTTTTTTTATTTTGCCCCCCCCCCCCTGAGAAAAAAGTCTGCGGGCGCTCATGTGTATTATTGTAGTACAATGTCTTATAATCTAAAAAGTAAATGGAGATGCTTTAGTAAGCTTAACCGAGGTACATACAAGCATACCTTTTCCATAATAAATAAAAACAGTTTATAATATGCGAGTCAGTAATTCGACTATTACTGGAACCCGCCCCCATTTCTCTTTCCGTATCGCGGCCATCTATCGGCTCAACATTGCTTTACTGAAATTACTTTTCATAAGTAATATAATATAGGTTATTCTTGCTTTTGTAACCAAATTTTAAGGACAGAGTAAAATCGATCTATTTAGTAAGAATCTGAGAATAAGCTGAAGGAACAATAAGTAGATACATATTTATTACAAAACACAGTCACCAGAAACAACAAAATTTTTGTTTAGGTACTGTGCTTTAAACTTACATTGTCTCTAACAAGACGCTCCTTGATCCATTCGTTTTCAACTGAAGTTTCCAAAGATACCGTTTCCATACAACGTTTTCTACAGTAATTGCGGGCATCAAGCCAGTCGTATTGAACATCTTTTAAAGCTGGATCCCTCCAACTGAAGAAGTAACCCTTGCCTGTGAAAATATATAAATTTTTTATAAAGTAAATAAATTTATATGGTATATTTATTTCTTGGTAAACAGAGTGTCCCACGTCAGTGGGTCTCTTTATTATATGTGCTCGTCATTAAACGAGAAAAACAAAGACGTGTAGTTGGTTTCTGGCTTTTTAAAATTATCATGTCGAATAAATAGTTTATCAGTAAATGGTAAGATGACGGAATATGGAACGAAAAGACGGTACAAATTACGTTGTAAAAAACTTTTTTGTTATCATGGTTTGTTAGAGGACCTAACAAGGTTTTATTCACGTATTTAAAACTTAAATGAAGGAACCCACCAAGCCAGAATCCAATAAATTCCTTAACAAACTACAATTTTCGGATTAATGTACTCTTTACACAAAGTCCGCAGTTACCAACTTATCTAAAATAAATTATATCACCAAAATTACTAGCCTGGTAGGTAGCTATTTATCTTTGATTGATTTAGTTAACCATCATCATTCTGCGAGTATCATGCAAATAATTACACCCAGGAAAATCTTACTCTTTTAAACTATCAAAAGAAATCTGGAAATGCAGCTTCATCCACTTAAAAATGGATATCGAGATTGACAATAAAAATTTGTACCTAATACTGCAATTGGAGGGGAGTCCACCAAACCACCAAACTACAATACTTGTAAAACTAGTAATATTAGAAAACTTCTTAGAAAAAACAAATATAAATCAAAATGCAAGTGCTTATTGAAAAAAAAATTATTTAAGCTTTGCAAATTTTTACATAATCATTTTGTTTTCATTGTAAAAATGTCGAAAAATGTAAACACAAAATACCCGGCCCTCAACATTTAAACAGTAATAAATAATAAGTACAACAGTAATAAGAAGATTATATTTTTATAGTAGCGCAAAAATGGGCCAGAGAGCCCTGTCAAAGCAGTATTAAAGCGATATGTTTATATTATATGTATCTTATTTTACAGATTGTACAATGTACAATATGCTCCCATATATTTAAAAAGTATCGCATTTAAAAAGGAGTTATGTAATTGTATTGTCAAGTTACTAATCAAGAAAGAATATAAAACTGTTTTAAAATAACTGAAATCCTCTTTTTTGTCTTTGATAAAGTATTTCGCATTTCTGTTTAAAGTTGCAGTTGGCGATTGTTGTTGTTATTTGTCCCAACCAAAATTAAATATATCTTTAAATTTTATGTTTAATGCTGAACAGTGGACACGACCAAATTTTTTAGGTTTGGGTGTCCAATATTGGAACAAGCTTATTTTATTCATTATTCATGTAGTTATGATACCTAAATGTATATTTTGATTTGATTGTTGATTATGCAGGGTGTTATGGAAACTTTTAATTTAATATATTGGAATGGGTGACTCCCATGAACGTAACTAGACTTCATTTTGGGGAGGTCTGCGGATGACTCACGAAAACGTCTTTTTTCTGACAGAGGTAAAACTCCACCAGTGGTACATATGTTTTGAGGGGCTAATTAATATTTCGGAGGGCTTAGCTCCCCAAGCCCTCCTCTAGTTACGTCTATGGTGACTCGTGGGTAGTTTGCAGACATACTTTTCAACTTAAATAGCACTTTTTTTTTATTTTAAAAAATACCCAAAACCACTTCCATATCCGACTCTTCTAAAAGGCGTGAAGTAATGGGCTAAAGGAGAAACAAACGACAAAGCTAAACTTAAATATTACCTTGACATCTCATTTTTTGTAGCAGTTTTACTAAAAATGTGCCTTCTAATTTAATAGCAATTTTTTTACCTAATATGGGCAAATATGGACCATACACTTGTTAAATTAGGTTGACATTGTAAGCAGAACGAAGCAGGCTATGTTACACCGTTAAAACAAAGAATTATGACTTACCTATAACGTTATTAATGAGATGAGCATTATTCCTACTAGCTTAAACTATCTGCTTTTAAAAAATGTTAAAAATCAAAACAGAAACATCCATCCCGTGGTCGCACTAGAGCTTCACATAATTTACTTTCACACTAATTGAGCACAACTACACAGTATTATAAAATTATAACAAATATTCTTTAATTAGGTATAGCAGGAAATTTTGTGAAAAAAAGACAGTCAGTTAGATATAAAATGTGTACGAGGATGCCCAAAACAGCTTGTTTTCGAACTTTGACGAAGACGAGCGACTAACGATCGTGATCAAACGCGTTCTAATTAGTCAGGTTATGGCGACGTTTTTGAAAGTAGCGAGTTCAGCGTTATATTTAATAATATTATAAATAAATAACTAAAGAGCGTTGTTATTACTAAATATCGATTTAACTAGATATGATTCACGTGTCTTTATTGTGTTTGTTGTTAAAAACATATCAAAACTTTTATCTTGTTTCTTGGCAAAATGGCGCATAATAAAAATAGAAAGTTCTTGACATTTTAATCCGCCTTCGCCACCGTGCCTCCACCTGATTGGTCGCCAGAGGTCCGCTAAACACGTGCTGCTTTCCAAGCAGCTTTCCAGGCAAAAGTGAAGTTATTAACATCTATAATGATAGATGAGTATTGATGAGATGAATAGTGCCATGTGAGTTTTTGATTTCTGTTTATTAAGTGAAAAAAAATAGTTTTCAGCCCTTTATTAGTGCTATTAGGATTAACAAAATATCGTACGCGCTTAGTGTTTCGAATTATAAGTCAGTAAAACACAACATTTCTGGGTGTTTAGTTTGGTGTTAGTTTGGTTTCAGAAGCTGTTTTCTGGATTGCTTTATTTGTGTTTAGTATTTTAAGCTTTTGAAATTGAGAATTTTGGAAGAGTTAGTAGGATTTCTTTCTTTAAATTAAAGGTAACAAAAATATTATTTCTCCAAACTTTGTATAAGAATAAAATTATTGTTGAGAGACTTGACAACACACAGCTTAGCTCCTTGTTTTTTTATATGGCCATGCGTTTATTACCAGTGGTGCGCAGTGGCACTGCCCTCGTGAAGGAGACAGGCCGTCAGGTGCGCATCCATTTTCCGTGATCAGCTGATCGACCTGGGCGGTCAGTCGGTCGAACGAGACATTTTATAAACGTTTAGGTACCTGCGCGTCCTACTGTTTTTATTTAGTTTGGGGTTTTTTTGTATTAAATTTTGTGCTTACGCTAATATTTAATGACCTAAAAGTTATGTTGTGGCTATTATATTAGTTTTTGTGTTAATATTTGTGACTGTTGTTTTAAAAAATGCCACAAAGTTGTGTGCTCCGGGATGTAAATCAAACTATAATACCGGCGAATATGTTGCAAGTTTTTCTTTCCCAAAAGACAAACAGAGGTGTGAATTGTGGCTGAAAAAGATCCCTAGAGATAATTTACAAGTAACCAAAAATACATCTATATGCATTAAACATTTTGATGAGAAATATTTAATTCGAGAACTCCGGGCGACTAGAAATGACCGTAAGTAAATTAGTGTTTTGGGTTAGGTTTTGATAAATTTATTACCCTAAAAATCATGCAAATTCTTTAATATTTCTGGTAGAATGAGTATTTTTTGGCACTATATATAAATATAAGGGCATATTTTACGTCTTTTTACTTCCTGTATGTACCCACATAACCAAAAAGTTGAGGTTAAATTACAGTCCTAGTTGATTTGGCATGTTTTGGGGCTATGTTTCTACGTATGAACTCTGCAAGAGTCGCATATTATATGCATAGGCTAACTAAAAACTGGTAAAATGGTAATTCTTCTAAGCTTAAGCATGTGTAGGTCTCGGTGTAGGTAGAAGTTTAGGAACTTAACTTTCATTGTAGGCATGTTTTGGGTCTACGTATCACATGTACATAAGTCACATCACTAATAACTGGTAAAATGGGAATTGTTCTATTTAGCTTAAGTAGGTGTAGGTACCAACTTAGGAAGGTAAGCTTATACAAAGCATGTTTTTGGTCTACTTATCACCTCTACAAGTAAAATTAAAACTAGGGTTGAGTACCGTTGAATTATACTATTTACTTGGTGCACGTAGAAGTTTAAGAAGGTAACCTCTTTATGTATGTAGGCATGTTTTGGGTCTAGGTACCAACTTCACATAGCTGATAGATATCTAACTCGGTATCTAAGATCTTTACAGAAATTCAAATCGATAAGTACCATATTATGACTGATGGTATGATATAGTTACGTTAAACAGTTTAAACACTTTTGGCAGCGATTACCTATTAAATATTCTTCGAAGGAATTCAAGGGTAAAATACGAATGATTAATATTATGAGGGGGCCAAGGGAGTATGAAGGTGGACTAAGCCAGTATATACCATAATGTCAATGTCGTATAATGTAGAATGATGTGTACTTTTTAATTTTGAGTATCCATGTCTATTGTTAGTTTAGATAGGTAATATCTTATTTAAATAAATAGCTGTATACGCCTCGAGATACGCCCTTACCTTGGTAACCTAGGTATATTTTTATTATTAATTTGTTATGGTTGTTTGTTAGCCTTCCTAATCGGTGATTGCTGTTTGGTGCAAAATATAATTTAATTAAAATAAAGTTGCATATTAATATTACATGTATTCCGGTAGTGGTATGTTTGCTTCTTGTAGAGCTTTATGTAGAGTTTAATCAATTAATGTACATTGTATTAATAACTATTTTTGATCATTTTATACGTTTAATCCATGTCATGTTGTGAAAATCATTTTTTAATATATTATAAGTAGTACTAACTTTGCATGAACTATCCCAGAACTTTAACTATAAATTTTGCGTTCTAACCATTAACTATTTAATTTGTGCACTTCTTTAAAGGCATTAAATTTTTTTAGAGTAATTTAATTGTTTTAGTTTATTTATAACGATTCTTTTATGTTTTCAGCGGATTTAAGATAATTGCATTTCATTTTTATCATATAATATGTACCGCCTATTCGTGTGACGTCACGATCCCTACATTACGGCCTGTCTCCTTTCACGAGGGCAGTGGCAGTGGTTACAAATTTTTTTTTTGAAGGACGATATCTAGCTTATTATCGCGAAAAAGCCATTTATGACTAATTTTCCCCCATCTGAATTCTTACCAGGATTTACCGGTTTCAATATATGCTGCTCAAAAACAAAGATTTTCCTTTATTTGCAAGATATCGAAAAACTTTAATTACATTTATTCATCTCTAAATGGGTAGGTATATCATAATACTTGTTGGACGAGTAATGTAATAAAAGTATTTACAGCATACTTACTGGTATAAGACACAGTAGAAATATCTAAAGAATTTTTTGGTTAGATGACAAGTTTTGCTTAGGTTTGTTTATTTTTTTTATCTAGGTTAATCGTTTTTGCTAGTTTAGAGATTAAACCTGATTTGTATGTTTTGTCGATGCCTTTTTTGCCTTTTTTTGGGTTGCGTTTTACTATTGGTCTAGACATTTCATAATAAGTCCAATTACATTAAACGACTACGACAAACCTCAGCAAATATAAATCAAAATGCTGGCTAACTTTTCCTATGTGGACATTTTGAAGACATCAATACAAATTTTTTTTTTTTTTTTTTTATGATAAAGCCTGCGGCGTTTACTGTTATTAAAACTGGTCTGCAAGACCAACCATTAATTTTTCTCTAAATTCTTAAAAACTAAAATCCTTATATACTAAAGTTCACCCAATGGAGTCCTAAAGGTTTATCTGTTGTGACTCATGGCCATGGCACTTAGCACTCACACACTTGCGCACTGTACTATGTTTTCAAAAGTCTATACTAGTTCAAAGGGCTTGGTCCTCTTCAGCCTTCTAACTAGGTCCTGGTTGTCAAGAAGCCTAATGGCTTCGACGTTAACGTGCCTGATGGGAGTCGAGACTCGTGCTTGATGGCAAATCTTCTAATTTCACTAGCGACATACGGGATACCAAGATCGCGATGTAGGTCACTATTTCGTATGTACCACGGTGCACTAACTATGTTCCGTAATACTTTATTTTGGAAGGTTTTGGATGCGTTTTGATGTGGCTCTCCTTGGCACAGCCCCATAACTGGATGCCATAAACCCAGACTGGTTTTAAAATCTGGTTGTATATCATGATTTTACAGTGTATTGACAGCTTAGATTTTCGTCCCAAGAGCCAATACAACTGTCTATATTTGAGCCCTAGTTCAGTGCGTTTAGTTCTGATATGTTCCTTCCATCTTAGTTTCGCATCTAAGGTCATCCCCAGGTATTTGGCAGTATTTGCATAGGGAACTATGATACCATTTATGTTAATTGGTTGATGATTGCCTATTCTTTTGTTGGTAAAGTTGACACAAATAGATTTTTGCTCATTAAGCTTAATCTTCCAGTCTGTGGTCCAATTGTAAATCTGGTCGCTAGCATGTTGGAGTTGTCTGGTTACTGCATCTAGGTCTGTTCCTACTGCTAATACAGCAGTGTCATCAGCGAATGTAGCCACAGTTACATTTTCTGTTTGTGGGAGATCACAAGTGTACAGTAAATAAAGGACGGGTCCCAAGACGCTTCCTTGAGGCACACCTGCTTTAACTTCCTTCAGTTTGGAGTATTCATCCTCCTGTTTAATTCTGAACACTCTATCTGTAATGTAGGAGGTTGTAGCAACTCTACATATTGTTTTGGTAACATTCTGTTTAATTTGTTAATTAGCCCTTTGTGCCAAACTTTATCAAAAGCTTGAGCTACGTCAAGGAAGATAGTTGAGCAGATTAGCTTTTCTTCTAGTGCCCTTTCTATGATGTCTGTTATTCGATGGACTTGGTCTATCGTGGAGTGCTTGCATCTAAAGCAAATTGATGATTTGGGATTAGGTTACTGTTCTCTATTATAATCTTAAGTCGTTTTAAGAAAAGCTTTTCAAATAATTTTGAAATAATTGGTAGTAGTGATATGGGCCTGTAAGATTTGGCTTCATTCGGTGGTTTGCCTGGTTTTGGTAGCATAATGACTTCAGCCACTTTCCAGACGCTAGGGACGTGTTTTAATCTAAGTGCTGCATTAATTAGGTAAGTCAGCATAACTATACCTTTTTTTGGTAGTTGTTTTAAAATTTCTCCTGTTATAAGGTCAAACCCAGGGGCTTTTTTGGCGCTTAAATTGTTTTTGATTTCGTTCGCTACTTCTTTAGGAGTGACTAGTGCTATTTCATTCTCTTGGATATTCACAGACTCTTCCATATTGACATTGGACTGGATATCATTTGGCTGAAAAATTTCGGCTAGATGTTCTGCAAATGCTTCAGCCTTTTCCTTATTATCTCTTGCCCAAGTACCATCCCTTAATTTGATGGGTGGCATTTGGGTGATTGGCCTTTTGAGTTTTTTCGTTGCCTTCCATAAGGAGAAATCCTTGTCTTCATCAGCTGATAGATTTTCTAGGTAGCTGTTTATAGATTCTTCTCTAAGTTTTTGTATTTCTGGTTTAAGTTGTTGAGTTTTGTTGTTAAGAATATTTTTGTCCGATGGATCCCTAGGGTGTTGCCATCTCCTTCTGGCTCTTCTCTTTTCTTTGACAAGTTCTCTTATTTCCATTGGATAGTTGTTTCCCATTGTTTTTTGAGTGTACGCCTTTGTGTTGTCCCAGGCTATTTTTTGTATGATGTTGTTGAACTTTTCAGCTGCTACTTCTAATTGTTCTTTGGTTCTTAATTGTATTTTAAGGATAATTTTATTTTCCAGTTCATTTCTAAAGCTTTTCCAATCAGTAGTTTTATTAACCAAAGTTGGCCTATTTTCTTTTCTAATTATTTTCTCGCTCAAAGTTAAGATCACAGCTGAGTGATCGGAGTCTAGGTCAAAATTATCTTGAATATCAATAAAATTGGGTGACACTTTTCTTGATATAAAAAAATCTAATAGATCTGGAATTTTATTAGTATCTGTAGGCCAGTATGTTGGTTTACCAGTAGTGTGAAAGTTGCATCCGGTTTCCCTTATAGCTTCCCTAAGTTCTTTACCTTTTGTAGTTGTTAATCTGGATCCCCAATCCATGTGTTTCGAATTGTAGTCACCTCCCACGATGAATCTGTCTCCCAGATGCTGTAGAAAGTTTTTATAATCCGTTTTCTTGAGGTTATACCTTGGTGGACAGTACACTGCAGCAACAGTCAGTCTCTGTTTGGTTGTGTTATTTGTTTTAATTCCTATTGCTGTTAACTGAACTTCTGCACTCCTAATAGGGCATTGTTCATAATGATTAATGCTATTCTTTATTATAACAGCCGTTCCCCCACGTGCCTGATTGTCGGGATGAATCGTTTGGTATACTTGGTAACCCTTTATTTTTAGGTAGGTCTCATTTGTTGAATGTGTTTCTGAGACCAGACACACATCAATACTTTGTGTGTTGAGAAATATTTCTATTTCTTGCATTCTGTTTTGGATGCCATTAGCATTCCAAGTTGCTATTCTTAGATCTTGTTGATGCATTATGGTTTTTCACGAGTTTTGGTTTCCAGTCTGTCTAACCTTTCTGAAAGTTTGTTCATAAGGTTCATCATATTTTGTAACATTAGCATCATGGACTGTTGCTCATTCGGAACTGGTGCAGGTTGAGATTTAGGGCCATGTGCTGCCTGTGCATAGGATACCTCTTTGGTAGTATTTTTAGATGTGAAATTTTTTGGTTGTCCATTTTGTGGTTTCCTTGCATTGTTTGCGTTATTTCGTCTTTTCTGCAGTTCTTTTGCTACCACGCATCCACGGTATAATGTCGATAATTAGCTACTGCTTTATTTAAAGAGAGGTATATGATTACTAATAAATTTTTACATGCCTTAAAACTATATTGATAAAAAATATTTATTTTTAAATTATCTCGGTAATTACTTTTTCTAGTAAAAATCGTATAAGAATTTTTAGTTCGTTTTTGAGGCGTAAATTAAATATTTCACCCATCGTGAGATGGGGGATAGGATCGCGTTCCACCACTAAAGAGTGGAACATGGATTTTTGTTTATAAAAACATGTTACTATAAAAAGTTTATTTTTCACATAAAGTCCTGTGCGCCTCTTCTAATAACTTTTTTTTTAATTTTGAACATAATTGAACTCGTTGGGCTAACTAAAGGTACGTTTTCGTAAGGTGTCTGCTCTAATGTAAAGGAAATGCATTTTATGTCGGGACAGTCGGACGACATGTTAATGTCGGATGCAAAAATGAATCCCTACATGTCGAGTCGGCGTTCGTTTGTCACTACGTAAACACTCAATTTGATTATTTCTCGCAGTTATTCACCAACACCAACCGTCTAGTCTGTACCAAATAGGGTACGCTATATAGGTACTTCAAACTTCCAAACTTCCGAACCCGTGGTTCGGAGCCGTAAAATTACTGCTAATTGTTCCCCTGGAGATACATTATCTTTCCTAGCTCTTCCATTTTCAATAATAAGAGGCGCAACTAGGTAAAGTAACTGTCCAAACTTGGTGAAAGACATGCGAACAAAATTCTCGTATCCACTTTGCAAGCGAAGATCATTCATTAACGAGCTATATTCACCTTCCAAACGTCTCTTCGCTAAAAAAACTTCGAACGTAACATCTTTTTCGTTTCCGTTGTGACTTTTGACTTTCTAGTATTGCATGGCTTCCTGACAACACTATAAAAGCTGATATAACCTGTATGACTTCATCGTCTGCCATCTTGAAACTGCAAATTTCGATTCAAGATAGTTCTCTCGACATGTCTGTTGCAGACAGGTGACAACATAAACACCTGTCAATTTTACCAACTTGTCGGTCGGTCGGCAAACAAGTTGAGTCAACAAGTCGCCCCGATTTGTCCTTACGAAAACGTACCTTAACATATACACAAAAGCATTATTCTATAATATTCAGTGCGTTTTTTGAAGTTTCTTCATTGTTTTAAATGAACATTTTAGTTTTTTATATGAAATTTTTGAAAGAAATTTTTTATTTAAAATTACAGTACCCTAACATACATTTTGGAGTTTAATTTTTCTTCTAATACCATGAGCATACAGGACATTTTGTGATTTCTTTGTAAAACTCAAACGAACAGCAACATGACAATATTATCCAATATATTTTTTTAATTGTAAAATAAATAAAAATGATTATCATTAAGACTTGCAAAACAGGTAGGACCATGCTGCCGACCATGTAATAGTATTGGAATTTTCATGTGGTCACATGGTCATCATCATAAATACAATAGTATACTGACGACCCTGAATCGATATCGACCTACGATCATCAATAAAACAAATATTGAAATAATTATTGTTAATCGTATTTGTATTTATGGCACGTTTTACACAATTTCACTAACAAATGCCTCGGTAATTAATTATCTTATATCGATTGATTCAGTTGGTTTGAATGCCTTACTTAAATATTATTAATAAGGTGAAATAATATTTAATTAAACCACAAAGAGGACATCCCTAATAAACGAATAATATTTAATGAATTATATTGGCATATTATAAAAAATTGTTATACTTGATAAATATAAAAATATAATATTAATACAAATAGGAAATACTTAAAGCGATTATTAAGGACGATAATAAATTCAAATTTCTTTATTGTTACTACGCCACATTTCACGTTCTAAAATTTAAATTTAAATGTATTTAAGGTTCTCCTTGCACATTATAAACCTGAGCAAACCGTTTTTTAAAGTGCAAAAGAAATAAAATGGAAAGGCCGACAATTGCTTGAAAACTAACTGTTATGTTATGCATAAGAATATGCGTGAGGTAGAGATGAAAACTCGCAAATATTTCCAAGCGAAGCAAGGAACGCGAATTTTCCCAACAGAATACTGAACAGAATCCGACCGAGCTGAAATTTGGAGCACGTGTATTGCTATCCCACCCCGGGAAGAATAAGAAAAATGGCGAAAACTTTTAATTTGAATCGATTGAAATAACAAGGTCAATACAAATTTTGACACTATAAATACAACGCCTGTACTACACCTATAAATATTAAATAAGAAAAACTGAAAAGAAGGGATCGTAAAAATAAGTCGTGTGGGTTTTTTAGGAAAAATAGTTTAATTAAAATATGTCCACGGTGGTTGAGGTTTGCTTACGATCCTTTTCTTGTTTGTTACAGGCAAAGATGATAAGCAAACCTAAATAAGCCATAGTAAACCTAAACAAACCTGCGCATCATTGCGAACTTTGCCCCGGCAATGCTGGCTGCTGGGCAAAGTCCGCAGTGCTGTGAAGGTTTCTGTAACAAAACAGATTCTGAGCAAACTAAACAAATCTGACTAAATCCGCATAGCATTTCGGATTTGGTCCGGATAGTACCCAGGCAATCTCAGCAATGCCCACCCTGCTGACTTTGCCTGTAACGTATACATTATATGAATTGTTATATTAATTAATAATTATTAATATTCATACATATATTAAGAAAAATCATACATGGGAAAGTATTTATCTTTTGATAGGTACTGCTAAGACAGGTGGTAAATACTTACTATTAGGTCCGACTTCATGTATAACTCTTTGGTTACAAAGATTTATATCCGGAGCCTCAAGACTTCTGCCGACAGGCAAATCAGCAGTAGAAGTACACAAAAATAGGGCCACGCATATTCCGTACTTCAACATTTTTATTCTGTAATAAAATATGAATAATTAAACTCTTACAAGAAATTAATTAATTCGTATAATCGAATTAGGACCATTTAGGTTTATTTTTAAGCAGATATTCAGTTTTGGAGTTGATTCCCAGATTTTGGTTTCTGTCTGATGGCTTTAAAGCTAAAAAAGTACTTTTTAACAAAAAAAAATCAATGGCTTATATAGAATAGGCTTTAACGTCTCCCGAAACTGGATATACTTCAGGTATAATTGATAGAAAGTAAGCAAAATATATCAATTTTTGCTATAATTTAGAAACAACTTGTTTTAAAAAGTCCTATGTAATGTTGCTCCATATTGTCACTTATGCAAAGTCAAAAATTATTGTAATATAAGTCAAATTATTTAAGTGCCAATACAAAAAAATAATATTTGAAAGCACGTTTATTTTGTAACAGAACTTTTTCGAAAATACTGTTATTCGAAAATTAGGAGCACTATTTTTAAAAATTTTCGATTTTGTTGTCTAAGAGTAGGTACTTTTTGAAAATACTTTTCGAAAATACATTTTTTGGGAAAACATCTTTTTCGAAAGTATATTTTTTCGAAAAAAACTTCGAAGATTCATTTTTCCAACAAACGATTTTTTGAAAAAGTAATTTACTAAAGTAGCAGACCTAAGGAAACCTGACCAAACACAAAAAGGTTCGTTTTTGTGTTTGGTCAGGATCTTCTTCTGCTCTTTTTTTCATTAATATTTCCTAATCCAGTAGAGTTCATAATTCAGTTTTCGAAAAACTGTGTTTTCGAAGATATGTGTTTCCAGAAAATGTATTTTCGAACGATTATTTTTTTGAAAAAATATATTTTTGAAAAAATTTCGTAGATCCATTTCAAAAAAGCATCTTTCGAAAAAAATTACTTTCAATAAAGATGTTTTTAAATAAAGGTGTAAATATTCTAGCATTTTATTTTATTTATGCGTTCTGGTCATTTGGACGGATATTTACAGAAGTTTTCCAAAAATCGAAAGTTCAATTTTTCGAAAAAAACCTATACAATTTTCCGAAAACTAGGAATATTTTTCAAAGTCTTTTTCGAAAACCTGTTGTTCAAATGCTTTTAAAGCCCGTTTCGAAAATACATTTTTTCAGAAAACATCTTTTTCGAAAACTCCTACATTTTTTCAAAAAAATATTTTTTCAAAATTAAATTTTATCGAATTTTTATTTTTTTTAAGAAACGCTTTTTCGAAAATAATTTAGCATATCAAATCCAAGGAAACCTGATCAACCCCAAAAAAGGTTCGGTTAGGTTGTTTAGGATCCTCTTGTGCCTTTTTTCATTTACATTTTCCAAGCTAGTAGGTACAGTTCATAATTTAATTTTTGAAGTACCTATTGTAGCAAAAATACATTTTCGGAAACCGTACCAATTTTTGAAAACTTATTTTTTTGAAACAGAAAGCAAGTTAAACGATGAAGACTGTTTATCCGAAAACAATTAAACATTCACCCCACTGCCAAAAATATTTTTTATAATTGAGTTTTAATCGTTACGCTACTATATTTTTAACGCTGTGCAATAAAAATCATCTCTTATTGCTAACTAGCCAATAAGGAATTTCAAAAGCGCCAATGTAACCAAGTACAAGCTCAAACTTTCCGGAGGTTTAGAAGCCCATGTTGATGTGAATGTTCCTCCTATTTAGTTAACGCTGTATATTAAATGTTTGTTTTTGATGTATGAACAATTTAGTATTATTTGTCTTAGGGTTGATCGATTTAAACTTATATTATACCTTAAATGCATTTCAAGTTCAACATCATTGTTACGTACTAGATCTAATACTTTCTATTTTACAAGTTTCACAAAAATTTAATCAACATGTATGTATTCAACCAAAACTGATTTCATGTGACTTGACCGTTACGCATTTAATTCATGTTACGCGTTTGTCTGTTGTCAAAGTATTTTAATTTTAAGTAACAGCAGAGACTATTATAGTAGTCTCTGGTAATAGCCAAAACGCTCTTCATTTTAAGTAATAGGTCGACTTTTTTGTAATTACTTTACTAAACGAAAGTGGTGACCGTTGTGATGTAAGATTCTAGAGGAGGTAATTACCCCCATTATATAGGTGTAATAGCTGCTTATCACTATTACCCCTATACCTGAGCGGTTGCTGTTGCGAAGGATGCTTTTGTTATTATTTATCATTGTGATTTTGTTCATTGTCAAGTTCATGTCTGTAAAGAATAAAAAGGCTCATCTAAAAATTTAAATAAATAATTTACGTCATGTAACACCCATTACCTCTCTGTAAGACCGCCTTTGTTGTGGACAAAACTTATTAATGCATTGGATTAATAATGAAACGATTTTTTTAAATGCTAAAAAACGTGTTTTTTATGTTATTCATTTATTCTATATTATTGCAGAAATAAAGGACGACATATTATGAGTTGCTAATTAAATTGACTTTTGCGTACGCGGAAGTATTACAAATTAAAAAAAATTTGCGGAAATCCACGTACATATCAAATAAGTATATTATTAATGTTGTTATTAAGCAGAAATAAAAAATCAGTCTTTTTTATCGTTTTTATTTTAAATATTAAAAAAACAGCTGGGTGGTAATTTTCAACAATAATTAAAACCCTGCTTATTATTCAATAAATGTGGAGTTTGCAACTTGATTAAAGTAGATATATTATTATTATGATTGTGACCGGTTGTGTAGGTATAACTTGCTTTGTTTTTAACTTGCAGACCGTGGCGTAGGTTCGAATCCTCCTGGTGCGTGTTTTATTTTTATCTTTTTTTAAATAATACCTTTTTGCTTACTCTACAGCATGGGCGCAATTGCCGCATGGAAAACTTTTTGATCTTAAAAATCGAATAAAACAAAAATGCCTAGATACTGAACGATATCAAGTGGCATGCGCAAACCGTAGTTTTAAAAAAATTTAAAGTGTCTGAAGAATAGTGGGTGCTTATTGCAGTTGGAATTCACGAATTAACGTTATTATTTTTTATGTAAAGATTTTATGAATTATCTACGTTTTATTGTTCAACATTTTGTAATTTGTATTATTGTCTTTGTTACTATGAGATAATTGTTATACCTATAGTCTAATAAAAGATAATCAACTATATACATATTAGTAGGTAACTATTATTATCACTCCCAATGTAAAAATATATTTTAAAATTTTCTAAAATTTTATCCTTGATCACTCTTTTAAGGGATTTAGCGTACTTTAAGCTGAAATGCGTGTTGGTCAAAACTTACTTTAGATTCTTAAGAAGATATATTTTAAACGAAAATTAAAAAAAAAAAACATTAAATGATTTTAATGATCTCTAATAATCCAAGTCAACCAAGAACGTCTTAATATGATTATTACGTTGCCAGTAGCTAATTAAGTAAGTAGTAAAATATCATTACCTCTTTAAATATCCAATACTATTTTGCAGTTACAACACGTGAGAATTGGTCTAAAATAATTAATGAAAAGCAAAAGTCACAAACTACCGGAAGAGTCTTCGACGACACTGTAATAACAAATAAATAGCCCGGTGTTTATATAGAAAGGAGGGGTCAAGCGTTGAGGACGGGTTTACTTAAATTACCGGTAACATCTTCTTTTTACCTTGACCCTTTAATATGATTCCTATTGTCCCATGCGAACCAATAGACTTTTAAACGTATTGTGTGATACTAATAATTAATTTGAAGACCACCAAAGATAATATATTAGTATCAAATAAGGGAGAGTCGGAAATCGCGGGGTAAGATTCGGGTTGTTGTTATTAGATGTTACATAGACTATGGGAAGCGCCCTATAACATTGAAACTGAGCTAAAACACATTTACATAATAGGTAATAAGGGTCGATAATAGAGGCGTACATAGCTCCGAGCAGAACGTGGGTCCACATTTTTGCATATGCTCCCCAAACAAAACAGTCGACGTGTTTTCGATTGCTTCACTAACAAAAAAATGTCGATCTTCCTAGAAGGAGGCATGGGCAAGGGCGTAGCCAGGATTTTGAGCAGGGGGGGGCAGAATTAGGTGACCGGGAGGGCAGATTTTCCGAACCCCAAGGACGCAACGTAGTAGTACGTAGTCTAGTTTTTTTAGTTTTTTTGTAAAGAAATATAAAAAAAAACATTATTTAAAAAAATATATAGTCATAGATAATGTATAGTATATAATACATACGTATTATTATTGCAAATTAGAAACTCGAATCAGTTAAAAAAGAAAATAATGAATACCTGCTAAAACAGAACATCGCTTAACAAAAAGAATGTATAAAATTTATCTACATTTTATTTTTGCGAAACATTTTATGAAAACAAATTATTTTGCAAAAAAAACAATAAATTGTTTTCATAATAAGCCGGTAAAAGTTTGCGGTTTTATTTAAAATAAATTGAAATAAATTTAAAAAATTTGAAATCATGCTAAAATTGTCGATTATGGTGCAGGTATAGTATAGGATATTGTTAGGCCAATTTTGTATGAAAAATTATATTACAATTTGATAATTATTTTATATCTGAGATATGCGTGAACACAAACAGAGGGAACAGGAACAGCGCACGGTAGCCACCTTTAATTAAGTTATATAAATTTTAAATGTAAACTTAAAAAATATTTGCGTGGGGTAGGATTGGAAGAATGATTAATTTTAATCAAAATTTCTACCCATTTGTGCCAACTAGTATGTTCCCGTAATTTTTAATTCCTTTGGCTATTACAGTTATTGCTATTGTACTTGTTATTACAATTCTTTATTATTGTACTTTTATTTTTCTTTGGCACAAATAAATGTATTTATTATTATTATTATTATTATTATAATTATTAATTAACAGCAAAAGCTTTCTTACCACTTCACACGTTTGCGCCACATGCAGCAGTGCTGCCATTTCGGTACAATTGTACTGAATTCAGTACAAAGTGGCCAAATTCAGTACGTCAGTACTGATCTTGGAAAAAGCACTAATTTTAGTACGAACTTTCAAAACGACACTAAAACCAAATAAGCACAAAAAATTTTGAAAAATTATTGTGACTGAAAATATATTATGAATTAAGTTTAGTGGCTTTTCGATTGATGAAATTAGTGTGATACGAGTACTACTCTGTCTTGTACTTTGTGTCGTTAAAGAAAATATAAATTGCCTGAATATAACTACGATGGAGTACTGTAAACAAATATTAAAAAACAATACTTGTTTTTCATTGGAGGCTGCCGATGAATTGATCGATTGAAAAAAAAATCTGAGGAAATAAACTGATGGTAATACATAAAACTACTGATTTTTTAAAATTTGTAATTAAGTAGTGTACCGATTGTACCTGTCTATTGGTATAAATTAAAACTTTTTATATAATGTTAATAATTTAATACTATTTTTTATTTTTGAAAAAAAAAACAGTGTTTTATTTAACCACCCTCAATGATTTTAAACTGCAGAGAAAGCTATTTTAAATGTTTTAAATTCTTAAACGTTTCGATTTTTGAATCTTCTGCCCTACATTCAGTACGCTTTGAAAATCAGCTGCGACAGCACTGACCGGCAGGCGCCGCAGCTGACTGCTGATTTAGGCATAAGGCGTACGGGAAATTTGAATGGCACATTGGTAAATCTTGGCTTTTTGCTCGTGCCAGGAGGGGGCACGTGCCCCCCCCTGCCCTCCCTTGGCTACGCCCTTGGGCATGGGTCTCATTACCCTCCATTACCGCCCCCTCCTTCAAACCGTTTGTATACGCACCTGGCAAAGAACATATCCGACAAGATATTTTAACAAAATTGAACCCGTCAAGAAAAACAAAGGAACAAAACGGAAAGTTGTTGATAGTTAATTTTTCAGTGCGTGAAAAAACATTTGTACCCTATGGCTTATTCCAAAACATTTTTATAGTGGTAATTAGTAATTAAACGCTAAAGCTACAAAACATAAACCTAAATGAAAACATGGGTGGATAAACGTTACAATGTTACAAAATTACAATTTTTAGAAAATCGCAATAAAAGTATCTTTAGTTGTAGAAACTATTGAGCAATAGATATGATAGATGATGATGAGAGATATTTGACTATAAACTTAAAGATTTAAAATATGGATTTTGAAGGTGCTAAATATTGTACTAGACCTTCATTCAACATGTCAAAAAAACGTAAACGAAAAAAATGCAGCATATCACCTTCATCCACTCATGTCTTCAAAACTAGGCAAGGTAAATACATATTTAATCGCGCACGATGACGTGCGATCGCGAACTCGAGATAAATTGCATGTATAATTTTCTTGTCGGAAACCGAAGTGCGATCATGGGTGCTTGATTTAAAAATGCGTGCAGGCCAGGCATAAAAGTATTGAATCACCTCATAATTGTAATTTTGAATGACTTAGACAAAATATAATATTAACTGTCGCGTACCGTAAACCGGGGGAACTTCGACAGGTTTTTGACATATTTAGCCTCGCGTGCCAAAATGTGTCATCTAGAAACCCTCGACTCTTATGCCATTGTAACACTTGATGTCTTGGCTCTCAACCAAGAAAAAATCAGTTTTGTCCCCCACCCCCTTCTCCCTTTTTTTTTGGTCTCTTTTTGGTGTCGAAGTTACCCCGTACATGGGGTAACTTCGACACCCCATGTATTTTAGCGAATTGTCGAACTAGGAAAGCACCTGGGTAAGTTCGACACCAAAAAAAGTAAAATCAGGTTAATTCTACATAGTTTTACCATATTTTAAAAGTCAGAAGCATCAACTAAGAATACAATAAAAGGCCCTAAATGTTATAAAACGATTGTATTAAAATAAAAACCTTTGGTTTCAAGGCGCATTTGGTTTAAACAAACAAATCACATTCTCTAAAAAGTAAAACTAAGAGGAACATTCTCAAAAAAATAAACAAACAAAGTAAACATATAAATAAAGTAAATAATACTAATAGCCAGTCTTTAATCATCATCATCGCAAACAGGGCATTCGTAATTCGCTCTCTTTGAACCCTTATTACAATGTCCACAAATCCATTTGTTGCACGTTACGCACTTAATCCAAGCCTTTCGATTGGTGTACTCAGAATAATCCATCAAGCAAATTGAGCACGAGGCACAGGAAGGACATTCATATTGGGGATTAATTGAACCAAGATTACAAGTGCCACAGACCCACTTCAAGCAGGAGATGCAACAGATCCAATCATTTTTGCCAGTGTAATTTTTATAACTGCAATTGCATAATGAGCAGTAAGAGTCAGTATTGCTCTCAGTATTGCTGTCGATATTTATGCCTGTTAGACCACGTGACGTTGAGGCTACTGGCTTCGTAGTTTTTACGTTAGGGTTGAAGCAGGTTGTCTTTGATTTTTTCTTTTCTGATTTCGATTTGTTGGCTACAGTCTTTTTAGGCAATTTTGGTGGTAAAACATCACGTTCTTCGGTGTCTGAAGAATTAGGTGCCTTAGTAGATGCTTCACCTGGTAAAACATCAAGTTCTTCGGCATCTGTAGATTTGGGGGCCATTTTCATTTGTTCACCTGGTCTTGTAGAAACTTTCTTTCCCCTTTTACGAACTGCTGTATCTTCTTTATAACCACGAGATTCCATCAGAAACTCCAGTAAACTTTCATCCAAAGACCTTTCCGAATTTGACTGTGTTGATGGAAGTTTTTCTAATACGGTTTCAGGGCTAAACGGGCTTATGCCAGTAGATCGAAATCCGGACTGCAGGTTCTTTGCTGCATTTTCTTTTATGGATACCCATAACCGATTTAACAGCGATGGGAATTGCTCCTTCGGGATGGCCCCTTTTCGACGCGATTCCTTTCTCCAGCCATCCAAAACCTCCCTCCACTTTCGCTTCATCGGAGCAAAAAAACTGACATCCAACGGTTGCATTAAGTGTGTAGAGTTTGCCGGAAGGGGAGTCATGTAGATGGTATTCTATAAGGCAGCTTCTACAACTCTAGGTGAAAAGTGTGATGCGAGGTTATCGCCTATTACAATTTTTATTTCCTCTGGAGTGCTATTTTGTTTGGTGTAAGGAAGCAATATTTCAAAAAACCACTTTTCAAATGTCACCATATCAAACCACCCACTTAAGGTTGAGTCATACACTGTCCCTTTAGGCCCCCCAATCGTCCAGTTTTCGTAAAGATGTTGTGCTTTATAGACAACCATCGGGGGCAGCAAGTCACCTTTTGCGGTGCCGCAAACCATCACACTTATCGAAGTTCTCGAGTGTTCCTGAACCCTTTCTACTCGTTTCGTTCCCCTGGGGACTAAAACCTTCTTGGCGCCGGGATCGTCCGTTATATTCGTCTCATCATAGTTGTAAACATTCTGCGGAAGAGCATTTTGTAACTGATCTTTAATGTTATTAAAAAATTCGTTTACTTGTGGTGCACCAACCGCAGCTCGCTGGCGTTTAATATTGGTTGCTAAGCGAGTGCTTAAATTATTCCTTGCTGCAAAGCAATGTACAAAATCTTCTCCAGGTTGATTATTCTTCCACCCTGGAATATCTCTGCCCTGTTTAGTCACAAATTTTGAAAGAACCTGGCGAACATCTGCTTGCGTCATTGGGAAACCCCAGTCGCTCACTGTCCGAAGAGATTTTGCTACCAACGCTTCTTCCTCTTGGGTCAGCACAGTAGGACGACCTACTTTTAGGGGATGTTTCTGGTGGATTTTTTCCAACAAAGTTGTCCTCGGGACCTTGAACTTTTTGCTCGCAGCCGACTGGGACATCCCTTGCTTCACAGCTTCCACAGCTTTGGCCATGTTTTCAGGACAATAATTTTGGTAACTCCTTCCCCCCACCTTCGTTACATATGTGCTCGGCATATTACTACTTATTCTGCTTGTTCACCAAAATCAATCTGAAAAGAAAGAGAAACCTGCTAATCAACTGAAAAAAAATATATAAAATAAAAAAAAACAGAAAAACAACAGAAAAAAAGAAAAATTATTACAAAATTATAGTAGGTGTCGAAGTTTACCCGGATGTCGAAGTTCCCCCGGTTTACGGTAAGCTTTGACTAGGAGCATACCATTTTTATTTTTTTTGAAAGACGATTTACTGAAATACAAATTTTAAATTAAGAAAGGTAAAAAAAGTGCAGGGAAATTATTACTTTTTAGTAGAAAATCAATTAATTTTTAACTAATTATTTCGAGTAAGAAATAATTCTGGCAGTAAGAAAGATAAAAACAATCGAAGTAAACACCAAGTCTGGCCGAATTTTCACAGAGATGTTAAGCACTCTATATTTTATTTTTAATACGGTCTGGTTGCAGGCAGGTATTTTTTGCATAAATCTATAAAACACTTCAATTAATAGAACCATCTTATATCACATCTGAATGCAAAAATAGTTTTCAGTTGTTATTAAAAGTTGTAAAATTTGCAATTAAACTGGGCAGAGAAAGCGGCCTAGTAACTACTTAAATGCCGTAAAATTCTCTGATGTATTTATTATTAAGTAGTTTATGTACCTGTACCTAATAATTATTAGTACCAAAGCAAAATTCAGTAAAATTCGCCCTTCTAGGGCACTTAAAATGCAATTATTATATGAGTAATTTAACTTTCTGCGTTTCATTAATATTTGAAATTTATAAGTATATGAGTCACGAACTTTCAAAAATTTTGGAGAATTAGAAGGCCACTTAAAATGTGTCTATTTTAAAAGGTAGTCATTATCTAAAAATAAATATCAATGCTAAATTAAAAGAAAATACAAACCTTTCAAATTCAAATGTCCCTACAGTACCACTAGAACTAGTACACCTAGATATAATGGATTAATCTCAACCAAATCAACCAAAATCAACAAATTTTGACGGAATGGATAACTTAAATGCTAAATGTTAATATTTTAAACATTTATTACAAAAAATTAGATTTTATGACCTCATTAACCCCGAAAATGGCTTATTAGTAAATATTTTTAAAGAAATTCCCCACCGCTCTTTTTTTACCCCCCCCCCCCCCCCTCTGACCTCAGTAACCTCAAAAATTACATACCTATTAGTTAACATTTTTAGAGATATTCCTAGCCGCTACTTTTATCTCACCTCCATTAATTTTTTTACCATGTATTAGACAAAACTAGACTTCAATAACTCCTAAAATCGCACATCGGTCAACATTTTACCAACAGAACCACCGGCCAGTCATCCTAAACACAACGGAGAAAAATTATTGAAATCGTTTCGCCACGCCATTCCGAAGTACACACTCCAAAATAAGGAATATGCACATATTTTTTTATTGCATAAATCGTTTAAGGAAGTCATTACAAACCCAAAAAAAATATTCTGAAGAAAATTACTAGGATAATTTAGCTACAAAAAATGTTTACTCCTCGGTATAATTTATTACAGTTTAAAAAGCAGCCACATTTGTCCTTGAAAAGTGACGTCAAAAGATCAGCAAAAATCTACATGTTAACGTAAAGCTTAACCTAAAGTCGAACAGGTTTGATTTTCTCGAAAATAGTCAGAGAGAGAGAGAGAGAGAGAAATCGAATTTTTTGGGTTGATAGAGGAATAGTTCAACTAGCTTTGGTAAAAAATTCAGTTATACAGGATGTTTCGTTTCGGAGCTATTAAACGTCAAAATTGAAATTTCCGCGATTTCTGTTGAAATTGGGTACAGGTCGTAAATGTGAATTAAATCGTTGTAAATTTTCGGAGGTTGAAACTGGTGAGGATCAGAAAATGGCAAGTAATTCTTTTGAATTTTTTTAGGTCGAAAAATGCCATTTCCAGACCCCTCTTTGGTACCTAATAACTCGAAAACAAAACGTCAGATCGAAAAACGGATTTAATAGGAAACTTTAAAATCTCAAATACTTTTTTTGCAATACACTTACCTAAACCTAAAATCACTGGAAAATGGAAATATTTGGAAAAACTGGAAATTTAGATTTGTGACCCAAATATTTCGCGGTTTTTAATTTTTTGTGGTGTCAAAATGGTTCAAATTAAAATCCCATATACGTCATCGGAAAGAGCTCGTCAAAGTATGTGTTATCCATATTTTTTAATTTCTTCATTCTCTATAGGAAGGGAGCAATCGACGATTAAATTTCGATTTTTTTACTTTTTGTGCCCTAGACATCGGTACATTTGAGTCACTCTGTATTTTTTCCTATCTATTTTTCCCCAATTTTTCAACACTATCTTATAAAGGGATAATCACACTGTAAAATGAATACCGAATGGGTCATCCAGGAGCGTATTTAGGGGGTAAAAATAGGATTTTCTTGATTTTTTCCGACAAATCCTATTTTTAACCGACATTATTCCACACTATTTACCCTATTTAGTGATTCTTTTTGGGTTTATTTTATCCATTAATTATCTAAGAATACCTCCCACTAATTTAAATCGCTTATTTTTTCGGTAAAGTTATAAATAAAAAGGTTTATTTGCATCGGGGACATCTAAAATTTGAAAATTTTTGGATTTTCCAAGATTGCCATGAAAATAAAGAATTGCAGTTTATTTACTTGAAATTATTAAGATGATAATATGTCAAAAATGCCAATGCTTGTTGCAAAATTGAAAGGTTCCTGGACCGATTTCGGCTTGAAGTATACATGAATAAGATTTTAGGAACATTCTACTTTAAGTGCAGGGATATTTCATTGGATGAGTTCAGCATTAAATGCCATTTTTATTGAGTTTTCGATGACTCTACAACTCTGGAATTCGTCATGTACTCATGATGAGTCATAAGTTCAGTTTTGACGACACAGCCAATGGGATCACGTTTTACAAGTTTCGAAATTCGCGCGAAAATTTGCAGTTTTAAATCCTTTTTTTTTTTTTGTTAATAAATACCAAAATAAATGGATAACAGCAACCGCCATCAACATTTAATTTATGTAGAGAATAAAAAAAAATATTTCAGATTTATTTGGGTTATATGCATATTCATTATTGTCGATCTTCACGACTTTTTTTTAGCTTTACATAATTTTTTAACTCTATTCCTCTCACTTTAGCTAAAAACCCTTACAATGGGGCTATTTGGGAGACCTCATCTATAAAACAAAAGAAATCATCGAAATCGGTGAGAATTATGCGTGAACATTATTTTTTTTTATTTATACGAGCCGATGTGAAGTCGGTTAAAAACAAGAGCAAGGATGACCTCTCTAAGGTCCCCTCCATAGGTCACGCGGACAGACCCCGAAAAAAAAGGCTTAATCTTATCTTTTTGAGTTCTGCCTGAAAGGTTGCCTAACCAGTCCAACATGGTTCCGCCATTGCTGAATATATAAATTGCCAAATTCCATTATTAGGATTTTAAGGACTTTTGCTGTGTCGTTGTGCTCCTTCAAATATAAGACAAAGTTAAGTTTGGAAATATTCTTGGTTAATTAATAACACATTTTTAAAGAAGTACCCAAGGGCGCAATTATATCTGAATATAGAAATAGGTATGATGGCCCGCTATATCATTTTATGTTCGCATATTGTGCTCATTGTTACACAGCTTTACCACATAATAACACTAGATTTTTTGCACTTGACCTGCATCTTGCCAACCACGTTAGCATCATTAGGATATGATTACTACTCTGTACTGATAAGTCTCAATCTCCTCCTCATGATAGCTAGATATGGCTAGAGAAATGTGCGTCGTGTGGAAAAAGCTAGTTTTGATGTGTCTATAAAAATGCATAGTGGTATCCCAACATATTAATTTTAAACGAACTAAGGTGTCATTTTCCAAATGGCGTCCATGTTGGCCAACTTAATTTTGACATGGTTTTTAAGCCTAAAAATTTTTAACAATAACATTATAAGTATATTAAGTATAGCTTCATACCCTACAAGCAATTTTCAGTCAATTATTTAAAGTTTCAATGCGTATAATGATTTCATTCAGAAGATTAATATGTTAAAAGATCTATGGGGACATTTTTTCTGTCACTAGGACCTTAACATTATTTGTAAATATTGTTTTCCTAAAATAAATCATAAAATACCTTGAAACGTTTATTAATACGTTAAAAATACCTATAGAATATGAAGCATGAAGCTATAGGTACTTATAATGTTATTGTTACAAATTTTAAAGCCGAAAAACCATGTCAAAATGAAATTAAGTTGGCCAACATGGACGCCACGTGGAAAATGCCGCCTTAAACCCTTTTTTGCCACGGCAATATTATATATATACATATATATATATATATATATATATATATATATATATATATATATATATATATATATATATATATATATATATATATATATATATATGTTAAGGTTGGTTTGTTTTTCTTGGACTTTTCTAATGTATTTTGTTTTTTTTATATTTATTCTTGGGTTTTATAGTCCTGGATAAAAATTAAAAATTATGTGTTGGTTTTTACATATTCTTTATTTGTCGTCAATTAACGTTTCGGTCTTTTTTTTCAACTTTCGACCTTCTTCAGAATTATTTACTGCTTGAAGGAAAATCCTTGGCAGGTTTCTTTAACAACATATAAAACTGGTAGATATAATGCATTCCATATCTTAATTAAAACAACAATTTTTAGGGGGGCACAAACACGATCTTTAAAAACAATGCAATAAGCATCGGAATATATATGTACAAGTGAATACTGACGGAATGATGCTATCTATTATTAAGAATTCTTAATAATAGATAGCAAATCTAGATAGCTTAATAATAGATAGCATCATTCCGTCAGTATTCACTTGTACATATATATTCCGATGCTTATTGCATTGTTTTTAAAGATCGTGTTTGTGCCCCCCTAAAAATTGTTGTTTTAATTAAGATATGGAATGCATTATATCTACCAGTTTTATATGTTGTTAAAGAAACCTGCCAAGGATTTTCCTTCAAGCAGTAAATAATTCTGAAGAAGGTCGAAAGTTGAAAAAAAGGACCGAAACGTTAATTGACGACAAATAAAGAATATGTAAAAACCAACACATAATTTTTAATTTTTATCCAGGACTATAAAACCCAAGAATAAATATAAAAAAAACAATATATATATATATATATATATATATATATATATATATATATATATATATATATATATATATATATATATATATATATATATATAAACAATTATGTCGATCATGAGTCGTTTCTTTGAAAACACTTCAACCCGCACGTAAGATATTTCAAAACGGTCTAAAAAAATAAATGAGTTTTATACATTTTTAGTTGATATCGGTACAGTGACAGTGGAACACCTGTAATCTAGATGCTAAAAAGAAATAAAATTGGAGATTTCGTTAATTATATTTATAACTATTTTTTTAAACCTCAAAGTAAAAAAGTTAATGGAGGTGTAACAATATAACCTTGTAGAATCGACTCTCGATATAATCCCGTGCTTTCTTAAAATACTTTGTGTAATATATTTACATAAAGCTATACAATTAGAAATCTAAGAAGAAATTATAATTATAATAAAATGACCATTTCTTAAAATATAAATTTCAATTGTGAACTGTAAAAATGGTACAGACAGGGTGATAAAGGCAAATGTTAATTGGAATATTAGGTTCATGTGCTTCGTTATATTCAGTAAACATTTTGGAAAATTCCTAATTGTAAAACGATAAGGCAGGTAATAAAGGCTTGGGGTAATTGCAATATGTAGCCTATGTATAATATGTACCTGTTTTCACAAAGGGGTCTTTTAATCGTCCAGGTATATTGGGCGGGAGCTTCTCTACAGGTAGTTAAATGCAATATAATAGAAAATTGATAATATTCTAAGAAATTATAGATAATGTATTGGCATTTTGATTCGGTTTCAGTAATAAAAAGTGAACGTGGAAAAGATTTGCTTGTCTTCGAAAATTTTATATTTTCAAAAGACAAGAGTTTTAAAATGTAGAGAAATTTCCTGGAGGTGTAGCCAAAAAAGGTTAAACTATAAAGCTAAAGTTTATGCTGTTGGTCCTGATAACGTAATCTTAAGAAACGATGGCGCTCACAATCATGAGGCACATGAACAAAAATTAAAAAGAAAAACTGTTTCTAATGCGTGTAAAAGGAAAGCTGAAGAAGATATATCCGAAAGGCCTTCTAAAATTATTTGTACCAGCATCACTTGCAACGACCGATATCAGTTACATTAGAAAAAATATTTATAACATTTCCTAGGTACGCCTATGGCTATATCATCAAGTTTTGATTCAAGGCTGACCCAAGGTCCCTCGGCATTAGATGCTTAGATCAAACGTACCGCCTGAGACTTAGACAAGGAAAGAGAGGGGACGCGTAACTATTTGACATGAAGTGTGACCATCCGACACCAGACCGATCCGCTCAATGGCGTAACTAGAGGTTTTGTAAATTAATTTAATTTTTTTCCTTCTTGCTGCAAAAACTGTATGAAATAGAATATTTAAAATAGTGCTATAAAATAAAACAATGTTATACTGGATTTTTTTAAAATTATGCATTTATTTTTGTAATTTCATAACAAAAACCATACTGATGTACCAAAGAAAAAATCGAAATACACTTACATATTATTATTAGCTTAGACGAGGAAAGAGAGGACGGGTAATACATGCTACGGATATGAAGCCATCTGACACCAGACCCCGGATCACGCCACATAGAATTCTATTCTACGTGTCAAAGTCACATGACTACTCAAACAAAACAAACAATCCATCACATGGCCACTGTCATTAGTGTCAAAATCGCGTAGAACTCAATGCATCGTGATCCAGCACCAGGCTACGGCGGCGTATCATGAGAGGCGATTGTAGACTTTTACCAAAACGAATAAAACGACTTATAGTAATAATTTATTTTTGGTTTGTTAAATGTGGAGAAAATCAATAGATCCAATGTACTCCTTCAATTTTAATTGTTCTCAAGTATATTTAAAAAAATATATGTAATATAATAATAATAACAATTCTGAAAAGTTATTAAAACTAACTATATAGGCAAACAAATTTAGAAACAATAAATATTAAGTACGCCTAATAAACTGATACAAAAATAAATATTTACATAATACAAAAGTTGTGTAAAGTTATTCTGCTTTTCAAATTCAAATTGAAATAAGCTTTATTGCCAGAAGACTTACATCTTATAGACAAAGCAAGAAGGTAGTTCCTATATGATACATGATCCTACATACTAGTATTTCATTACAAATAAATATATATAAAAAAATATCTAAATAAAGTATATAAGCAGACCAACACTAATAAAAGACAAACTCAACAAGGTATACAAACAATACACATAATTTTAAAACTCGATATAATCATATAGGTGTAAAAAAATTAAAATGAGTCATCATAAAATTCAGCAACAGAATAAGAAGCCCTGTCAGTCAGCAAATGTCTAACTATTCAAAGACTTTATATTGCTTGGAAGGTAGTTGTACTGCTTGGAAAAACCGTCTTCTAAGCTGTTTTTTTCATGGTGTTTCATCTAAGTTTTGTTCCACATTACCGGCCTTACTATCCCTGGCTGGCACAACAGAAACAGAAACAGGAACGCCTCCAATTTCTTGCCTACAACAATACATTTAATTAGCTTATTTCTAGCATATGATACCTACACTAGGTACCTATATTACAAAATAATATTACAAAATGTTGTGTAAAGTCTGACTTACTTGCTTTGTTTGTGACATTTCCTGGAGATATTTAGGCAGTTCCTCAAATACTGTAGGTACTGCATCATCTAATAGACAAGTTTTTTCACCGATACTATAAAATAAATTCCAGTCAAAGTACTTTGAAGAAATTTTATCATTTTTATAGGACTCCAGTCTGCAACATGCATTTTTTTAACCCAAAGAGCAAGTCTTCTGGGATCGTTCATGAGGAATCTACAACAAAACAAATAAATTATATATTTAAAAAAAAAACCTGCTGTACTGACTAATTTACGCACACAAAGTTAATGAAATATTATAATATTTTTTCCGAATAAAAACATACCCGTCACTGGAAAAAATCTTGCCATTATCATAACTTATATCTTTAATGAGTTGATAATGAATGAAAACATTGAAGCACATTGTTCAAATAAACATACATAGTCTGTTTTGAAAATGCCTAAATCATCATATTCGAATTGCGTTGATAAATTATCTCATAACAAAAATATTTCGAAAATTGTTTGTCTTGCAACTATGTAACATTTAACTTTTTACCTGTGAAAGGTAATTCCAGGCTCATTTCTCTCGTTTCGGCTTTTGCAGCCATAAGCAGTACAACCCACCATCATAAATTACTAAAATGTAGTCGTCTTTAATCAAAATTCTGTTCGAAACACCACAAAATATCTTTGATGTCACCGGCAATGTTTGGCACCAAAAAATGGCGTCGTCTCGAATTTTGGTCACACTTGCCATGCGTTAGCTTAAATGAGTGTTACCAGTCCCCTCTCTTTCCTTGTCTAAGGCCTGAGAGATATCATTCTGGTTAGTATATTTATTTTGTGACTGTGCCGCTGACTGAAAACACAGTGGCGTTACCTCTTTATTTAATTTATATACTTTAACAGGTGCAAAAATAAAACAATTACGTAAGAACTTACAGTGAGTGTCCATTAAAGGTTTTTGGTGTGAATCTGCAGAAATTTTTATCATTAACAATCCCACTACATTGTTTTTCGCGTCCGTCGCTTCGTCGACCGTTAAGCCATATTTGTTTTTCACGAATTTCGCATTTTATATTGGTTTTCAGAAATTTTTTACGTCCGGAAACAGGCGAATCACGTGTCGTCTAGATGTTAACGGCCAATTAGGAACATACTTATTCCAAAATACACGAAACCGTGTCTTATTTAACAAATGCTGTGGAATTCCACATTGACATAACCTAAGCCGAGCACTTTCAATGTGTTTTTACAATCACATCAGTTCCAAAGTCCCAAAATTCACTGACAAACATTTCAATATATTTTAGTACCATTGTATTTTAACTCGGAAAACGTACAACTTATACTGAGGTTGAATGAGCGGATGAGCGAAGCGCGGCATCGTCGTACGGACAGCCTTCCGTACCACGATGCGATGCCGCGCTTCGCTCATACCCTTTTTTGCTTACATTTTTGTCGGGTGTAATTTTTTGTTGTTTGTTGATATCACTTACAAGTTTTTCTAAATGGTCGTGAATGTAGGGATTAAAATTGAAAAATACATTGTTATTGTTAAAAAAGAAAAGAGAAAACAATGTCGATAACATTCAATACATAGAGGTACATCCTTAATTAATAATTAGCAGACATTAGCGGGTCACGCACAGGATTCTAATGCCTCATGCTTCGTTCCCGGACAATGGACAATTAGTGCCCGGTTTGGTATCGCGGCCGGACACCGGACAAATTATTAGATTTTCGGACTGTTCGGGTGAAAACCGAACTGGCAACTTCAGTTAGTACCGCGTTTAACATTAGCGGAATAACTATAAATAAGGTGACCATCGTACTTTTTTCACCGAGTTAAATTGTTTATTGGCGGTACAAAAGCTTTTTTGCTGTATATGACTTTATGTATGTACAGTATTGTACCTATTGAATAAAATAAACTTATAAAAAATAATTTAAAGCAGTAGCAGTAGCTTACACATTATGAATTTATTTGCAGTTTATACATATATAATATGTTAATCGCATAATTTATTGGCGTTTGGATTGGTATCGTCATCTTACGAAAATATGTCGATTTATGTTGCCTTTGGTATCCATCAGGTTCAGTCAGGATATCATATTGTTTGTGGGCCTATGAAAACATCACTAATCATTATTGTATTAAAATATATTTATTACTAAATATCAGATTCATATTAATTCAATTAATTGTCACAGACAATAAAATTTCAACACAACAATAATAAATTAATTATTATGTTCTTGATAAAATTTCTCTTCATTAGGCCTTTATTGTGCATAACGGGTATAACCAATGTCGAGTACTCGAAATTATATTGTTTTAGAATACTAATTAATTAAGTCAATGTTACCATTAATAGTATAAATTATTATCTATTATTAAGACTATAGGCTCATAGTAGTCATAGTGCCTATGACTATATTTTTATCGGAGGTTATAATGCCAATGAAATGTTATACAGGGATGGGCAGAATTTACGCAGCATGTGGGAAACATTTTTATTGTTCGATTTCAACAAATGCCGATGTTGGCAATCGTTTCTGCATCATTGTGAACCACAAAAAACATTAAACAGTGGCGTTTGTCTTTAGGGGTTTGGCGGGAAATTTTAAAAAATCAACAAATTATAGAGCAAAAATGACCTTAAATGAAAAGATATCCAAATTTTTTATTAGGAAAAGTTGTTTAGAATTCAATTAATTTAATTATAAAGACGTACAGAAATTTTCAAAGCAATTGAATACAAAAATATGAAATACTTGTTTTTGCAAAATTAAAAATTTGGCAATACTCATAACGCAATTTTTAGTGCAAAACATTACTAACTGCACTAAAACAATTACTCAAAATCACGTTCCCTAAAATTATACCTACTTCTTAGTTGCCTTTCTTAATAAGAAAAAGGAAATTGTTCAATTCTGGCTGGTACTCCATTGCTTCATAACGAAATATTTTTATGGACTTTGCATGCTAGACTCCTCCAATCAATTTATTATTGAAGAAAGGGCATGTTTATGTTTTTTAATACAGCTTTATTATTCTGATTACAGAACTTTTTAAATAGTATTCAAAAGAAATTAAAAATTGGAAATGGTAAACTAAATATGTATTTATTCATTCACCTAATTCAAAGAAAATATTAAAAAGCAGTTTTATACGTACACTTTCCTAATTTAATTTTCCGAAAATTCCTTTAAATTAACCTATATTTAAAAATGTAAGTATTCCCCAAATTACATTTCGAAACAACTAGGAACAAAAATGTATCGTTTAAAATAAATCAGAAACCGTCGAGTTTTAAATTCCTATATATATATATATATATATATATATATATATATATATATATATATATATATGTTTGAACGTAGACTTTCACGGATGGAGAAATGTGAAGAAATATTGATCCGGGAGTACATCCGTTCGTTTGTTAAATTCCTGTTGGAATCTGGCAGACGTTTCGCCAAGGTCTCACTTGGCATTATCAATGCTTACTCGTTGCTGTCAAGTCGTAAACTGATCAGTTTACGACTTGACAGCAACGAGTAAGCATTGATAATGCCAAGTGAGACCTTGGCGAAACGTCTGCCAGATTCCAACAGGAATTTAACAAACGAACGGATGTACCTACTCCCGGATCAATATTTCTTCATATATATATATATATATATATATATATATATATATATATATATATATATATATATATATATATATATATATATATATATATCATCATCATCATCATCATCATCATCATCATCATCATCATCATCATCATCATCATCATCATCATCATCATCATCATCATCATCATCATCATCATCATCATCATTTTCAGCTGTTTCAACCATTTCCAATTATGGTGTAGCCTCCCTTACATATTGATTTTTCATTTCGGCCCATTGTTGTATATTGTTGGCTATGCGGGCCCAGGTTAATCCTGATAATTTCTTTATATCATGGTCCCATCTCAAATTTGGGCGTCTTCTTGGTCTTTTCACGCCTCTGGGGTACCATTGTGTAATTCTTGTGGTCCATCTATTGTCAGTTCTTCTCGCCAAGTGTCCTGCCCATTGCCATTTTAGGGACTTGATTCTGTGGACGACATCTATTACCTGGGTTTTCTGTCTTATCCACTCTATTCTCTTGCGATCCCTCCTACTTATTCCTAGCATGCATCGTTCCATACCCCTTTGTGCTACCTGGAGTTTTCTTGTTATGTCTGTTTTTAGTATCCAGGTTTCACATCCGTATGTCATGACTGGTAGTATACATTGATCAAACGTTCGCTTCTTTAGGTAGAGTGGCATTCTAGATTTGAATATGATGGAGTTTCTACCGAATGCTCTCCATGCTAGCTTTATTCTTCTGTTGATTTCTGGTAGTAGAGATCCCGAGATGTGTATCAGTTGACCCAGGTATATGTATTCTTCTACTATTTCCAGTGTGGTGTTGTTTACTTGTATGTCTTGTTTGTCTACCAGTTCATTGTACATTATCTTTGTTTTGGCTAGGTTCATCTTCAGACCTACTTTATTGCATGCTGTATTTAGTTCGTCAATTTGCTGTTGAAGTTCATCAGGGTTCTTGGCGATTAGTACAATGTCATCAGCGAATCTTAGGTGGCTGAGGTGTTCTCCGTCTATGCATAGACCTTTGTTGTCCCAGTCCAACTGACGGAAGATTTCTTCAAGTGTTGCCGTGAAGAGCTTTGGAGATATTGCGTCTCCTTTACGTACTCCTTTAGTTGTGGGAAATTCCGGAGATCCTTCGTATATCATGACTCTGGCTTTGGCTTCTTTGTATATGTTTGCCAGAGTTTCTATATACGGTTTGTCGACACCCTGACTACTTAGGGCTTCTATTATAGCCTTGGGATATATCGAGTCGAACGCCTTCTCGAAGTCTATGAAGGCTAGTGCCAGTGGTATTTCATATTCTTTTGTTCGACTGATGACCTCCCTTAATGTATGTATGTGGTCGATTGTGCTGAAGCCACTTCTAAAGCCAGCTTGTTCCCGTGGTTGTGCAGCATCTAGCGTATTCTGTATTCTGGTATTTATGATCTTTGTGAATACCTTGTATATAATTGGTAGAAGACTGATTGGTCGATAGTTTCTTATGTCTTCTTTACTGCCTTTCTTGTGGATTAGAATTATATTGGCGCTATTCCAACTTTGTGGTATATGTCTTGATCTTAGGCAGTTAGTGTAGATTTTTGCTAGGATTTTCCATGTTGGTTTACCTGCGTATTTGATTAATTCGACCATCACACCATCATTGCCTGCTGCTTTACCATTTCTCATGCTATTAAGCGCCTTCTCTACTTCTTCCACGAGAACTTCTGGGGTGTCGTCATTTATTCGTGGTGTCGTTACCTGTTCCTGTATTGTTTCCGGGGCCTTGTATAGTTCACTATAGAATTTGGTTACTAGGTTTATTATCTCTTCTCTATTTGTGACTCTGGCGTTGTTATTTGTTAGTGCCACTACTTGTTTCTTGCCTATGAGGAGGGATTTCTTAGCGGTCTTGTAGCTTTTTCTGTTTTCGATTGCAGTTTCTACTAGTTTTTCGTTGTAATTTTTGATGTCTTCTGCAATCTTCTTTCTTATTGTCTTGCACAGCTCAGTGTATTCTATTCTTTGCACGTTGGTTGTGGCCTTCATTTCCCTTCGTTGTCTTAGCAGCGTCCTAGTTTCATCAGATAGCTTCTTGTGCTGATTATGTTTTCTTGGACCAGCTATTTCTTTGGCACAGCTTAGGATAGTTTCCATGAGCTCTGTGCTTTCTGCCTGGTCTTGTAGTCTGTTGTTGAGTAGCGCCTGGTATTGCTCGGAGTTTTGGACGAGTTTATTTGTGTCTACTCCTGTTGCCATTGGCTTTCTGACCAGTTTCAGTCTTTCGAGTTTCGTGTTCAGGATAACTCTTGCTCTGATTAGCCTGTGGTCGCTACCTATCCGAAATTTGTTGAGGACGCTGACATCTTTTATCGTGTTCATCTTGTTGGTTAGGATGAAGTCTATTTCGTTCTTGATAGTTCCATTTGGGCCTTGCCATGTCCATTTCCTATTTGGGTTTTTCTTGAAGAACGTGTTTGCTATGGACATATTCTGATAATTTGCGTATTGTACAAGCCTTTCTCCTCGTTCGTTCCTTTCACCAAATCCAAAGTTTCCTACTTGTTGCTCTTGGTCCTTTTGTCTTCCTATTTTTGCATTGAAGTCGCCTATCAGGTACTTGAATTGGCTTTTGTTACTGTTTAGTTCTTGAGTAACTTCAGTGTAGAATTCTTCTACTACGTCGTCTGAGTAGCTGGCCGTTGGGGCGTATGCTTGGACAATCTGTATGGTGTATCTCTTTGATAGCCGTAGGGTTAAACTGGCTACCCGGTCAGAGATACTTGTAACATCTATTATTCTGTCTTTCCAAGTTTTATTGATTAGAAATCCGACGCCGCTTGTTTTGCCAGTTGGTGTTCCTCGGTAGTAGAAGATATTGCCCGATTCAAGTTCTATTAGCTCTTCTTCTTTGCGCCTTACTTCGCTGATGCCTATGATGTCCCACTTAATATTTTCTGCCTCTTTTTCCAGCTCCACGATTCTGGTCTGGTTTGAGAGTGTTCGGCAGTTGTAAGTTGCTATAAATAGCGATGTTGTTTTGAGTGGGTAGTGATTTAGACTCCGCAGATTCTTAGCACCCTCTGCCCGCCTGGCTGATTCCCGGGGACTACCCGCCTTGGGGCCATTTGGGCCTACGGAGAATGAGGGCCGCGGCCTAGGTTTCCTGTTCATGCTTAGGGTCGTAAGGCATACCTTACCACGCTGCCTTAATGCGGGTTGGTAAGGGGCAAAGGTTGTCGTCCGCTGGCTTTTGCCATTTACCATCGGACCCTGTCCCCCCGGATTTTTGATGGACTTTTTTATTAATGAAAAAAGCCCGTGCCTGGAGTGGGAATCGAACTTGCGCCTAGTTGGGTGAGGATCTTTTTTCACGTTTACAAGTCTGGCGCCTTAACCCACTACGCCATCCGGGGGATATATATATACATATATATATATATATATATATATATATATATATATATATATATATATATATATATATATATATATATATATATGTGTATATATATATAAATATATATATATATATATATATATATATATATATATATATATATATATATATATATATATATATATATATATATATATTATATATGTGTATATATATATAAATATATATATAAATAATAAAGTGAGCCGTGGAAAAATTTACACCATCGTTGTTGCCTAGAGACCGAAAAGTCAAATTGTCGAAAGTATTCTTGTCCCTTGTTTAAAATACTTTATTTTTTTATTGTTTACGACCTTATAAAATAAGATATTTTGAAATGCCTCCCCAAGTGAAGTTACAAGAAAAAATTGCGGTATTGTTAATTTGTGGCGAAAACCGCAGTTGCAGACAAGCTTCAGAAATATTTAATGGTCAACATCCCAACAAGACTATTCATAATTCAACAGTTTTAAGACTTTTAAACAAATTTAAAATAACAGCAAACGTTGGAAATCGTCATAAAGTACCTCATATTAAAGCAGTCACAAATGAAGAAGGTCTGTCCGCCGTAGCAGAAAATCCTAGGAAATCTCTCTCAGAAAGAAAAGAACAAGTTGGTATGTCTTCAAGATCAGTTGGCAGAATTTTAAAACACCATAGATTTCGAGCGTACAAACCTTGGATGAATTAGAAAGGATTCGATTTTCCGTATACTGTGAGCGTATCGAACGTGAAGCCTGTTTATTTGTTATGAAAACATTGTTCCCCAGAGGTCTAGCTTACGAACTTTAAGAAAATACGTAATTGAATCAAGAATGGTAGTAGAAAGAGATAAAATAGCATTGGAGTATTGGAGCTTAGGAGTGTTGCTGTCTCTGTTGTCCTCTGAACAGCTGAGCGGTTGACGTCAACCTTGGATGATTCTTTATTCATCCAAGATGTCTTTGTCTAATGAACTAGAAAAGAAAAAGTGCGACTTATAGATTTATAAATGACTCTGAGCGACTTTAAATACTTAAACCTTTAGAAATAATGTAGGTAATTAAAACCTTTTTAACTTAAATTTGTTATTATTTAGCAGAAAAATAAAATATTTTAAGGCTTTTATTATTTTTGGTAAATCTTGTGATGCTTCTAACGTATTTTTTGTACAAAAATATAAGGTAAAATAAGATGTGCCCAATGTTTACAAATTGTGTTTACAGTGTTGCTTAGAATGGTTTGTTTTGGCTTTAAAGAATGTTAAATCATCCCGTATCCATTCTTAATTCATCCAAGGTACAAACCAAAATTTATTCATACTCTGTTTGAAAGGGATTTAGATGCACGCACAGATTTTTTCATTTTGGTTTCAAGGAATGATGGAGAGTGATAGAAATTTTGCAAAAAAGATTATTTTTACTGATGAGTCTACAAAGTCTACATTTACATCAAATGGTATTATAAGTTCCCAAAATTGTAGATGGTGGGCGAATGAAAATCTAAACTTTACCATAGAGGCAAGAAACTAAGGTAAACGACCCAATTATCGGCACCTTAAGGAAGAAGTCATAGTTTGAAATTCAGTAAAATCCAATTTTTAAATCGGTAAAATTTGTAGCAAATGATGTAGCAAGCCTTAAGGGTTCTTTATGTAAGCGACTAAAAATATTAGAGAACGCTTAACAGTAAAAAAAGAAAAAAAATATTTTGCAAAATCATACATGATGTACCAATTATCGGCACATTAATTTTAGTGTAGTTCCAATTTTCGGCACCAATGGGTCCCTATTATCGGCATGGTCTGTTCAAGGTATTAAAGAGTAGTTAAGTCATAAGGCTGATGCCCGTATAGGTAAGGGAATTAAAAAAGAAAAGAAACATATTATTCTTAAAGTAAGGAACAATGACTTTATTAAGTATTCTTAAATAATAATAATGTTATTCGCAATCAGGACATAAAAATTCACCCTTATCCTTTTTAGTGAGGCCGACGCACTCTTCATGAACATACTTTTTGCATTTCCCGCACAAACGCATGTCTATTTTTCTCTCGGTGTCACAAATAAAGCAATACCACTTTTCTGATTTAAGTCCTTCTTGATTTAAATCACTTTCAAAAAGATTCTTCTTGGCGCACTCGGTTGCCGTCTTCTTTTGGGGAATTGTCTTACTTTTTGTTTTCGTACCGCTATCATTCTTGATTTTTCTTTTCTTGCTTTCAGACGATTCCAACAGTTTTCTTGTCCGTTCTTCTTTTCTTTTTTCTTTTTGTTCTTCTTCCTATCTTTTCTTGGCCTCTTTTCTATTGTAGTAGGCTTGCCACTCTGCAAATGTTGCTACAGCAGGTACTTTTTCTTTCGGCTTTTTGGTGTTATTGGTGGCCTTGGGTGTTGGCCAAAACAGGGTATTTTTAAAAGGTGATGGAAAAATGGATTTATCGCAAGAATCGGTTTGACTATCAGGGATTTCAGGAGAAGTCAATTTCTGGGAAGAAATACGTGGATTTTCTGCTGATAGACCACTATCGACATTTAAATCGTTTAAGATGAAAACATCGTCATGAAAATTTTCGATTTCCATGTCTAGTTCAGCACCAGTGTTCTTCTCAAGCGCCAGCTCTGGTTCAATTGTTTTTTCTTCAACACAAATCTGTGAAACTTGTGATTTTGGAAACAGGCCTGCCAATTCTGATAAATCTGTAACAATCGGAATGTTTTCCAATTCTTCACGTGTAGTCCAGCTGCATTCACTGGCTGCGTGTGTCACAATTATTTCGTCAGGACAATAATTTAAGTTAAGATCATATTCCGAATCATTATTGTTAAATGTTTGGTCGTGGTCTTGTAAATATTCCTCAGGTTGTTCTGGTTCACTAATTGCAGTAATATCAAATGGCGTCTGCAAGTCACTATCATTTAGGTTGTTGTCGGCAGTTTGGTGTTCATATTCTATTTCAATGTCTTGATTTTGATTTGCCTCAAGAATACTGCTACCAGCAGACTCTAAGTTAACGGGATCTTCGTCAGGTTCAGGAGCTTCAGCTACGGCGGTCGATTTAATTTCCTTCCATAAAGTAAATAAATTTGTATCTTCTACTGGTCCTTCCCAAATAGGACCGGATGCAATAAATGCCACTAAAGTTGTTTCTGGAATATTTGCTTCAATGGAATTTAAAACGCGAGTTGAGTCATCTGAAACAGCTGTTTTCTCCAAGTCGTTTAAAGCGTTTAAATTTGTAGTTTCTTGCACAGTCTCGTTTTTAAAATACTTTGAGAACTTAATGTTCTCAACATTAAATGGTACCAGGCCACAAGTCGTAAAGCCATTTTTTACTATATCAGGGAATCTGTTCATTTTTTTAAATGTCACATCCAAATTCGGCGCAAACTCTTCCTTTGTAATCTTCTTACCACTGTTCTCCATCCTCCAATGATGAATACTTTTTTTCCACTCCATTTTTAGGGGGCGAAACACCGCCACATCCAATGGCTGTAGGATATGTGTGGCATTTGGACACAGGGCAATTAGAATAATGTTATTTTTGCTGCAAAAGTCACTGACTGCCATTGTTAGGTGAGACGAATGACCATCCATGAATAATATTACTGGAAACTGTACACCTTGCTGTTTTAACCACGGAAAAAAAACATTCGCCACATATTCGAAAAACGTCTCCCCGGTCATTCATCCGTTCTCCGACCTACCCATTCCCCAATGCGTAGGTAGGTACTTTGTCAGCAATAGTCTTTGGTACCCGTTTATAGTTGTATACTATCATTGGTGGTGGTAGCTCACCAGACGCACTGCATGTTACCAAGGTTGTCGTTGTCAAGCATTCCTTTTCGTCGTTGCTTGTGAAGGAATAAACAGTTCTCTCGCCCCATTTAACGAGAACTTTGTCCCCTTTAGGACACAGAAAAAATGACTTCTCGTCGCAATTATAAACCCGCTGTGGGTTAAGAAAAACATCTAGGTGATCTTGCTCTCTTAAGAATGTGCCAACCTCGTCAAACCATTGACGTATGCGACGTTCTGTTAAAACTGATCTGGCAGTTGTCAGGCTTTGAGATATTCGGGTGGTTAATTCCGGATGCCTCCGTAAAAAAAGCTCGTACCATTTACGACCAGATCGTCCATCTACAAATGTATTCGGACATTGAAGCTTTTTGACCAAAAGCTGCACACTGTCCAGCAGTTGCATTTTTGTTGCAGGAAACCCACAATTCGAGATGTGGAGCAGCCACTTAACCAATAATGCTTCTTCTTCGTTTGTTAGAATTGTTGTTGGACCGCATCTCTTACCAAGTGTAGATCTGCCTTTAACCTTGTCCTGTAGCGTTGATCTTGGAATGTTAAACCTTTTACTGGCGGTTTTAAATGGCATTCCATTCTGAATTGCTTCAGTTGCTTCATTCTGCTTCGAGGTAGAATACTGATTTCTTTGCCTTTTATCCATCTTTCCACTGAAAAAAGGTACGTTCTAATTAGCGGCACCTAGATGCTCCTATAAGCGGCATAGGATTTAAATATTATCTAGAGCGTTAAATATGATAATTTAAGGGTGCCGATAATTGGTCCCACTATTAAGTAACTCAATAAGTACACTTTAAAATTAATTTGTATTTAAATATCCCAAAATCTTCGGCAAAATAAGCCGTTAACCTAAAGGCAACACCTCACCAATTATCGGCACCCATGCCGGTAATTGGCACATAGCCTTTTTACATTGCTCCAGATTCCGGCACAATTTATTTTTGAGAAAAGTGAATAAAAACTGTACAAAAAAGACATTTTCAATACATTTTCCTAATCATAAATGTTTAAAGACGAACTTACCATTTAAATTGGTGAAAATACACTGTTGATATTTAAAAAATCGTTAAACTTTCACTGGAGCGGTTCTTAGCACTACAAACTATAAAACACCCCCAAGCTCAGCTCACCTGCAGTGGCACTCTGTAAGAAAAATAGCGATAGCGACCGGTGTCTCTTCGAAACATACCGAACGGTGATCCATAGTAAGAATTTGCAAAGAGACCCCGATCGCTTTCGCTATTTTTCATACAGAGTACCACTGCTGATATCTGTCACCGATAGTTGGGAGTTTTCAAATAACTGACCGGTTTAAAAATCTGGGAACCGCGGTAAATTAAGGGTTAGATGGTAAACTTTGGTTTAAAATACGCTGCCAAAATATTTCCTTTACCAGTTTCTTATTAATTAAGGATCTTTGGAGTAAGTGCCGATAATTGGATCAGTGCCGATAATTGGGTCTTTTACCTTAGTATTCATTTAAAACAAACGTTGGTGCGGTATTATCTATACAAAAATTATCGGTCCTTACTGTTTCAGGAACAATCTTAATTCAGATAGGTACTGAGAGTTGTTAAGCAATGAGTTAATTGGATGATCTACATGAATTACCTTTACTAGAGCGACATGAAATGTTTTTCCAACAAGATGACGCGTCAATACATAGTACAGCTGAGGTAAGGCAATGGCTGGATACCCATTTTCATGGCAAATGGATAGGCAATTATTCGGTAAATCCAGGGCCTGCAAGATCTCCGGACCTGACTCCAATGGATTTTTCTTTGTGGGGATGCCTTAAAAACAAGGTATACAAACATCGGTCATTTAGAGACGTAGATCATTTAGAGGATACAATAAGATATCATATCGCCAATATAACACCAGATATCCTAAGAAAAGTACTAAAAGCGAAGGAACAAAAGACAATTACATGTATTGAACGAGATGGTAGGCATGTGGAGTAGTTCAGAAGTTACTATTTGTTGTTATTGTTACCTAATATTTGCAATTAAATTTCTAAGTAGGTACTTAGTTGATCATTTCCAATTTTTTATTTCTTTTGAATAATATTTAAAAAGTTTTGTAATTAGAATAATAAAGCTGTATCAAAAAACATAAACATGTATGCCCTTTTATTAAAAATAATAAATTGATTTGAGGGGTGTAGCATGCAAAGGCCATAAAAATATTTTGTTATGCAGCAATGCAGTACCAGCCAGAATTGAACAATTTTCTTTTTCTTATTAGGAAAGACAACTAAAAAGTATAATTTTAGGGAACGTGATTTGAAGTAATTATTTTAGTGCAATTAGTAATATTTTGCACTAAAAATTGCATTATGAGTATTGATAAATTTTTAATTTGGCAAAAACAAAGTATTTCTTATTTGTTATTTGCTTTCAAAATTTGTATACGTTTTTATAATTTAATTCTAAACAACATTCCTTAATAAAAAAATGTATATGTACTTATTTTCATTTAAGGTCATTTTTGCTCTATAATTTTGGATATTTTTAATTTCCCGCCAAACCCCTAAAGACGAACACCACTGTTTAATGGGTTTTGGGGTTTCCAATGATGCAGAAACAATTGCCAACATCGGTATTTGTTGAAATCTAGCAATACAGTGTACTGGGGAAATCCGACTCGCACATCAAGAGCTGGAAACATCCCTAGGGACTTCACCAGCCCTTTAAGAGGATGTGTATGGTGGTACCACCTCGGTCGAGGAAGAAATCCTCTACCACCTTCCAATTAACAATCACTAAATATCCATGGTCGAAGCGGGATTCGAACCCGCGCCTCTGCAGTGGCACTCTGTATGAAAAATAGCGATAGCGATCGGGCTCTCTTTGCAAATTCTTACGTGGTATCACCGTTCGGTATGTTTCGAAGAGACCCCGATCGCTATCGCTATTTTTCATACAGAGTGCCACTACTGGTTGCAAAGCTGGCGCCGTACCAACACGGCCACCGGAGACCCTACTGTATATAGAATTTTAAAAATCTTATATACTACAAAAATTAATGTAGGTAATAGATACGAAAAAATGGTAAATAGCTTTATTTCATACTGTACGGTAGATTCTTGTTTGTATTATTAATTTCAGTTCGGTATATACATTATTAGGTACAGTATGAAAGCAGATAAAAAGGTTGCTAGATAACTAGGTAACCAACTGTTTTGATTTTACAGTGGCCAGAAGTCCATCATTACGATGGACAGTCTGCCTTTGGGACTCCTTGACCGTCATTCATGCTTGTCCAACGAAATGTCAGTCATCTTGAGAAGCATTTCTAAAAAAGTTCCACAGCAATGTTGAATTAGAGAGGTAGCACTAAAAACTGTCCCAGTGGCGGCTCGTGATCTCCGAAATAAGTGAATTACACTACTTGTATTCCGCCCCACAAGAAAAACTTAGTGTTAAATGGTATTTTCTTAATAATGCCGAGAATAATACTGATCCATATTATTCCACCTGGAAAAAGACGTTTCCAACAAAAAATATAATATGCTTAATAAAAGACTTAATATAGATTTATTATTAATATTATATAACCCAAACATATTTAACCGAAATTTTAGGTACATCTGTGATTCCAACAAAAAATATAATATGCTTAATAAAAGACAGTAAAGATTATTATTAATATTATATATAACCCAAACATATTTAACCGAAATTTTAGGTACATCTGTGATTAACTTGATTCATATGGCGGCTGTCTCTCCTATCGGGGGCAACGGATTCATCCGCTACTCTTCAAAAATAAAATCACCAGCTTTCAGCTGATTGGCATTTGTCACCCAGGGTTGGATTGTTGGATATTGTCATTCCAATCCGGGTTTTACGTGATTTTCAATCGTTTTCTTGTTTTAAGTGTTTTATTGTGATTTTTTCTATGATTAGACTTCATATTGTTATTTTTTTGTTTGTGGACTATTTGTTTATATAATTCATCCTGTTTTGGTTAAGTTTTCAGTTCGTTCAAAAATTCATAAAATTTCGTCAAGAATAAATATTTTTTAGAATTTGGATCACAATAATTATTTATCTCCAGTCCAGACTTGAGGTCAATCTCAGAGGTATGATGGAGCCAAAAAGACTTGGGTATTAAACATAACAAAAAAGTTTGGTAAAAAATAAGCCTAGTTAAAACTAGGCACTTTTAACTTTGTTGGGCAAAAAAATATGGCATTAACGACTCTAGTTTTTCTTATAACGATCCAAAATAATTTTTAGGTTAACTATCATGGGAATTATTGCTTCGCTGGCTCAATCTCAGATGGTAATCAGGTCATAGGTAATGAAAGTTTCTTTTGAGTATTTGCCCCCCCCCCCCCCGCAAATTGGTTAATGCATTCAAAAGATCTATACAGAATTCAAAAATGGAAGATATAGACACCAGTGCCTTTTCGATCTCCCCTTTCGCCCGAAGGATAAGCTACCACCAATTTAATTTCCATAATAAACTTCTTCTACTAGATGACGAATGCGCTGGCCGCAACGGAACTTTATATTTAACAACTCGTAAAACAAAGTGCATGCATATTGTCCGACCGTACTTATTTTTACAACAATTATCTGCTTTAATCTTCAATTGAATTTTTCAGCAGGCTTTTTAGACAACTAGTTTGTTTATAAATTGGTGAACGACACGTTTAAATGCGAGAATTTGCTTCATGTGTTACTTGTTCTTGACTTGTCACCTTGGATTAGAGCCCCGTAGGACCACCTCATCGCGTGTAATACACAGCTACTTTTCAATGTTGTCTGTTGTGTGAATGTACGTGAGGGCATGGTAAAGTCGCAGGCAGTAAATCACTTCCCATAAAAATGGATATTCCAAGTATTTCTCATAGGAGCAATTATTATACAGGGTGACAATTGGAAAACGATCAATGCGCGATAAGAGAAAGAAACCAAGAAAGAAATTTCAAAGTGCTTAAATCCTTTCTCATAGTATGAAGGGGGAAGTAAAATTATGTTCTTTTAATTGTTCTTAAGCCGTCCCATCATCCACCCCCTTAACGTCTTAAATGGGAAGATAGGTTAAGTGATACCTTGTTTGAAAGGCCTCTCAATTATGTACATTGTGACGCTTTGGTTTTTTAAATTGAATAACCCATTGATTGCCATATGCCCACTGAAATATTTTGATTTGGAACGTAGGTAGTTATTTAGGTTCGCATGGCAATTTGACACCTAAAGTAACGAAAAATACCGAGATTGAATAAAGACGTCTTAGATTCGATAACACAGGAGTGAAGTAATGTTTTTCATTTTGGTAGAATTATCCCCTAAGCCGTCACATCCACCCCCTTAAAAATCTTAAATGGGAAGATAGGTTAAGTGACCCCTTGTTTGAAAGGCCTCTCAATTATGTACATTGTGACGCTTCGGTTTTTCAAATTGGGAAGACTTTCAAACAAGGTGCCACTTAATCTATCTTCCCATTTAAGATATTCAAGGGGGTGGATGTGATCGGCTTAGGGGATAATTCTACCACAATGAAAATAATGTTATTTCACTCCTGTTTTATCGCATCTAAGAGGTATTTATTCAATCTTGATATTTTTCATTACTTTAGGTGTAAAATCGCCATGCAATCTTAAATAGCTACATTCTAAATCGAAACATTTGAATGAGCATAAATCATCAATGGGTTATTCAATTTGGGAAACCGAAGCGTCACAATGTACATAATGCCCTTTCAAACATGGTGTCCCTTAATATATTTTCCCATTTAAGATTTTTGAGGGGGTGGATGTGACGGCTTAGGGGATAATTCTACCACAATGAAGATAACATAATTTTACTTCCCCCTTCATATTACGAGAACTGTTTTAAGCGTTTTGAAATTTCTTTCTTGGTTCTAAACTTATAACCCTGTCGTAGTTAGTATGTAGTTCTAGTCGAATGTTAATACAATAATATCCAGTCTTATTAACAAAAATATTGACAAATTATGCCCTAATCGATTATATTCTTAACAAACGCATTTCCTGGGTATTTTTTGTAATAATTTATAAGCATATCTTATTTCTGTAATATTTTAAATAACCCTGTCAGCACGAGAAAAAAAAGTTGTTTGATTGAAACCAAAACTGGTAAAATTGTGTATTTGTGGTCTGAAGTACCTTAGAAAAATGTTTAAAAAATTCCATCTACAAAATAACATACCCATACGTTTTTGTGGGGTGGGGTTTAGTCCATCATGTAAGGCAGAGGGAGAGAATAAACCTAATGATTTGAAACAAGACACATACACATTATTATTTATTAACGAACTAGATTATTTATTTATATCAACTCAAAAAATGGGTACAAAAATAGAAAATAGTTTTACTTGTATTAAGCGTGCACTGAAAAAATCGTTTGGACTTTTTTTCACACAAAATTGTAGCAAAGTCTTTGTAGAGCAATTTACTCTAATTGGATTATTAGTTACAACAGTTTTTATACATTTTCATACAATTGTAGCAAATTTTGGTACAAATTGGTCTTTGACGTTTTTGAGAACAAATTGTTGGAAAAAGGTACACAATTGTAGTGAAATGTCCCACAATGATTTTTCAGTGTGGGAAGGAATACATCCGACAACCAAATTGGCACCATAAAACTCTTTAATTTCAGCAGGAAAAGAATTAAGTTCCTCGCCTTTTTTGCCAGGGGCGCATTCAGAATCGACGCCCGGGTGTTCCCGGGTAAACAACCGACCGTTCAGAATCAGGCGGCCAGCCGTTGCTTCTTGTGACCGTGACGTCATTGACAACTTAATTTTTACCCACGGGGCGTCGATTCTGAATGCGTCCAAATACATGTTTGTAAAAACTGCGGCATCTTCAAAATGGCTGTCAAGGAAATACTTTGAAAAATATTGCACGGGGTTTAAAACAGTGACATTCAACAGTGGCGGTCCCGGGGGGGGGGGGCGACCCCCCCCCCCCCTTACCCTCTTAACCCAAGACACTATTTTTAACGGATGAAGAAAATAATTAATAAATGATCGAAGTAATGTTATTTTCATTGTGGTAGAATTATCCCCTAAGACATCCACCCTCCTTAAAAATCCTAAATGGGAAGATAGGTTAAGTGACCCCTTGTTTGAAAGGCCTCTCAATTATGTACATTGTGACGCTTCGGTTTTTCAAATTGGGAAGACTTTCAAACAAGGTGCCACTTAATCTATCTTCCCATTTAAGGTTTTCAAGGGGGTCGATGTGATCGGCTTAGGGGATAATTCTACCACAATGAAAATAATGTTATTTCACTCCTGTTTTATCGCATCTAAGAGGTATTTATTCAATCTTGATATTTTTCATTACTTTAGGTGTAAAATCGCCATGCAATCTTAAATAGCTACATTCTAAATCGAAACATTTGAATGAGCATAAATCATCAATGGGTTATTCAATTTGGGAAACCGAAGCGTCACAATGTACATAATGCCCTTTCAAACATGGTGTCCCTTAATATATTTTCCCATTTAAGATTTTTGAGGGGGTGGATGTGACGGCTTAGGGGATAATTCTACCACAATGAAGATAACATAATTTTACTTCCCCCTTCATATTACGAGAACTGTTTTAAGCGTTTTGAAATTTCTTTCTTGGTTCTAAACTTATAACCCTGTCGTAGTTAGTATGTAGTTCTAGTCGAATGTTAATACAATAATATCCAGTCTTATTATCAAAAATATTGACAAATTATGCCCTAATCGATTATATTCTTAACAAACGCATTTCCTGGGTATTTTTTGTAATACTTTATAAGCATATCTTATTTCTGTAATAAACTGCTGGCCACTCGAACTTACACATAGAGATTTTTAGGCAAAATTTAAAGTTCAATATTTTCAACAGGAATGCAAATTTTTGAACGCGTCTTGCAGATTTTAAGAACTAGTTTTTTTCGGATTAAGCTGCATGACGTATATTTGTCGTAGGACCACAGGTTTATTATATACGGGGTGATCAATGAAGTCATGCAAAAAATCAAAAAGTTTGTAGGAGTGAAATTTCCGCAAAAAATCTTTTTGGTCGTTGCAATATGGTTCGTTACTAAGGTAACATCAATATCTCCAGACGTTTTTGTCACTTTTTGGATTAAGGCCCTTAGGTCTTGTACACACTACTAAACATGAAATTTGGGTAGCAAAATTTTTAAAATGCTATAACTTGACATTGGATTGACGGTTCTTGATGATTTTTACGGATTTGGAATCCTTATTTCACGTAGATTTTCTATAATCTAAGCATTTTATTTGGGGGTTGAAATGTACAGGTTGAAATTTACACATTATACCGGGTCGATAATAGACAAAAACGTAGCGACAAGAACAAGTTTATTATATTATATTCTACAATATACAAGATTGGTTAACAACGGCCAAAAGTCAATTCTTACAAAATTTCTAATTCTAAACCTAATTTAAAGGTTCAAATTATAAATTGTCTTTCGGCTGACATTATAAATGCGCGCAATATGCTTTTTTAACATTCCTTCGTTTAGAAGTCGAATCAGGCGCGGAACTACTATGCAGCAAGAGGACGCAATGCGGGGGGGCCCGGGCCTCTAGGGGGCCCAAGGAAATACTTTGAAAAATATTGCACGGGGTTTAAAACAGTGACATTCAACAGTGGCGGTCCCAGGGGGGGGGCGGTGGGGGCGATCGCCCCCCCCCCCCTACCCTCTTAACCCAAGACACTATTTTTAACGGATGAAGAAAATAATTAATAAATGATCGATGCTGGTAAAACAAAAAATTTAAAACCGTTTGTGCAGGCAGTACACGTCTCTAGAATTGACTGTGGCCTAGATAAAATTGCATGTATGCTTCTTTAATAGAAATTTTGAATATACATAGGTAATTTTTTTTGTAATACACTAACCCGACGATTGAGCCAACCCAACACCTACTAAACCGCCCCCCCCCCTTTTGAAAAAAGCTGCGACCGCCACTGGACATTCGTTCTACCTGACAAAAAGTATTTTTAAGAGACTTGTCCTCTGCAGGTTGAAAGTCTTGTTTACTCCAGGTGAACTTCTTCTGTTTTTTAGTTTGGTCCAATGTCTCCTCCCCACTAGTGCTCTGAATGTTTAGTGGTGGCGGTATCTCCAAGTTTTCATTATTTTCAGATGCTGATTCTGAGCTAACGTTATTTTCTTCTCTTCTGTTACTTGTGTCTCCATCCATTATTCCCATGAGAAGTCCCTTGATCATCTTCGTTTGGGTCACTTCCTTGTCCAAAATTCCAGCTTCTAGTCAACTGTGGATTATATTATCACACCATGTTGGATCTCTATCCTCGTCATCACTCAAAATCTCCAGATTTGAATCATTAGTAATATAATCCAGAAGTTCGTCAACATCTTTCTGTTTATCCAAGTTATAATCTGAAAAATGAAGAAAAAAAAAACAACGTAAACGATCACTAGAAAAGCTAAATGGTTTTAAAATTACTTTTTAGAACTTTGTTCTATGTAACATTTATCCCCGAACCTACACAATTGTGTGGACCCAAGTTTTCAATGGTTATTTAATTTATTACCTATCGCCCAACCCACACCATAAGCACATATATTTTTATTGCATAAATCTTTTAAGGAAGTCATTACAAACCCAAAAAATTATTTTAAAGAAAATTACTAGGATACTTTAGCTACAAAAAATGTTTACTTTTCGGTATAATTTATTACAATTTAAAAAGCAGCCATTTGTCCTTAGTGAATAATGACGTCAGGAGATCAGCAAAAATAAGTGTCAATCTACCTGTTAACGTAAAGCTTAACCCAAAGTCGAATAGGTTTGTCTTTCTCGGAAACAATTAGGGAAGGGGAAGCAATCTAATTTTTTGGGTTGATAGAGGAATAGTGTAACTAGCTGCGGTAAAAAAATCAGTTATACAGGATGTTTCCTTTCGGAGTCAAAGTCGAAATTTCCGCGATTTCCGTTGAAATCAAATGCAGGTCGCGAAAGTGAATTGAATCGATGTAAATTTTCGGAGGTTGTAGAGGACCCGGAGCTTCAGACCTCTATTGAAACTGGTGAGTATCGGGAAATGCAAGTAATTCTTTTGAATTTTTTTAGGTCGAAAAATGCCATTTACAGGCCCCGCTTTGATACCTAACAACTCGAAAACAAAACGTCGGATCGAAAAACGGATTCATAGGTGAAACTTGAAAATCTCAAATGCTTTCTTTCTGCAATACATTTACCTAAACCTAAAATCAATGGAAAAACTGGAAATTTGGATTTTTGACCCAAATATTTCACGGTTTTTAATTTTTTGTGGGGTCAAAATGGTTCAAATTAAAATCCCATATACGTCATCAGAAAGAGCAGTAGTAAGGGTATGTATGTCCTGCCGACACAAACCCCATTTTTACACGTAAATCTCCATAAGAAAATTTAAGGTTCGATTTGCATTTTTATAACCATTTTAAGGCGTGGCACTTTTCGGCCACCGTTCAGTCCACCATCGTGTTAGATGAGTTGGGGTAGAATATTAAGGATATTTTTAGCGGGGAAGGTGATTAGTAGATAAGAAATTACTATGAATTAATTAGCTGATTAAAAAAATGATAAGAGTTAATGGAATAATAGTATTAGATAATCAAAATGGTGTAGGAGAAGATACAAAATTTAAATATACGAGGGTATTAGATTATTAAAGAGCTATATATTTTGCAGAACAGATTAATATTAGGGTGGTTAGGAACAGGGTGCTTTAGAACAGGGTGGTTAGGAACAGGGTGCTTTAGAACAGGGTGGTTAGGAACAGGGTGCTTTAGAACAGGGTGGTTAGGAACAGGGTGCTTTAGAACAGGGTGGTTTGAACAGAGCTGTTTGTTGTTAAGTGGTTGGTAGTTGTTTTTAGCGGTTCAAGAGTTGTTTTTTAGCTGTTTTTTCAGAAATAGGGAGGCTCTTTTAGCTGTTGTCTAGTTGAGCGGTTAGACGTGTAAACAGTTTGCTTGAACAGGGCCTGTTTTTAGCCTTTAAGTGGTTGGTAGTTGTTTTTTAGCGGTTCAGTTGTCGAGTGGTTCAGTGGTTGGGTAGTTCATTGCTATGTATGTGATATGATAGGTGCAGCTTGTTATAGAAGAATAGTTAATAAATGGAAGCTTATTAAAAAGAGCATGATTATACCAGCAGATAAGAAGTTATGTTATTCAAAAACGATCATATCCATAGATGGGCATATATAATAAGCATTCAAAGAGATCCAAAAGATTAAGTTATAAAACAATCCCAGATAAAATAATAAAATAAATAATAAAATTTAAAAAAAATTTAACTTTTAAGAAACTATAATAACTCCCACAACAACAACGAAGCTCCGGCTTAGCAAACCCAAGCAAACTTAATGCTTAGGTAGAACGCAATTACTGCGATATCAAAATCTATAAATAAAAAAACTGATAAGACGTCCTAAAAAATTCCAAGTGTAATAAATATACCCATATTAATCAAAGAAATTTTTACAACGTCGCTAGATATTCCACGCGGTCAGCCGCACATTTATATGCAAAAATTAGGAAATGCGCTTTAGAAATAATAGATTATAAAACCTCATGCAGAAAGCAAAAACCACCAATTTCCTTCCAAAAAAACCACATAAAATATTGAATGTGATAATTATTCTGCACCGGAAACGTGTTGGTTTACCGCAAAACGAGTTTATATTCAAATTATGTCAAACACCTGAATTATAAAAAAAATCTAGTCCTAATACCTGCAAAAAATATGTAATATTATATACTTAACATAAATTTTAAAGCATACCAACTCTAAAAAATAACTAGAAAGATATTAAAATTTAAGCAAAAAAATTATATTTTTAATAAAAAATTTAGTTAATATACGGTACAACATAGAGAAAAAAAGTTATATGCAGCCATTTTATAACCTCAAAACCCAAGCTTCTTATGGTAAAGGCGTATTCAAAGCCCGATAAGGCATGCTTAATATCTCAACTTTTTATGAAATTTACTCGCCCTCTCCCCAGAAGCAAAGAGAGGTTATGTTATTTGCCTAATAGTACATAGGAGGTTTTATAGAGCACGAATTAAACTTGATACAGTTACATCAATTCAAAATATTTTACTAAAGAACTAGTAATAAATAGCAAAAAAAATTAGCGCAAAAAATGTTTTTATTCGAGGAAAAAAGTTGAAGTATAAGATTTGTATGCTACACTATTTACCCCCACCACACATGACTCGTGCTTCAGAATCAATCACCCACAATATTTCAATATAAACAATTTTATTTTATCAATAGATCAATAAATAATTGCTGCAGAGTGTTTCTACCCAAAAAAAGAGCATAAGCAGCCATAACTTTACATTAATGACGTGTTATTATATTAAATTAATTAATACAAAATTTTGAAAAATTTCATCAGAGTGGGGTAGTTTTATAACTTAATCTTTTGGATCTCTTTGAATGCTTATTATATATGCCCATCTATGGATATGATCGTTTTTGAATAACATAACTTCTTATCTGCTGGTATAATCATGCTCTTTTTAATAAGCTTCCATTTATTAACTATTCTTCTATAACAAGCTGCACCTATCATATCACATACATAGCAATGAACTACCCAACCACTGAACCACTCGACAACTGAACCGCTAAAAAACAACTACCAACCACTTAAAGGCTAAAAACAGGCCCTGTTCAAGCAAACTGTTTACACGTCTAACCGCTCAACTAGACAACAGCTAAAAGAGCCTCCCTATTTCTGAAAAAACAGCTAAAAAACAACTCTTGAACCGCTAAAAACAACTACCAACCACTTAACAACAAACAGCTCTGTTCAAACCACCCTGTTCTAAAGCACCCTGTTCCTAACCACCCTGTTCTAAAGCACCCTGTTCCTAACCACCCTGTTCTAAAGCACCCTGTTCCTAACCACCCTAATATTAATCTGTTCTGCAAAATATATAGCTCTTTAATAATCTAATACCCTCGTATATTTAAATTTTGTATCTTCTCCTACACCATTTTGATTATCTAATACTATTATTCCATTAACTCTTATCATTTTTTTAATCAGCTAATTAATTCATAGTAATTTCTTATCTACTAATCACCTTCCCCGCTAAAAATATCCTTAATATTCTACCCCAACTCATCTAACACGATGGTGGACTGAACGGTGGCCGAAAAGTGCCACGCCTTAAAATGGTTATAAAAATGCAAATCGAACCTTAAATTTTCTTATGGAGATTTACGTGTAAAAATGGGGTTTGTGTCGGCAGGACATACATACCCTTACTACTAGTAGTTGTCACTGATATGTTCACCCCCACCCGCCACCCGGGTGGATCTTATCTTGTGATCTATGACGTCATATCTCGGCCACCTTTGCGCATGCGCAAATTTCAAGTACGTCATCGAAGTCTACGTCACTGGATCTTACGTCAGCAAACCCAACCTGCGCGCGCAGCTGTCAAATGTCACCTGTCAACTGTCACCTGTCACTTGTCAAATGTCAAAATTAAAATTTGACACACGTGACGTATGAAGGATGACGTCATAAGACATGTGTAAAAGCATGTCAGCTGTCACCTGTCATTTAAGATCTGTCAACTGTCACCTGTCACTTACGAAACGCCAAAATTAAAATTGAACATACGTCACGTATTCAGAATGACGTCATAAGACATGCGTAAAAGTATGAAAGCTGTCACCTGTCATTTAAGATATGTCAACTGTCACCTGTCACTTATGAAACGCCAAAATTAAAATTTAACGTAGGTCACGTGTTCAAAATGGCGTCAGAAGACATTCGTAAAAATATGTCAGCTGTCACCTGTCATTTAAGACATGTCAACTGTCACCAGTCACGTGTTAAACGTCAAAAAAAAAATTCAACATATGTCACGTGTTCAGGGCGGTGTCCGAAAGCGTTTAAAAAAAGAATGGCGTCGATCGGCCCTTTGGTCTCGGAGATATAGTTTTTTGCTATTAGCGCTCTAATGGCTCAGGTTGGAGAGTTGAAATTTGGATGTAGGATAGTAGATGATGAGATCATTCGATTAGTGAAATTATTAAATATTAAATTATTAAATATATAATTGAGGAATGTTATTTAAGTTAATAACAACAGCAAAAATCTGTATTAGTACATGAGAATTTACTAGGATGTGGCTAACATTTCCTGCTGATAAGGCTTAGGTCGTGCAGGATGTGGTTGTCATTTCCGGTTGATAAGGTTTAGGTCGTACAGGATGTGGTTTCCATTTCCGGTCGATAAGGTGAACACTTGTTTTAATTTATGCATGATACCCGCATCGTAGGTAGCAGATGTAGATAAATAAAACCTTGAATAGGAAAAAAATCAGTTTTTTATTTAATAATGTTGTCGAATTGTCTTACAAATATTAAATATTACATTACTTAACAATAATGAACAAGCTATAGTTATAAATATAAGTAAATTCAAAACTGTGTTTGATGATGATGATGATGGCATGCTAGTTAATGTATCCCCACGAATTATTGTCTTCCAATCGGTTTCGCCAACGGTGTTATCTCGAAAGATGAACTTTACTTTGTAGCGAAGAAGGTTGCTTGATGCTGCTGCTGCTGCTGTCGTAGGAATCTTCATAGAGAAAACAGGTGTTTGCTGATGGTCTATTCTTTCGTAAACCATATGCAGCCACGTATTATTGGAGGGAAAATCCTCGGTTTCAATCATGATGGCGGCATCCTTAACATTATTTGGCATGTATACGTAGAATACGTTTTGCACTACCGCAACGAGCAGAATGTAGGTCGAACTTAACGCTGCCATGACTGATGTCAAAATGATTTAAAACTTGGACTGATAGATATTTATAAGGTCGTATATGTGTATCAGTCCGCTGTACGATAGTACCAAAAGCGGTATTAAGAACAGAGAACTAACATAGAGAGTTGGGAGCGGTTCCGGCTGTTGTATCTTCGTCTTCCTCTTCAAGCTTTGGGGCGATGATGATGATGGTGGAACTACCTTTTTCAGTTGGCGACACTTCCACAATACTTTAGCTAACGGACAATGTTGGGAGTACTTGTAGTGGTCGGCTAGCGGATCATCTCCCTCTTTCCAATCAGTAAAGTCACAGCGGCAAAAGACACATTGAACGATATCCAATCGCTGGGTGTAATAAAAACCAGCCTGTGCTAGGTCTTTAGGACTAACTTTATTGGTCCAATTTGCAAACGTGATCAGTCGTTCTTCAAAAGTACGAATAAAGCCGAGACCGTCGTCTAAGCAATCAGTACAATCGACACTACGACCAGTCATTTTACAGCGGCTTTCTACTTAGACTAATCTAGCAATACTAAGAAATAAAACAGACAAAATAGGTTATATACTTTTATTCCATATCATTTAAAAAACAATGTCGGAAATTATACAATAACTTAGCATTATTACAGGCACAATGCCAAACATTAAAGTCCTTATGGTGAAAACATTCCACAACTTTCTTATATTTACTTAATTTAGGTTCAGTCTTTAAAGGAATACTAAATATAAGGGAAGGATCAAAAATCTGCTTTAAACAAGTTGCCTTTAAATCGCCCTTGACCAGAAATTTAGGAGAGTCATACTGAAACCATATGTCACGTAAAACACTTTCCAATTGGTTCAAGTCTAAACAGCCAGACCCCCACAGTAGTCCATGGTAGTTTTCCTCCAAATATTCTACTATCTTGAGATCTTCCGGCTTTAAAAATTTCCTGCCATACGGAGGTTTGAAGAGAAAGCTGCAAAATCGTACGCCATCATACACAGCCAACTCCTTCGGTATAAACCCACTAGCTAAGGGGTAACCTTGAAGATCGATGCAAACTTCCTGACGTTCTTTTGACATCTTGCACAGACACACGCACTTATGAGACTCAAAGACGTGTGTTTTAAGGTTATGTAACAAGTCACGACAGGTCTAGACAGGCTACAACTGACTGCAATGAACGGATGAACAACTATGAAAACTCTGGGAAATCGAGTGGTTTTATGAGTCAGCGCAGCAGCAGGATAAGGGTGAGGGGGAAAGTGGGGGAAAAAAAAGAACCCTTGAGCTGTAAAATATTTATTATTATGAGTCATCAGAATACATATACAGTTTATCAAAGTCATCTAACAATTTTTGCAGGTTGTAATGCAATAATTCCAACATGTAAGAACTTTGTTCAGATGGGTTTAAATTACACAGATTGGTTACAATTTCAGCAAAGTTATCCTTAATAGTAACAAAACATTTTGCATAGTGCAAAGTATCGTCATAATAGCTTCTAAATTGTAAACGTTCGACTAACTTTAATCTATAGTTAATTAAATGCCTAATGCTAACAATAGAATTTATATCATTGTAAGAAAATGTTAAAGTTACATCATCATTACTCTTGAGTCTAAATAATCGATCGTTCAAAAGAATAGCACTGGATACGGTAAAATTTTCCGATGAAGACATCAGCGTTGTTGACACACTTCCATCAGTATCGGCAATCATCTTGTCGAGAATCTCCAAAAACTCGATCCAATCAGAATGGCAGAGGGAGAGCTGATGTTGTTCGGGTGTTGTTGTTGTTGTGGTTAGTTTTACACTTGGCATCATCCCCCTGGCAATACTAAGGCCTACAATTACTGTAACATTGCCAGTAGGATAGCAAAATTCACCCAAGAGTTTCTTCTCGCTGCGAATTTCTCGGTTACTTCGGAGAATCATACTGTCCAAATACGTCCAATAGGGTGATGAGCTTCGGGAACTATAGCCGTCGTCTTCCATCACCTCAGAAGCAGCAGCAGGAGCAGCAGCAGCAGGAGTAGCAGCAGGAGCAGGAGCAGCAGCAGCGGTACAACGTTTACTGGCCATGGTTCGCACTAAAATAATGACGTCAGCCAACGTATTAGGATTAGTATGAGTTTAGAGGAAACTATACCCCCACTCCACATTTATTGATGTTAAGTTCGAGAAACAGTAGTTTGGATAACGCCCATCCGCTTCCCATCTCGGTGAATTCGGAAGCTTTTTTCACTAGAGAGATCTGATATTCGCTGTAAAAGTCCTCCAAATTAGTGTTGGGGGAAATAACACTAAATTTTGTATTAAACGATTTTATGTCTTGTTCTTGTGTGGATGCCAACAGATAACGACCATATAGCTCCATATTAACTTTAAGCTGGGGATAAGTCTTTAAAGGATCGGTGAGTAAAGGAATAACCGTATCTTTTAGATCTTCTAAATATTGCTTAACATCAGTCGAATGTAAGTCACTTGTCAGATGGTAAGTTAGTATCCGTTGTTTAAAAGCAGTTCGAACTAATTTTACCCGAGAGTACACGTTCTCACTACATTGCTGCTTATGTTTTAGAGTGCGGTTATGAGCACTATGAGATAAAATTTCACTATCACACTCTTTGCAATACGGCATAGTTTTAACTAATCGAAAGCTGGAAAATGCTGTCTATTTATACAAAGAACGAGCGTTTAAACCACATCCTTCACTATATCTATCCAACTGTTATGAGACTTATCAAACCCAAGCCATTTTACATACATCTTTTTGCCCTTTTTACGCAAAATTTGTTCAATAAGAAATACATCAGATTGTTTGGTTTTTTGCAATTCCTCTTCATAGAATCCCCCACTAATGGGTTGACCGCTCGTATCCTCGAGCAAATAAGTCGTTGGATTTGTAATCTTAACCTGAGATACTTTAAACAACTCAGTGGTCCAATTAGGTACATAACCCTTTTCAAACACGTGCTTGGCCTTACTGATGCGAACAATGTCGCCAACTTTGAATTTTTGCTTTCCCACAACCTTTAAACGACTATAAACCGAGTCCAAGATTTTCTTCTCATTACTCTTGCTAACATCCTTCGGCTTCATGCGGATTGTGTGATGTTTGGTGTTATTGTAAGTATTTGTAACTTGTTCCAACAAGTCGATCCATTTATGATTACCATTCAAGGTAAACAACTTAAACAGGTGTTCTTTGAGCGTTCGAATTACTCGTTCAGCAATAGAAGCCTTTAAAATACTAAAGGTACTGTAATGATGTATCCCATGCTTCTTCATAAGACTTTGAAAGCTCGCGTTGTAATACTCTTTCCCATTATCTGTCACCAGCTTTTTCGGAATCCTCCGAGACTGTTTGAGTATATGATCCATGGCATTAGTCACATCCTGAGCATTTTTCGACTTTAGAGGTCTGGTCCAGAGAAATTTGGAAAAGCAATCAATTACAACCAAGATGTATTTAAATCCCTTGTTTTCACGAGCGTACTGATCGAGCTGCGCAAGATCGGAGGCAAACGTATCGTCTAAACCATACTGGATAAATCTGCGACGTTTAAATTTGATTCTAGCGGGTTTATGTAGTTCCTTAACAACTTGTTCTCTAGCCTTCGTAATGCCCTTGGCCATTATTTCTCAAAGAATGAGGTTCTGCAGCAAGATATCGAATTATATACGTCTACATTTTAAACAGTTGGTGGACGGGAAGATCCTTTCTTTAGCAAATCAACTGTTTGTAATAATTTGGAGAGTTCTTCACGAATCTTTCCCATATCCGTCCTGACTGGTCTGAGAGCATTTTGAATAGCCTGATTGGTGTAAACTTTTAGGAGTTTTTCGAGGTCCTTGAATTGGGTAGAGAGACGATCCAGGTTTGTATTCAAAACTAAAGTCTCACTCTTGAATTTGTTGTCAAGCAGCTTAAGTTGGTCGGATACCGAGTCTACAGAACCCTTATTAGTTTTTGTAAAGGTCTTCATTTGTTTTACAATACTACCGTTAGAGTTGTTTACTTTTTGTTCCAACACCGTTATTTGTCTCAGCATCTCCACGTGGGATACTTGTATTTTATCATTCAGCGATCTATCAATGGTAGTAGAAAGTGAAGTTAGCATACTCTCTACAAACTTTTTATTTACAGCATCAGCGATATCTGCTGGTGATTTAACGTTACAAAGCCGATGATCTCGAATATTGTAATCACCATCTTTTGTAAGAGTGATCAAGTTGGGTGCTTGCAACACTCTCACTCTTTTCTGATTAGACGACGTGGGCAAGGAACGTCCAAACTTATTCATGATTACTGCGATACTAAGACATAACAGCTTTAACAAACTTATTTATAGAATTCAATTACTCCAAGGTGTTCCAATTCGTTCAAAATGCTCCAAATCTCGTTCGTGTTATTATTGTTGCCAACCTGATTGGAAGCGTCTAGCTTTTTTAACCTGTCAACCAGCTCATTTACGTCATCATAGTAGACATATTCTTTGGGTTTTTCGTTGTATTCCATTAAGGCAGATCCGGATTTCACAGATCCGGATTTCTCCGACTTCGATCTTGTCAATATTTTAACCCCGGGCGAAGGAATTTTACTGGTAGAACCTTTCGAAATTAGTGGTTTCACAATGGCATTGTATTTGTGGGATCTATTACCTTTCAACTGACCATTGTCTTTCAAGTATAAATCTGTTCGCTTTAAAATATCTTTGTATTGTTCTTCATCGGCAGCGGTATTAAATTGAGGAACCTTGAGAAACAATAAATCGTATAGCCCCAGAGTTCCTTTATACGTAAGGGGGCCAACTTGAATATCGCCATTCTTTAAGAAATTAACCGGTTCTGAACCTAAGCTCCAAGAATCAGTCACCAAATCATATTTCAGGCTGTTAGCATCTATTTCGCTAGAGTCCGTCCAATATAGTTTCAGATAGTCTTGAGCAATCTTCGGATACTGCTCGATAAAAGTCTCAAACACTTCAGATTTTTGAAGAGAATCTTCAAAATTCTTTCTTATGTGCTGCGATGATTGTGTCGCAGGATCCTGAGCTGGTTCTTCAAACACATCATCAGCAGCAGCAGCATCATCCCCGTAGTGAGTTTCCTCGGTTAAGAATTGTACAGGAGGTTTCACTTCTCGAGTTCCTATGGGTGGTTTAACTTTGGGTTTTACACCAACACTCTGTTCCCCTTTAATCTTACGTTTCTTAGATTTTGCAGTGGCGGCGGAAGCACTCACAAGCTTATTCAGAGGATCGGTAATCGGCATTAATAATTTATTAAGAGCTTCATCTTCTTCGCCTCGCTCCAACTTTAATGCTAAATACTTCTTTCTTATTGTTCGTGCAGCTTGGATAATCCTACGTTTAACGTCTTTATCGAGCTGGCTCATGGGGGTAGACATACTTAAAAAACAGACCCTGTTTCGGGAAAAACAGCTAAAAAACAGGCCCGGTTCTGGAAAAAACAGCTAAAAAACAGACCCTGTTCTAGAAAAACAGCTAAAAACAGACCCTGTTCGGGAAAAACAGCTAAAAACAGACCCTGTTCGGGAAAAAACAGCTAAAAAACAGACCCTGTTCTAGAGAAACAGCTAAAAAACAGACCCTGTTCTGGAAAAACAGCTAAGAACAGGCCCGGTTCTGGAAAAAACAGCTAAAAAACAGACCCTGTTCGGGAAAAACAGCTAAAAAACAGACCCTGTTCGGGAAAAACAGCTAAAAACAGACCCTGTTCGGGAAAAAACAGCTAAAAAACAGACCCTGTTCTAGAGAAACAGCTAAAAAACAGACCCTGTTCTGGAAAAACAGCTAAGAACAGGCCCGGTTCTGGAAAAAACAGCTAAAAAACAGACCCTGTTCGGGAAAAACAGCTAGGAAACAGCTAAAACAACTACTAAACAGACCCTGTTTCTCGAGACTTAACACATCTAGCTTCTAGAACGTCAAGTGTCACACTGAGTCCCGAGGGTTTAGGGTATGATATATGTATCAAACTTGCTACGATATCGGCCTTTAGCAATATCATTGTCTTTCACCATTACTAGGAAACCATACCGATCCTTCCAACATTCGGAGCAAATATGTTTAAATGCATCGAATGTCATGTCTGTATTAACGTGATCGTCGTAGATATGTTTCAAGTTTAAGTCGTCCTGCTTAAATAAAATTAATACATTGGCATTGTCACGAACCAGCTGTTTAGGTATTTTCGAGTAAGTTTGCGATAAATAGAATGAATCAATCGCATGATGTCGACCCATACAAAAATAATTACGTATTTTATCCTGCTTCTCACATGCTACGTCATCAAATATGAATACAGAGTGAGGTTGGGCACTGGCAGGATCTAAAACTTCATCATTATCGCTGTAGCCGAAATAGCCTAAACGGGAATGTTTCATAGCCTGTTGAAGAAAGTCGTACTTGTCTTGCTGTAGAGATTTGGAATACACGTACACATTCTCGAATTTTAAACCATTTTCATCAATCAAAAGACTAATCATTACATTGGTTTTGCCACAATTACTCGGACCACATATTAACGCTCGAATTGTAGAAGGCAAAAGTTGACCATGTTTGCTACTGAGGCACTTTTCTTTTTTCATATCGCAATTATAAACTTGGATTTTGAGTTTCTGCTTCTCTTGACGCATCTCTATAAATACTACTCTACACCCTCCCAGGGCTTCATTACGAATGAAGACTCTGCAAGGTGCAGGTGTGTTAAATACAGCTATCAACAAGCTCCCGTTCGAGCTTCATTTGCCTGGTTATTCCTATTGCGGACCGGGAACCAAACTTCAAGAGCGACTGGCTCGAGGCGATCGACCAAAGAACAAATTGGATAGTGCTTGTCGCGATCACGATATCGAATACGCCAAGTCGACAGAGTTGGAACAAAGACATAGAGCCGATCGAGTGTTGGAGAACCGAGCTTGGGAACGAGTAAAGGCAAACGATTCCAGTTTGGGTGAAAAAGCTTCAGCGTGGTTAGTAACGAACGCTATGAAGGTAAAACGCAAGTTGGGTGCTGGCAAGAAGGTGAAACGCAAGTTGGGTGCTCGCAAGAAGAAGATGAAACCCCTATCATCAGTGGTCACACTGCTTAAGAAACAACTTCGACATACGGGTACTGGTGATGTTAGTAAGAACAGAACTCTCAGTAAAATACTTAAAGCTGCGCGAGTAACGGTCAAGAAGGTGGGAGGACGTAAGAGGATCAACGTACCACGAATAATACCCTTACCGAAACAGGGTGGGTTTCTACCACTTATTCCCATATTTGCAGGACTTAGTGCCCTGGGAGCACTCAGCGGAGGCGCCGCGGGGATAGCTAAGGCCGTTAATGACGCTCAAAGTGCCAAGGAGAAGTTGAAAGAATCGAAACGACACAACGAAACAATGGAAGCGATTGCATTGGGAAAAAAGGGTAGCGGCATGTATTTAAAGAAACACAAAACTGGCTATGGATTGTTTTTACGAAAACTGCCAAAAAACTACCAATAAAGCTACCTGAAAAACCGTTATCCGATCATGATATTAAGTCGTACGTCACTCGATTAAAAATACCGCATTTTAGAGGAGTATTTATGCGAAACACTTTACCGAACGCACCCCTCAAAACAGAGTGTGGTGTTATTAATTTGGATCGGAACACAGGCTTCGGAACACATTGGGTAGCTTACAAGAAACACGGTAATCGAGTTGTTTATTTCGATAGTTTTGGCAACTTGAAACCACCCAAGGAATTTGTCAGGTACATGAAAAATGTGAAAATCTATTTTAATTCCGATCAGTATCAGGATTATGGAATGACCAATTGTGGACATCTTGCTCTAGCATTTCTCTACAATGAAACTTTATAAATGCAGGTGTTGATGCTTATTGCTCGCAGTCATGTCACAGACATTCACGTTAAAAGGTCGCTCTCATCGACTTGAAGCATACTTTGTACCTCCCATAGAGCTCGATTCCAGGTTTGATTACTCGTTAGCATTAATTTCGCTAAACACTTGGAACACGATTCCCAATATAGAAGAGGGACGAAACAAGTTTTATTATATTATCAATAATCAGGAGGAACGAGTATTGGAAATACCAACAGGGTCCTACGAGTTGGAAGATATCGAGCAGTTTCTACAACGTAAGCTCCTAGATCCCAGTGCTCCCGCAGACGAACGGAATCGTATCTTATCGCTTAAACCCAATAACAATACGTTAAAGTGTGAGTTAACCAGTGTCTACGACATAAACTTTAAGCCAAAAGACAGTATTGCAAAGGTGTTGGGATTTTCATCTCAACTGTTAAAGTCTGGTAAATTCCACGAATCAGATCAACCTGTGGAAATTATACAAGTTGTTACTATTCGAGTAGAGTGTAACATCATTTCCGGCTCGTATTACACAAATAATCCCTCACATACTCTGTACGAATTTTCACCAACTGTTGACCCCGGCTACAGTATAAATATCGAGCCAAGGAATCTAATCTATTTACCTGTGAACCAGAAAAGCATCTATAACATCACTCTCACGCTAGTAGACCAGGATTCTAGACCTCTTAATTTTCGAGGTGAAGAAGTAGTAATTCGATTAGAACTTAGACGAAATGGTTCTAGTATTTAAAAGGTATTTAAACACTAATACCTCAGCCGGCAGATCATTCAGTGGTCAGAAGTCGAAGGGGTCACTCACGTTTTCAAATATCTTATATTTGCAGTCTATAAGCAGTCCTTACGGCTACCATGTCAGAAAAACTTCAAATCTTCAATCAGATCAAGAGTGATGAGTCGGTCATTCGCGAAGAATGGCACACTTATCACCCCTTTACCAACTCCTTTAATAACAATGACGAAATCGAGATTGTTATCAATCAGCAAGATGTCTTTTTGGATATGAGTGAAGCTCAACTCTACATAGAGGGTACGTTTAAGGTGGAAGCAGATGCCACTGGTAAGACCGGTACTTGCGATCTAACCAATAATGCTGGAGCCTTTCTCTTTGACAACATTTCCTATGAAGTTAATGGTAAGGAGATTGAAAAGATTCGAGATCCTGGTATTGTTAGCACCGTTAAAAATCTGCTATGTTTAAATGAGCAGGAAAGCCGTGCTCTAGACATAGCTGGATGGAATTGGCCAAGTGGAACTGTCAAGACCTTGGATGAAACATCTAAAGACTTTAATTTTCGTATCCCCCTTTCCCTATTGTTTGGCGTGTTTGCTGATTACCACAATGTATTAATGGGTAAACAGAAAATTAAACTGGTTCGTGCTCGTCATGATGACAACTGCTACAAGTCCACTGGTACTAAGAAGGCGACAATAACCTTAAAAACGGTTGAGTTGAAAGTGAAGCATATTTACCCGAGTGATGCAGTGAAATTAAGGCTTTTGGACGAAATTGCCAAGAACAAACCGATATATATTCCATTTAGAAACTGGGAACTACATGAACTGCCTGCTTTGAGAACAACAAAGCGTGATATTTGGACCGTTCAGACCATGTCTGAGAGAGCCCGATACGTCATTGTATTTTTTATGAAGAAGCGAAAAGATAACTTTGAAGCTGATTGTACCTACTTTGATAATTTAGACATCACCGACGTCAAATTGCATTTGAATTCTGAAGTTTACCCCTATGAGTCGTTAAACCTAAACTTTGTCAATAGACAGTTTGCAGAAGCCTATCAGATGTATACGGACTTTCAAAAAACCTATTTGGGGAAACAACGATCGGAGCCGCTCTTGGATTTTCTCGCTTTCGCTGGCAGAGCCCTATTTGTTATTGACTGCTCCAAACAAAATGAAGCCCTCAAGAGTAACACTATTGACGTTAAGTTGGAGTTTCAAAGTTCCGAAAACTTCTCGAAGGAGTCCCGTGCCTTTTGTATAATTATTCATGATCGAGTTCTCGAGTATCAGGCTTTAACAGGTCAAGTACGTGATCTGTTGTAATCAGTTACTATTCAACCCTCTCAGCACGATGAAGTTTGTTGTGGTTGACGTTCAGGGATTCAGCGTTCCAGAATTTCAAGCTAAAGAATTGGCTATTTACGATGGAAAGCAAATACGGAACTATCTTTTCAAACCCGTTAAGCCGTTTTATGAGCTGTCCTATGATTGCCAGAAGCAAGTGATGTTTCTATATGGGAACCGACATGGTTTATACTACAATTCCGGCGAAACCGATTACAATGAACTTCACCGCATTATCTACAACGATCTACGGGATGTTGATGTTATCTATGTGAAGGGGCATGTAAAGAAGACCTTCTTACTGGAAACTTTTTCCACGATGAAATATCTTAAGCATATACCCGATATTGTTAATTTAGAATTTACTGGGGACAGTGTTGCTGTACCGAAATTAGCTCTAAGTAAAATCACGTGTTCTTATCATGCTTTAGAATATTGTATTTGTAGTGCTAAGAATTCAAAAATTTTGTATGAATATATTTATGATTTTTTACCTAAATAAAGAAGTTAAACTGTTTAATTTTATCCTATATTATTAGGCCCCCCTTGAGAAATTTGATCATTTAGTCTCGAGCTTATGACAAAGACAGTCGACTTGTCAGTTAGATTAGACGAGCATTTGAAAAAAATACGCAAGCTGAAAAGAGACATTAAGTTTTACCAAGAATATAAATCTGTGGTTAGATTGTTTTCGAAACTTACCATTTCAACTTACCAATGGCGGCCTCCTCCTCTTCCGGCTGGGATAAGGTGTTTGAATCGTCCTCTAGATGTCCTGATGTTCCAGCGAAAGTTCTTAAGACTAAGCCTAACCGAGTTTACGAGATTGATGACTTTATAACTGTCATTTTTACTACGTCCGAAGAGGAACGCAAACAAGTAATTTTGGATACTATTGGTTATGGCAAAATTTCTTTCTCTAGTGAGGAATTTGAAGAATTTTTAAGCACTTTTGATTGTTTCAATACCCATTGGGTAGATATATTTATGATAATTGGACAGTACACGCTAGTGTTTCATCGCAATGGTGAGAAGAGAAGTCTCAAGTTTGAATGCCACAACAGACAATTATCTATTTCGATGGACCGAGAAGCTAATACACCTATTTGCAAAACATGTTTATGAATTGTATAAGCTTAATATTGAATATTATACTGTTACTAAATAAATAGTCTAACGTTAATTTGTTTTTCTTTGTTCTAACTAAGGAAATAAAACACCAATATAAACACAAAAATTTATTAAAGTGTAAAAAAAGTGAAAAAAAAAACACAAAATGTGACCGAACAGTGGTCTGTAAATAGAGTAAAATAATAAACAATAGAAAAATAAAAAAAGGTAAACTTTGGTAAAATAAGTTAAAAAGCACAAAATCTGACCGAACAGCGGTCTATAAATAGTAAATATAGTAAAATAAACAAACAATATAAAAATCTCCTTTGGCAGCGGGATGTAGGAAGATGGCTTTAGAGGCTGGATCTTGTTGATACCTAATTCTAAGTGGAGGAGTTGTTGGAGCGCCCACCCTGTAACAATAGAAATAGGTATTAGTAAGAAATATTGAAGTTTTAAAAAAAATTTGCAATAGTTTTACACTTACCACTATCCTTTTCCATAAATTCTGAATACTTCCGGTCCAGGATAGCGCTGAACTGCTCAAACAGCTCCTCCAAGTCCGTAGCTCCATTCACCAGCTGGTATTTGGTGTTGAAGGACTTCACCTCCTCTGACTCGTTCGACTGCAGGAGGAAGCGGCCGAAAAGCTCCAGACCGACCTTCAGCTGTTCATACTTTGCGCAGATGTCTCCCACCAACTTGACGAATTTTTGTTTTAGCTGTTGTAGATACTGCTTTACGTTGGTGGGATCCTGGCTTGAAGTCAGTCGGTACGTCGCAATTCGGCTCCTGAACGATGTTCTTATCAGCTCTACTCCTTCCTCCTCCTGCATCACGCAGCATTTCTCACGATGTCCCAGGGTCCTTAGATGACCGCCCCATCGGTTCGCTGGGACATCTATCCGGCATGTTGTGCAATGCTGCGTGGCTGATGTAGATGGTTCTAGAGATAAGAAAAAATAATTAGTATCAAAGTTATCTAAAAACAATTCTAGTCTTAAAAGAAAATTTCAATTTTTAACTACTCACCATCTGTCGAAACGAGTCTTGCTCTTTTCGCCATGGATGTCTGCGTGGTCTTCGCTGGTCTTTTGGGGGCCGGGTGCTTCTCCTTCTGGTGGCGAAGAAGAGCCCCCTCCGACTTGAAAATCCCACTGCAGACGTCGCAGATCTTGACTGCTAAGCGGCAATCTCCATGACGTTTGAGGTGATCCTTGCTGGTGAATGCACGGCTACAGAATTCGCACACAAACATTTTCTGGAAAATAAAATATTTTGACTGAGGAAAATGTTTCCGAACCCTTGTTGGTATACTCCTACTATTATGTGACTCCGAGATGTGAGTGGAAACCGAACATACATCATCTTTCCCTACTCGCCGTTTGATTCATTTTTTTTTCTGGCACTAAATTTCCAGTTTTTAGCATAACTTCAAGCAAAACTGCAGTTTATACATACCCGATAGAGAAATTATTTTTTAAAACACTATTACATGCATAAAGACTACTTCGTCCGGTTCTACTTTCAAAGATTTATTGTTTGGGCGTTACGTCGCTCTACTTCTAAGGTAAATTAATATTTTAAAAATAATAAGTCCCTGCGTTTAAACAAAAAACAAATAGTGAAAAAAGAAATGTTTTGAACACTGTCAGCGACTTTAAAATTTTTTCAAACAATATTACATGTATGAAGACTACGAGTGCTTTGTTAGGTTCTAGTTTAAAAGATTTATTGTTTGGAAGCTATGTCACTCTACTGCTAAGGTAAAATATTTTAAAAAATATTTTAAAAATACTCAAAGTCACTACGTTTAAACAGCAAACAACTAATGAAAAAAGAAATGTTGTGAACACTGTCAGCGACTTTTAATTCTAAAAAGTATGTTTGATCTTAATCTATATAGTTTAAAAAATAAAAAAAGGGTTTCAGACAAAAATCCTTTTCTATTACTCGATCCCGATTCTAATATTACTGTAAATAATTGAAGATTTCCATGCTGTTACTTAAACGCGAAATTAAAATCATAATTTTGTACACTAAAGTTGTAAGACAGGCACATAGACAGACTATTTTTGATTTTCCCTGACAAGACGGCATTCGATTGTAAGACAGACACGTCGACAGACTATTTTTTATTTTCCCTGACAAAACGGCACTAATATTCTTGTAAATACTCGACATTTCATTTTTGTTCATACATGCAGACTACAAAACTTTAAGCTAATATCAATCGGTACTTACCCAAAAATTTCACAGTACACTTCCTTCACACAAAAAAACAAAGAACAAAGAACACTCTGACTGGCTGGCAACGAACTTAATACACACACACGGAGCTTCAGACGTCGACTGTGCTTTGCAAATTGTCACATTCCCCCTTTTATGCTTTCCCTTATCAGCCGAAAACTGACGGGTCCTAACAAGTTAACGACGCAGTTTGCTGCTTAAAATAAAGTTAATAATTTCTAATTGTGTGTTTTCTTTATCAGTATCAGGTTCCTAATTTGCAATTCTTTCCGCTATTACCACGTTCGAACCAGCCTTATCACCGGAAATGTTAACCGCAACTTCCTGAGTTACACACGGCACTAATACATATTTTTTGCTGTTATTATTCACTTAAATAATATTAATACATTCTCTTTCTTCACACATTTTAAAATCTTAATTTTTACCGATCGGTTCTACGTACATATTTGCTTCTATCTAAACACACATACCGACTGTTATTTTACAAGTAAATAGCTTTTTCAACTAATTAATATTCTCCTGATAAGGACGGAAGTTGCGAAGGCTGACGGCTTCCGACGTTCTTATCGCTGTATACTCATTTCTATTGCCACTAAAACACATTGATTTCCTTGCAAACAATTTCAAACTAAATCATTAATTTTCTTTAATTGTTAATGCCCTTACCTCTCGGAATTAAGAAACCCTAATAGCGCTATTACTTTATTTAAATTTTTCTCTTTTCTTTGATACCCATCATGAATTTTATCATATTCGAGCCCCCTTTTCATCAACCGGAAGTTCTACCGTCGACTGTTTGAACAGAACTGTTTAAACAGGGGTGTTTAAACAACCCTGTTTAAACAGCGGTGTTTTTAACAGGGTAGTTTAAACAGGGCTGTTTGAGCAGAGCTGTTTAAACAAGGGTGTTTAAACAACTCAGTTTAAACATTGGCGATTTTAACGTGGGTTGTTTAGTTGTTATTAACTTAAATAAAATTCCTAAATTATATCTTTCATCGAAAATTAACTATACAGGGTGATGTAAAAATTTTGAGATCTAATTTTTACTAGTTCCAATGACCTGATACATATTTTTCTATTACTAAACCCCCTAATATTCATAACTTATATAATTAATCCAAAATTTGCTATACAGGGTGATGTAAAAATTTGAAATCTAATTTTTTCCTCAAAGTCGAGATTGTTGAAAAATAATTTCACTAATCGAATGATCTCATCATCTACTATCCTACATCCAAATTTCAACTCTCCAACCTGGGTGGGTTGTTTAGTTGTTATTAACTTAAATAAAATTCCTAAATTATATCTTTCATCGAAAATTAACTATACAGGGTGATGTAAAAATTTTGAGATCTAATTTTTACTAGTTCCAATGACCTGATACATATTTTTCTATTACTAAACCCCCTAATATTCATAACTTATATAATTAATCCAAAATTTGCTATACAGGGTGATGTAAAAATTTGAAATCTAATTTTTTCCTCAAAGTCGAGATTGTTGAAAAATAATTTCACTAATCGAATGATCTCATCATCTACTATCCTACATCCAAATTTCAACTCTCCAACCTGAGCCATTAGAGCGCTAATAGCAAAAAACTATATCTCCGAGACCAAAGGGCCGATCGACGCCATTCTTTTTTTAAACGCTTTCGGACACCGCCCTGAACACGTGACATATGTTGAATTTTTTTTTTGACGTTTAACACGTGACTGGTGACAGTTGACATGTCTTAAATGACAGGTGACAGCTGACATATTTTTACGAATGTCTTCTGACGCCATTTTGAACACGTGACCTACGTTAAATTTTAATTTTGGCGTTTCATAAGTGACAGGTGACAGTTGACATATCTTAAATGACAGGTGACAGCTTTCATACTTTTACGCATGTCTTATGACGTCATTCTGAATACGTGACGTATGTTCAATTTTAATTTTGGCGTTTCGTAAGTGACAGGTGACAGTTGACAGATCTTAAATGACAGGTGACAGCTGACATGCTTTTACACATGTCTTATGACGTCATCCTTCATACGTCACGTATGTCAAATTTTAATTTTGACATTTGACAAGTGACAGGTGACAGTTGACAGGTGACATTTGACAGCTGCGCGCGCAGGTTGGGTTTGCTGACGTAAGATCCAGTGACGTAGACTTCGATGACGTACTTGAAATTTGCGCATGCGCAAAGGTGGCCGAGATATGACGTCATAGATCACAAGATAAGATCCACCCGGGTGGCGGGTGGGGGTGAACATATCAGTGACAACTACTAAGAGCTCGTCGAAATACATGATTGTCATATTTTTTAGTTTCTTCATTCTGTATAGGAAGGGAGCAATCGCCGATTAAATGTAATTTTTTCACTTTTTTGCCCTCGACATCGGTACATTTGAATCACTCTGTATGTTTTCCTATCAAATTTTTTCCCAACTTTTCAACACTATCTTATAAAGGGATAATCGCACTTTAAAATGAATACTGAATGGGTTTTCCATGAGCGTATTTAAGGGGTGAAAACCGAATTTTATTGATTTTTTCCGGCAAATCCTATTTTTAACCGACATTATTCCACACTATTTTCTTTATAGGTACAATGATTCTTTTTGGGTTTATTTTATTTCTAAGAATACCTCCCACTGATTTAAATCCCTTATTTTTTCATTAAAGTTATAAATAAATAGGTTTATTTGCATCGGGGACATGCAAAATTTGAAAATTTTTAAATTTTAGAATTTTCGCAGATTGCCATGAAAACAAAGAATTGCAGTTTATTTACTCGAAATTATTAGATATGTGTCAAAATTTTGCAAAAATGCCAGTTTTTGTTGCAAAATTGAAAGGTTCCTAGACCGATTTCGGCTTGAAATATACATGAATAAGATTTTAGGAACCTTCTAGTTTAAGTTTCGAAATTCGTGCCAAACTTTGCAGTAAAAAATCCTTTTTTTTTGTTAATACAGACCAAAATAGGTGGATAACAGCAACCGCCATAAACATTTAATTCATGTAGAGAATATAAAAAATATATTTCAGATTTATTTGGGTTATATGCATATTCCCTAATCCCTATTGTGGGGTGGGGGTACAAATTTAGCGGTATTTTTCTAACAAAAATATTGTTTATTTTGTAAAAAAAACTCTGACAATCTAATTTTTACACTTTTCACAATCATGCTAAAATTGCTAAACCAAAGAAAAAATCATATTGTCACAAAAAATACTTTCATCTTTTACGAAACTTTCGGCCCTTCATCACTGCAGACACGTGCTCTCTATTACGCCGGCAAACAGTGTTGCCACAGCGCCAGCCGTATATTTCAGTAGAATGGGCTTGTTTAGTCATTTGGCGTTTTCAATAAATATGTTAATTGCACAATCAGTCAATCGAAATACACACACAAAAAATTAAGTCGGTTGGATGAATAATAACTTAAATATTAAGGTTTAAAATTCGACAAAATTAAAAACATTCAAAAGCAACTGAATGCAACGGGCAATGTTATGAATCCAATACAACACCGCCATGATCTCCTAATGGGGATAAGATTTTGACAAGTGTCATTTTGACAAAGTTCACTGCAAAATCTTTGCAGCGGTACCAACGCTTATCGCTCATCGTGGGACTACGTCATGAGACGCCATCGTTTCGTAATAAGCGATGTTTGATCGCTATTTTGAGGGTGAATTCGATCAAAAAAATTCTAATCTTTTGGGGATAAGCTTTTCGAATGGAGCACTTTTGTACGTAGCACTCACCACTGATTCCTACCTCTCTTTACCTTATCTAGTCGGCCTTTTTGCGGTAACCTAGGAATCCAGCTGGCGGTGACAAGAAAAACTTTTGCGTGGGGTCCAGAAGAGCCCCGTGTCAACTGCTGTTAAACCACCTCTTAATTTAATCCCTTATCTAGCCTTGCAATAGACTTCTTAACAGTTTGATACTTACTGCAGAGATTTTTTCACTAACCCCGATTTTTAATGAAATTTTTGACTTTTATGTATATATTCTAACTAATTTCTATGTTTTCCTGTTTTCTAACAGTAAAACGCAAAATTCTGGACCAGTTACACTTTTATTTCCACAAATTACGGTTGGGGGCCACCCAAAATACACTTTTCTCAAAATTCACAATATTTTGCCAGTAATTCCAAACAATATCTTTGATTTTAAGCGCCCTTACTTTTTCACTTATTTTTCCGCGCTTTTTGTCAAGAAAATTCGACGAGCTCCAAAACTAAACGGACTAACACCGTATTTTATTGTATACAGACTTTTGAACTTTCCCGAGGACAGAATTTTCGATATAAAAATCGGCAGCGACTAAGCTTACATTTGGTAAGCTCTAACTGTACTGACCTCCCAAGCAGTCTTCCGGCTTAAATAGCCAATTTTCTCATAAGTCTTTCTCCGTTTACGATCCCTTTCGCGGAATCGAGGCCAAAACAACATGTTTTACGACCTGCTTCCTCGGAGAAGTTGACGCGTGGGTAGCCTTGTTTTTCAACCAAACAAAGGAAATTGCGTGAATCATCAAGCTTTTATTACTTTTTTATTATAAGGGAATGGGTTTTCCTCCTGGTTCTGACATTTTTATAGGCGCAAGTGTTCCTAACATGTTCACAACAAAGTTATAAAACTATCTAGGCCATAATATTGTGCAATCTTTCGCAACAGTGAGATACACTGCAGCTGGGTCGATATTTCTGTAAGTTCGTCACGGGGCCGATCTTCCGTAGGCCAATCGGAAAATACAAAGCACAGATTTCTTTGTCTTGCTGGGGTAATTAAAAAGATTTTCTTTATTAAGAGGGGAGAAATTTCACCATTTAGAATATCAGTACAGAGGGTTAGTTTTATTCTGCCTTTTAGAATGTTCGGTCGATTAGAAAAGTTTTAATATGTCTTGGTGAAATTAAATGAATTCAAATCATTGCTCTCTATTGAATTTTAAATAAAGTGTTTGTTCTTTTATTCACGTAAGTTAATTTGAATAATTATTTGATAGATTAATTAAAGCACTTCTTAAAATCAACTAGTTGGCCACTTAGTTATTTAAATAATTTCAAATCAATTATTATTTCTTGATAGAACTTCAACGTTTCCTTTGTGTGAACAATTATTTACTAATTTTATTTATTAAATTTTCTCTAATTCGCGAATGATTAATTTATGTTAAACATTTCCCTTCGTGTTGCAAAAATTATTTCTTTAGAATTCCTCAGATTAATTTTTATAAATATAATCCCTTTTAAATATTTTAAAATTTTACTTTCCTTCGTTTATTCAATATGCGGTATCCCCTTTAAATAAATGCCTTAAGGCCGTGCCATTACAGTATTATGAATTTTAAAAAATTGCTGGATGAGCCAACTGCTTTTGATTTTTCGGTAGTTTGCATAAATTTTCGGTAGACCTTCAATCACATAAAACAAAGATCCAGTGAAAAATAACTTTTTCTTTCTTTATTATGGTCTTTGTATGTAGGTAGGTATACATATGCTCGTATAAGAAGTCATTATTCTGAAGAAAAAAACTCTGGTAGGGATAAGAAACAAAGTTATATTTGTTTAAATAATGAAAAAAATACAACGGGACGGAACAAACTGTCACTAAAACATGGGCGTACCCAGCGAGGGGCAGGGGGGGCAGCTGCCCCCCCCCCCTAGAAATTTATAAATTATAAAAAAGCACCGCTAAGTGCAGAAAATAAAAAAATCAAAATAAACCACTATGGTTTTACTAAAAAAATTACAAAACCGAAAAATATAGGACACTACTACTAAAATATATTCATATACGTAAGTCAAACGCAGCGCACTGCACAGCCTATTAGATTTGCAATTGGCGGAATTAGCCAAGAAATATGAATTTTCTATTACGACCCTGGCCATTTGCACCTGCCGAGTCAGCCGAGTGCACTGCCGAGTGCCGATGCCGTTTGTTATTTTTGTTTTGCCAACCGAATTATAGAGTGGAGTGGGAGACATTCCGATCCGATGCGTCCGACTCCGAATTCGGAACGTCGAAATCTTAACCTTGCAAAGTCGTGAATTTGTTGTATTGTGTTGTTTTTCTAATGGAATGTAATTATTTTCATTTGGTGTAGGCACTATCAGGGATGTTAATTTGTTTGTGCAAGTAGACTTAATTTACTTAGTTGTTGATAAACGTCTATGTAGTTAGCAGTTACGTTACACTAGTAAACATTGTGAGAAATTTATATTAAATTGTACTGTAACGAAAATGACCCTGAGTCCGCCCCTGACTCTTCCCGGCCGCGTGGAGAATTCTCGAGACGCAGCGCGAAGCTTCGACACGCTGCGGAGCGCCGGGATTCCGGGAAAATGCATGAGCCTAGTGTTGTAAATATCCGTATTCATTAGATATCCGAATCATACGGAATCGGAATCAGCTAATATCCGTATCCATTATCCGAATACGAATCCATTTCTTGACCCGCGCGAAAGCGGTTACAGATCATGTATACGTATGCATGCAACAGACTAAAACATTTTCTATCCGGATACACGGCTAGGTAGGTCGATGCGGTATCGGTATCATACCAGTCGAAGTCGAAGTTCAGGGATAAGAAGGCACCGCGTCGCGCCGTTCTCGTTTGAATTCGGTTCGGGTGAGGCGGGACTAGTTTAACCAATGGGTCTCATCTCATATGATACCCGTTACCCCGATAACTATGCCATCTTTTTTTAGGAAATGTCATTAGAAAGAGAAAGCACAATATCAAATATGCCAAATCGCAGACCGTGTTGTTCGCTTACACTCGATTCCGATTCCGTTTTCTCTTTGCACTTTGCATTAGTAACCACCCGATGCGAATTTATTTTGATTCCGAATCCGTATTCAAGTTCTCGGCCGGTTCCGGATAATCCGGATTCTTTTAATATTCGGATCCAACGGATTTTTGGATACGTATCCTTACATCACTACATGAGCCTTCCGACACCGACTAATTCGAGGCGATTCGAGAAGCAGGCGCTTCGGATATAAAAGGAACAATGTCGGGCGGCGAGGGCAGATTTCGCCAGTGCCGGGTTAAAGAATAGAAGACTTTTATAAATAAATACAAGGCGTTACATAAACTAGATATTGTGTTTACATAAATCAATCAAAGTGTAAATACATTAGTAGAATTTTAGTTAAGTGTTAATAAAAGTATAGTTTTAATTAATTGGCAGTTTTTATCACATCGTAGTCGAACAAGTTCACGCTAAAAACGTTACAGTACTTATTGGAAAATCAGCTGAATCTACCTATTCCGGGCATCTCGGTATCTCCACACTGATAAATGGATATCAGGAAATTTTTTCAAACAGGTAAGTTAAAGTTAGTAAGTTACATTCGACGACATTTGTGATTTTCTATTATTTTCTATAATAGGTAATCTATACAGGGGGTTGTGTTTCATAATAACATGCTAATATTTAAGGGGGTGGTTCTTGGACCCAATTTAAGAAAAAAACTTTATATGAACGTATGTCCTAAACGAAACATCTTAACTTTTGAGATACAAGGTGTTGACAATTTTAACAAAAATTTCCTTTTTTGTAATATCTGTAAATTCCAATTAAAAAAAACAAAATGTTTTTTTCTATGTTACATGTAAAACAAAACACTAACATGGATATCACTCACACTGTATAAAATACTAATAGCAGCATTATTGTGTTTTGCAGCTACTAAAACTCCCAAGAGGAAAAAAGAACATGACAGTAGCAGCGGGAGCGATGATAACAATGATCAAATTTCATCGCCAAGCTCATCTAAAACTGAATCTGAGCAACCGTTAAATTCTTTGAGATCTAAGAAAGTCACTGCTCCTAATTTAGAATCTTTACCGTCAACATCTGCCTCTGTAGTCAATCCCGAAATTGAAGAGAATGATGGTTGCCACGAAAATGACTTGGGTCGTTATGTAGGAGAAACATTTCACCTGACGATGGAAAGAAAAAAGGAGTTGTTAAAAAATCCGTGGGTTCCACCCAAGAATTACGATTTTGTAGCCGATGCCAGTCATTTGCGAAGAAAATTTAATTATGCTTGGTTAGATCAATACACACCATGGTTAGTGTATTCCAAGCGACTAAAGGGTGCTCTGTGTAAGCACTGTGTTTTATTTCCTCCTTCCACTGGGACAGTAAGGGGAGTGTTAGGTTCATTTATGATCAGACCATTTACGAAGTTTAGGAATATGCACGAAGATTGTCGTAAACATGCCACCAATAACTTTCACAAATCTGCATCTGCTGCTGCAAAGGCCTTTCTCGAAAATATACCTGTGGACATTCAAGTTCAAAGTTTCCACCAAAAAACAATCGAAGAGAACAAGCAAATATTGGCCTCCATTATTTCCTGTGTAGTATTCTGTGGCACCCACGATATGCCTCTAAGAGGAAAAGAAGCAGATGAGGGAGTTTTTTTCGATCTAATGAATTTGCGAGTTGAGTCGGGCGACATCAAATTAAAGAATCACCTGGAAAAGTGTCGTAGAAATGCTGTTTATACGTCACCAAAAATACAAAACCAACTGATATATTTATGTGGCGAAGTTATTAGGGAGAGTGTGATAAATGGTGCTAAGAAAGCCATGTTCTACACAGTTTTAGCCGACGAGACAGCCGACGTTTCAGGAAAGGAGCAGCTATCCATTGGCTTGCGTTTCTATGATGAAAGTAAAAAAAAAGTCCGAGAAGAATTTGTGGGTTTTGTGGAGCTGACAGCACAGGATGCCCCAGCAATTGCCAATGCAATAGACAATTTTTTGGTTAGCCATAATTTTTCACCGCAAAGTTGTGTAGGACTTGGTTTTGATGGCTGCGCTACAATGGCGGGCAAAGAGGGTGGCGTACAAGCGATTTTAAGGAAAAAGTACACACGAGCATTATTTTTTCATTGCTCAAACCATAAAATAAATCTTGTTGTCAATGATGCAAATAATGTTCCGGGAATTAGAAACATTATTGGCACCGTAAAGGATGTTATAACCTTTTTCAGGGAATCCACCACTCGCAGAAGTTCCGCTCCTAATCTATCACGACTGTGTGAGACTAGATGGTCTGAAAAATACAAAAGTATTCGCTTATTTGCACAAAATTTCCCCGAGATTGTGAAATCACTTGAAAAACTGTCTATCGAAGGAAACTACGCCACGAGAAAATCTGCGTACCAGTTGCATTCCGCCGTTATCAAACCCTCACTAATTGTTGCCCTAACTATAATTGCAAAATATTCAGCTTTACTGGAGCCGGTTGTTAATGCCTTGCAAGCAAAAACTATGGATTTAATTAATTTGCAAGAACATCTGAACGTAATCCTTAACGTACTGAAGAAAAACCGTGAAGATGCCGACCTAGTTACTGATGAAGTACTTAAAAAAGCACAAGATTTTGCATTGGAATTGGAAATAGAAATTTCTATCCCTCGAATTACCAAGAGGCAAATACATAGAAACAATCCTCCATCAGACTGTGATAGTGACTACTGGAAGCGTTCGTTAATTATACCGTATCTGGATTCAATTATAGCCTCTTTAAATATTCGCTTTTCTCAAGAACATACTCCAGCGTTTGCCTTAACAAAAATACACCCATTATATATGCTCGACATGGAAACCAATCAAGTAGAACAAAATGCACAATATTTTACCCAGTTTTATCAATTGGATTATATTACTGCGGAAATGGAGCTATGGTATAATTTGTGGCAGGAAAAAAAGTCAACTGAGGACCAGCTAAAAGACGTCGAAATAACTGACCTTCTCGACGAGACCGATGTTTTTTATCCCATCCTAAAACAGGCACTTTTGATTTTAATCACAATTCCATGCACCACGGCCACTGTAGAACGATCCTTCAGTACTCTTAGAAGAGTGAAGACTTGGCTGAGAAGTACCATGGGAGAGGAAAGGCTAACAGGATTATGTCTGATGAGTGTGCATCGTGATTTAATTAAATCAAATCGAGAGCAATTTGAAAATCAAGTTTTAAATAAATTTGCGACAAATCCAAGAAAATTGTTATTGAAGTAAAAATTAAGCGAGTTATGTCAAAATTTAGTAAGTAAAAAGAGAAATGCAAAATCCATTGTTTTTTTTTTTGTCAGCCCCCCCCCCCCCCTATTTCAGATCCTGGGTACGCCCTTGCACTAAAATATTATTATTAGCAATAAATAAAATAACAAAATGGACAATATTTCTATTAAGAACTTAAAAGAAAGAAGGTATGCACTAAATAAAACATAACATTACAAATAAAAACAAAATATGTATAAATAAAAATTGGGGTGGGCATTACATTAATGTCTTTATGACATGCCTTGCTTTTTGCGTATGATTCTCTCTTAGAACTTTTCGTCAACCATCCCTTAAACTGTGGAATTTTCTTCCATTCTTCTAAAGATATTTTTTATATTTTTCTTCATATCTGCGTTTTTTAAATTTGAACCCCCAATCACTGTGTTTCTGATTTACTCTTCTCGCCATTTTATTAAATACTTATTTAAAAATTATGGAATGTTTCAATACGAAAGTAAAATATCACAATTTCTTGCGCGGCCGATACTAAAAAGTTAAAAACGTAACTATACCGTCCTGACCCTTTAATCAGAATTCTCAGTACCTACTCGCAGAGCAGTGCGGGGAATTACCGCTAAATATAATATACGCAGTGGTGCGCCAACAATATTGTATGGAATTCTCATTATTTTTCAAATTTACCGTAATTTTGTTCTTAAAAGTCACTAAAATGGTGTAATTTTTAAGTATTTAATAGATTTTTTTTGTAAAACGTCGGCAAAAATCGGTAGACTTTGCTCAAATTCGGTAGATCTACCACAAATTCGGTAGCTGTGGCATAACTGCCGGCAAAACAAACCCGCCTGACCTAATTGCGCTCGCATCGCATACTGCACAACCACACAGAATAATAAAGGTTAAAGGTTTGCACAACCACAGCCATCCAGTTAAAGATGGCTGTGGCACAACCCACACAATATGCGTCACTCGTTTTGAACGCTAGAATCGGCATGTCATGCCGGAAATAGCTATTTACCTAACAAGTGCGGAAAATGAATTTTTCCGCACGAGTCTGCCGTTCACCGAACGACACGTAGCGGAGTTCGGTGAAGCAGCCGAGTGCGGAAAAACATTTTCCGCAAGTGTTAGGTACAATAGTTTTTCTACGAGCGTGAGGAATGTCAACAGAATTAATCAAAAGTTGAGGTATTTTTATCTGATTATAAGTGCTTATAGTTTATTTAGAAACATATTTTATTAGATTATTGATAAAGTAAACATATTTTGACCAGAGTGTGGATGGTTGACAGGATGCAGATAATTCGGAAAAATACACTAAATAAATATCCTCTTTATCAAAACTTGTAATGCCCTTTTTTACGCTCCATTTGCAAAAGATCTCGTATTCTTTTTCATATCTTCTCTTTGATTTTTCTGGTAACAGGTCCGTTTTCACATTTTCTGCTATCAGAAGAATCTCATCGGGAACTCCCTCGCTGGTATTTTCATCGATTCCCTCGAGACAAATATTCATTTTTAATGAGGATTCACTTATTCACGAGCAAAATATTTTAGAAATGCACTGACAGTTTTCTGACAATAAACAAACAAAAATGAAAGTAAATAGCTGGTTAATTACACATGGTAACTAAAGCATTTCGCAACCACCATAATATACCGGCTTATTATTAATTTGATATATTGAGGTGGAAAATTATTTCCACACGGTGCGGGAAAATTAATTTTCCACACTAAAATGTGTGTGGAAAATTCAATTTTCCGCCCGCTCGTAGAAAAACATTTTTTTATACTTACCCACACAAACGAATAATCAAAAATCACCGTTTTGTTTTATTTATTTACCTGATTCACGTAAAACGGAAACACGTTGTTTAAAATTGTTTGACATTAAACTGGAAAAAATACTAAAAAAAAAACCTCTAAGGTAATCACTGCTATAGAGATTGCTTAAAAAAAATCTTTTTAACACAGTTTACAGTGCAGAAACAGAAAGCCGATTCTTATTTATTTTTTGGGGCTTAACCAAATAGTAACAATGAGATACTCATACTCTTTGGCTTGACTTCAATAAGTACTAACAGCGAACAACTGAGCAAAATATTGCAAAATTCAGGTTAGGGCACCAAGCTTTCTAAAGATTGTCATGACCACGTTTCTAACGTAAAATGTCGATCCGATGGAACCGATCGGATGGAAGTTGTTAAAAACGAACCTCGTATTCGTCGCCTATTTTTACAGCGAATCGACTAATCCAGAATTCAGTTCTATAAAATTAAATAGGGACAGCATAAAAAGAAAGAAATAAATATATTCTTATTTACCTTTAAAGGAACCGAGAATCGCGAAAGTAATGAATAATATTCTTTCACGAGATAACAGAATACAAGTGAATTTAGGTTTGATACTTACATTTACAATTATGTACAAAAAAAATTTAAATATTAAATACAACAAATTTAGAGGTTATGTTTATCCACAAAAAGAACGAAGTGTTAACTGTCAGTTGAATCCATTATTTATTCCAGTTCCGTTCCTATCGCCGAAAATAATATTCCATCCACTTCAGTCAACTCAAGTCATAAAAGTTATAGAATTGACTTGAATCACCGCATCCGATCGAAAATTCAATTATATCCATTTATAACGCAATTTTCAAGTGGATGCAGTTCCATCCGATTCATTCGATCGCATCGAAACGTCCCGTTGGAAACGTGGTCATATAGTGTACACCATACACATAACACTGTGAGACACAAACATTATACAATTAAAACTAACAAAACGTTTTTTGTCTAAAAAATTAAAATTTTAAGAAGCCTATTACGGGTCTGATTTTTTTATTTTGCCAACTTAATTAGAAAATCAAAAATCACTAGTATTTAGGGTTATTGGGAATGCCAACATAAAAGTGCTATATTAGATAGACTATAGCTGGCTGGGTAGAGTTCTTCTTTCTTTGTGGACTCTCAATATAACTAAGACATTTTTAGTCGAGAAAAATCCTTAATATATTTTTAGTAGAAAATAATCGTGGGGAATATACTTCGACCAATGTTTTATCCTACGTGCTTAATTGCGTTTGGCATAGAAAAAATTTACTGCAAAAATGAAAGAATCGGTAAATACAAAAATATTTAAATGTCAAGAGATTCTCATGATGTTTGACTTTCTTGTCGTTTCTGTACTTAAAGTTGCTCCATCTTGTAACACACTTTCGGAGTTGAATACAAAGTACGTTTAGAAACTTTCACGGACAGGGATTAGCGATTCCCTGAAGTGCTTAAAATCGGTGATCGTAACTCTATGATTGCTGTTTATTATTCACCAATAGCGAAATGCAAACATGAGTAAGGTCGACGTCCCATGTGCGGAATTAATGACGGAAATACGCAGAAATAAATGCGCACTTTTTAGCGGAACATACCTCATGTGTTCCGCACGTTTTTGGCGGAAGCATGCAAACAGTCATGACATGACAGTCATGAGTCATAACATATCCTCGATTAGAAATTCTGCGGCAGAAGATTGTTATTAATTACTTGCGCTTAAATTGTCAACGATGGACAGTAATTGTATTTTATTAATAATTAAAGGGTACATTAAAAAAAAACAAAACGTTCCCGTACGATACGGAATAAAATACCATGAGAACCTTAAAAAACTTTGTAGAATTTATTTGATGATGAAATTTAACTCAGCACACTCAAAAAGAACGATTTGGGTAAGAGATATATTTACGGAAGACCAGAGATATCAAAAAGGAGCTAGTAATAACTTGGTGATACAAATGATGGAAAAAGACCCAGGGAAGTTTATTAATTTCTTTAGAATGTCTCCCGACATGTTTTTTCAATTACTTCATATAATTGGCCCAAAAATAAAAAGACAAAATTTCATTAGAGAAGCTGTAAGTCCTGAAATTCGGCTGCAATTAACCATTAGATGCTTGGCATCTGGTGATAGCATGGCTTCAATCGGATATCTTTTTCGGGTTGCACCAATAATGGTGGATATAGGGGCAGAGGGAAGACTCAGGGACAGTGGTATTTTTAAAAATAGTCAGATGGGTCAGGGATTTGAAAACACCTTACTGAATGTACCACCACCCGATAATAATAATTTACCATATGTATTAGTTGGAGATGAAGCATTCCAATTAACTAGTTACATGATGAGACCCTTTCCCCGCAGGGGACCTTTGGATATACCCAAGAAAGTTTTCAACTATAGATTGAGTAGGGCCCGAAGGGTTGTTGAAAACAGTTTTGGATTATTAGCAGCTAGATGGCGAATTTTTCGAAAACATATTATAGCAAGTGAATCGAGCGTGAAAAAAATTATTCAAGCCAGTGTATGTTTGCATAATTATATTTTAGCAGAAGATCCAAGTCAGTGTCATGAATATTTTGGGACAGGACATACTTCAAGCAATAATAGAGAACCCTGCTTAGTGAACATTGGAAGAACTGGCACAAATACTTTCAGCAAAAATGCTGCTACTATTAGGGAAAAGTTCACCACCTTCTTTTGTACTACTGGATCTGTTGATTGGCAGTGGGAAAAAGCTTTGAATAATGACTTTTAATATTTCTTGATCAGTACCTACATTTTCATACTTGGGTATTATGTCACCTACTACTTTGTCCTTTTTTGTCTAGTTTGACACAAAATAGAGTTGTTTTATATTAACAGTATGCTTTAAATCTGTTGTTGCATTTTACCTTATTTACAATAAGTTCTTTAACTTTGATCTAAAAGCAAATTTATGCAATTTTTATTTTGGTAGATTTGTGTACTGTATTGTTGGATTTAATTAATAAATAAAAATTAAAACAATGCTGTTTTGTTTCTATTTATCCTCAACAGATTATAACTTAACAGTACACACAAGTATTTTTATATCCATATTCAGCTGCCCAAAGCATTTTAATCAATTTAGTTGTAACCTACTACGCCTTTGTGTGATTGCAGATACAAACTTTAGGTACTGATCCTGTTTTACCTGACTTGTTTCTCACTCCTAGTCATTTATTATCCTCTGTAGAAATAAAACTCTATTTTATTAAGTTATTTTTATTAACTGAACTACTTACAGATTAGGTAATTATAACTCAGTTTGAAAACATTACACAAACCTAACATCATAATATACCAAACTCATTACACCTAAACCCTTAGATTAGAGAAGTCCTAAACCCATATACTTACTATTAAACCCAAAGAACTTAAACCTAACCGCTGTTTGTGAAAAAAATGGCAATAATTAACAAGTTGGGTTATGTTTCTTTGTGTTGTGTCAACAAAACTCATCTGATATTAGGCAGACATCCGCAAAAAGTTAAACCAGACGAACTTTTTGCGGAATACAAGCGTAACGTCAAAAATTGTCACATGGCCGCCCAGCAACCAATAGAATCGCCTTTTCCGTTCCGCCTCCGTCTTTAATTCCGCACATGGGACGTCGGCATAAAGCAGCATCCTACATTCTTTTTAGGGTTATGAGAGTCTAACGAGGATGAATGAAGTGCTCATGCTATGCGACCGTAATTTTACTATACTAAGGGCGTGTACCGTTGTCAACTTCGGTTACGGTTTTGTGTCCCGTAAGTATCGGTAATCTGAAAAGTTGGCAGATTGGAAACGCAATATCTGTCATTAATGTCACCGAAGAAACCGAGCGGTTAACCAGGTTTGACAACGGTACACAGCCTAAATACCAACGAACTATAACACTATAAAATATGGACATCTATTGGGAGTATTTGGAGGATATTATAATATAAACATTACCACAGTTGAGAAAACGCGTAAACGCGAATCAGTTTGTCAACTCCTGCGAATTTCATTCATAAACATGAAGCACAAAATTGTTTTTTATAGCTGTCTGCCTATCTCGAGTGTGCGCAGTAAGAGCCACGTGAGAGCCGAAATATCGGCAAATGGTTCAATTTACGACGTATGGGCTACGATTAGGCACAACCGGATTACTACAGTTAGAGCAAGAAAAATGTTTCACGTACGTCGTATCCGTATCGTAAGCATTTCTTGCAGCGCTGCCAATTCTCGATAACTCTAAACCCGAAGAATTTTGTTAGTAATATTGGAGAAATAACACAATCACAGTAAAAATTATATTTCTAGGTTTTTTTAGACTATAAACTAATGTATTACTATTCTTGTTACAATAAAACTACCTTTTTACCCCTAAATTAACCAAGCGGAAGCGTAACCCATCAATATATTAACGGAACCAGTTGGTTCAGTCAGCGTTAACAGATATGTCTTCTGTATTAAATTTGACTATAATCCTTTGATTAGAATTACATAATTAGTTTTAGCAATACAGCATTTACATGTTTTCCTACACCTCCTTCTTAAACGTTCGTCATGGCAACAATGTTTGCCGCCTGTAATAAATTGAAAAATGCGCAAGCGTCAACTAGGCAGGTCTGCTGCTATTGGTCCAAATTCTTGGCCTCAACGATCTTGTTAAGATACCCAACTGATTCGGGATGAAAAGCTCGTTTTTTAAACTGTGGCATTACCTATATTCCTTTTTTATGACGGGTTGGACTCTTTTATGACGTCTCAATTTTTAACTAACCTTATTTATGATTTAATAATTTTATTGTTGCTGCTATGTATTTAAAAGTATTATCCTTTGAAATAAAATACCTTTCCGTCTTGTATACTGTATATAATTTAGTAGATTCGCTATAAAAAAGTGGTCACGCTAGCTGTCGTATTAGCCCGATGGGAAGGCGATATACCACTAGATTTTATTCTCAAATGTGGTAAATGGGGGAAATTTTTTTTCTTAAACATTATTTTAAAGAAGTGTAAAGAGATTCTATGTTGAAAAAAACTGATCTTATAAGTAATAATGTCGTGCCATTGTAACTTTGTTAGGTATTATCGTTGTAATAATTTGCTATTGATCAGCAGCGTAGCAAGAGGGGGGCGGGGGCCTTTCCGCCCCTTGTACCAATCCAAGAAGGGTGACTTTTTTATTGTTTAGGGTTCTAAGAAATGAACACTATTTCATAATGGACGAAAAATCTAAACCGGTTCTTGCAAAAACAGAACGGTTAGTCATCTTAACTTGCAAATAAATATTCCAGTATTTTTTTATTTATACATTCTGTCCATTCTACATTTATACATTGTTTCCTTTAGTAAGGAATGTTTTTAGAAACCATCTAACAGCATGTATATATTAAAAATGTCAAAAAGGCTTTCATTTTTTATATATCATATTCGTATTATAGATCTGTTATTCATATTTTTGTGATATATTTTATATATTATAGACCTTACATAGATTGCAAATGTCTATGTTTATAATATTTTGTAGAACATGTACGAATGGTTAGTGTTTATGCTACAATATTTATTTTTATAAAATTCGGTATTGCAATCATTTTTGTACAAGGCTCTAGGGGGGGGGGGGGGGGCGCACCCCGGGTGAGAAATTTGCTTGCTACGCCGCTGTTATCGATTTGCTCTTTAGTTTGTCATTAAGGTCTTGCTTTTATGTACCTGTTAGTAATGTTTTTTTATTAAATGTTATGATATGAACGGTTTGTTGGGATTTATTAGAGTAGTAGTAGGTACCTATTGTTATTTTTTTTATAGCATTTATCGTTCGATCTCACTGTTACGAGTTTGTATGAGTATTAATATACTACGAGTACCTATAGTGTTGGGAGATATATCAATCAACATGATCCAGTCACCGTGAAGGATAAATCACTATTGCTACCGGCGATAGAAATTTCGCTAAACCAGTTATTCGGTATTCAGTGATTAACAAATATGCATGCGCCACGGACGGATCACCGAAACAAAATAGAGCACGGCGATCCGACCGCGTAATCGCCACTTGTGAAATAAATATTTCTTGTGTATTGAGAAACAAAATCGCTGCTTAAACTGTTGCGCCAGTTATTATTGCTTCTTGCGTTGTGGCTATTTCTGATTCTTTAGACGTGTTAGATTTGTCGTTTATCGGTCCGGTACGTCGTAGTCGATGTTGTTGCTGAATTAGTCATTTAGTCGTAGAAACGATTATAGTGTGACCGATAAATTAGTTTTAATACTTTTAATTATAGCAAAATTCAATACCTGCAATATATTTAGATTCGGTTGGGTTTTCTTGGGTCCAAAAATCCAAAAAACATAAAACCACTGAAATGTGGAATTTTTTTACACCATTTGAAGGTGAAAACTTTTCTGCAACGTGCAGCATTTGCAAAAAAATACTCATATAAAACATCCCACTCAAATTTAAAGAAATATATCATGTCAAGCCATCCTTCGGTCTCAATGTACCTGAATTCTGAATTTTATCAAAAATTAGTTAAATATAAAAGAGAATATTTTTTTGTGTATATTTTTATATTAGTTAGATATTAAAGAGAATGTTTTTTTTTGATTATATGTTTATTATATTGTTTCTAATTATTTTGATATTTCTGTTGTGGTTTATACTTATTAAAGATTTTATAATCTACTTTAGACTCAGTGTGCCCTCATTTTTAAGCTATTAAATGTTTTTTTTTGCAGTTTTAGATGGTTAATTTCAATTTGAAAAATATCTAAGAGATTATAATTTTATTAATTATTGTCGTATTTAGATTCAGCATCATAAAAACACAAAAACACTTTCAGGTATACCTATACTCGAGCCTATACTCAAAATTACCTAAAACATTATAGAGAACCAATTAGAGAACTTATTCTCAATTTTACGTATAAACCATTATAATTCTAATTTCGGAAAAAATATAATATTTTTAACTTAATCTAGCACAAGAATCAAGAATAAACCTCATTTTCGATTAAAATTCACACCTCTGGCATTGATCGTATCAAAAAATACTATTTTTACCCTAATAACTTACTAGCCAAATAAAGTTATAATTTTACTTCCAATTATAGCTGCATTATTCAATATTTATACCGAATATCAGTCTTGTAAAAGCAACTATGCTGCTCCTTCTCGCCTTAAAAATAAAAATCGCTGTAGTGAAAAATCACCGTTAAAAATATCGGCTATTCTGAAATCACTATCGCTGTTCTAACGGTTATCGAAAAATCACTATATCTCCCATCCCTACGATTTCCTATAGGTATGTGTGTTCTAATGAACTGATCTCATTTTTGGTTTTATCACAGTACGTTTCCAGCAGTGGCACTCTGTATGAAAAATAGCGATAGCGATCAAATTCTTTCAAATTCTTACTTTGTATCTCCGTTCGGTATGTTTCGAAGAGAGTCCGATCGCTATCGCTATTTTTCATCCAGAGTGCCACTGCAAACCCAGAAAACTAGAGATGATACAAAATACTAGGAACAGGTACCTTGTAATATGTATGAGCGCATAACAGGTAAGTACAGGTAACGGGTATGGATTTTACCAAAAATACTGGGTTCCGCTGTATGCTATTTTTTACTCATCGGATCGGAGTCACGCGTCGGCCGTTCGGCTAAAATACGCGTAAAATAGCGGGCGCCGCGGCCGCCGATCCCGGGATCTGTCTGGGTGTCTGGAGTATTTTCCGTATTTTTATATTTGATACGAAGTTATAGGTACGATTATTGATACGTATTTCTCTGTAACGCCTTTCAGCTGTTAATTTTTAATTCCGATATTTTCCCCGAAAGCGCATTCCCGCACACAAGATACTTACATCAAGTACATATTAAATTATTTTATTATTTATATTATACAGGATGAGTCGGGAGGAACGCACCAAATTTTAGGAATGTACTCTACACGCAAATATAAGTCGAAACAACTCAAAAGTTGTAATCTGATTTTCTTCCAATTAGGAAGTTCCGTTTTTTTCATTTTATTTTAAATAGTCCTAAAAGTGTAAAGAAAAACATATGTATTTTTTATTTTTAATTATCTGTAGAAATAAACAAGTTATCGTCCTTCATAGTTTGAGATGCTACGCTTACGTTGGCTGAGGCTCGATGTACCCGATGACGTCAGAACACACAACCCCGTCAACAGCGGAACAGGCGCCCGTTTAATCTTTTTCTGAAGAGTAGGGTAATATTTTACCGAGTTTGCGCCAAGGGTTTGCGCAGACAGATTCGAAATGTCAAAATTTATACTTATATACGTAAATCTCGATTTTCGTTCATGTTCCAGACGAAAGGAGTAACTTATTAATGGGTTACTCAGGAGACAATCCAACAAAGATCACCACAGGTTTGTCAAAACAATCACTACAATTTTATCAAAAGTTGGGTTATGTTTGTGGTGGTTAGGGACACGAACGATACTTCGATACCAGTATGGTATCGATACTTTAGTAGCGATTCCGAGTACTTTTGGCATCGATACTTTTTGCTCGATTCTTTATCAGTATCGATACTGACACGGCCTTAAATTAAATCGTTAGTATCGATACTAATACATTCTTCTACCAATGCGCGGACGCCCGTTTGTGTTTCTTGCGAACGACTACTTACGCCATTAGCCGATTTTAAGTGAGATTAACTTCATTAGTAGCATTCGAAAACATACCATGACGTCATATCTAGAGTTATATAAAAAATGGCTCTTATTTACTTTTCGGTTGTAAGTATCGATACTATGGAGTATCGATATTTACATTTCGATACCAAAGTAGAGCATCGATACCAAACAGCGATAATTTTTGTGGTATCGGGTATCGATACTTTTCAATCGATATAGTGTCCCTAGTGGTGGTTGATACCCTGTTGATAAGAGACAGTTCCCAAGGTTAACTTAAAACCATTCAAAAATTAACTGGACAATGTTATCCATTATGTTTACACTTTAAAGGTCATTTATATTACATTACAAAGTAATACATTACACTGTATTTCTTTTCAGAACGCAGCCCTGGAGTGGTTGGTTGATGTGTTGCGAATAGGAAAAAATAAATCGGATGGAGTACGTAACTCTCACGGTTTCTAGATGTGGGGGCTACGTGCGTTGTAATGTTCTGCGATACTTCGTGATCACGCCGAAAAATATCGTTGAAGGCTCAAATCTCTAAATGAAACAAAAATTTTTGTATCAAATGCAATTTTTTTTTTAATAAATTAGCAGAGATATTAGATATTAAAAATTTGCACTTAATACAAAAAATTTTGTTGCATTCATACTTAAAATGTGCACACAGCCTTCACACATTCCTTCAAATCTATAAGTCAAATGTTATATATTTCCTCTATGGTCTAATGGGGTTTTTGTGCTTGTGTACTTTAGGCATGTCGGCATTACCAAATTCTCGAATGGGCAAAGGAAAGATTACCTTCTCTGGAGCAACGACAAACTATTGTTTCATATAAAAGCATTGACATTAAAAGTCATGGTAATTATTTAGATTAGTGGAAAGTGCGAATTTTTTCATGAAATTTTGCACAGACCCTAATTTTGGGTCGTAGAACACGAATCTGAAGTCAGTTTTTGGCGGTCTCGTACAATTTTTTTTTTTTTTGCTCACCCAACCTGAGCAAAAAGGTGGTCAGGTTTGCTCAGTTTTGATTGATATAGATATATATGTATCTATATCAATCAAAACTGAGCAAACCTGACCACCTTTTTGCTCACCCAACAAATTTAAAGAAATTCATTGAAAAAGCTAACCTAAAAGTTTTTAAAAAATTTTTACGAGACCGCCAAAAACTGACTTCGGATTCGTGTTCTACGACTCAAAATTAGGGTCTGTGCAAAATTTCATGAAAAAATTAACACTTTCCACTAATCTTAAATAATTACCAAAGTCATGTCACTTTCGTTACCGTTTTGATATTTTATTAAAGTATTAAGCCGGCGTCCCATGTGCTAAATTAAAGACGGAGGCGGAACGGAAACGGCGATTCTATTTTTTTGATTTGAATTTTTGACGTCAAATATTGTAATACGTATATTGTAATATGTATTGTTCCGCTTCCGTCTTTAATTCCGCACATGGGACGTCTGCTTTACTGAGACAAGTCGTAAATACCTTTAAAAATCATGAAAGAAAACTGTTCAAATGCAGTTTTTATGAGTTTATTTTATTTGGACAATGTAATGAAATTATCGTCAGAACATGTATAAAGTTAAATGCAATTTACCCAAATCTACCGCCAATAAACCTCAGAAAATTTATATTAATTCAGGAGTATTTGTGTAACACACCCATACTCAACTAGTCAAATAATAAAGAATTACCACCATTGTTTTCCAAGAAAATAACCGAAAAAAGAAAAAAATTGGAACGTAATAGGTAGCGCACCACGGATTTTTACATGTAGACAGACGACACACAACACAAATAACATATTAAATCATCGCTAAGGATATGTATCACATATACAAAGATTGAATATTCACAGAAAATTGAAAATTTTAATTTTTACACGAAGATTAATTTATAATAGCCTGAAATTATTTGTTTGCTTGTGATTAGGGAACGCGTCACTTCGCCGGCATAGTTCGATAGGATATCATTCTCCCAGTGAACTCAATACTACCAGTATTAGTCATTTTTAAATCAGTGACCAAGTCATGACCTAGTCATGACCTAATCAGACCATTGTCTCATTTAATCGTAATACTTTGATTTTTTAGGTTAAACATTGAGTATATGGAGCGACGTTGTCAAATAAGGTGACGTAGCCATGACTAGGTCACTGATTTAAAGCTAAAAGCGCAAACACAGCGGTTGATTGCATTCGTGGGAATTTGTTCGGCGTTCGATAGGAAATTTGCTTTGCTAGCCACGTGCAATGAGCGAATACATACCAAGAAATGGCCGAACGAATTCTTCCTGAATTTCCTTTTGATGTACCGCCTAACGAGCGAACTCTAGCGAAGGCGAACAAATACGTGCGGTGTCATTTGTTGTTAGTAGATTCACATTAACCAAATGAATTCGTTTGAAACTGTTCGGTCACTGTATGCGTACGCGCCTTAACACTGGAAATAGGTTATGCAACACAAAAAACATCCACATTTCCTAGAGTTACGCACGGTTGCTAGATAGGACGGTTGCCTGGTAACTTCTGACCAATCAGAGCTTGGCTTCTGATGACGTCACAAGACGGCTGAGATATATATGGGTCCATGTGAACGCAATAGACAAAGGGCAACAGATGCGCCTTACAATAAAATTAACAGAGAACGGTATACATATGCGATAGTTGAAGAAAATAAAAATTAATTATTTATTTAAAGCAATAATGATGTAATCTTATTAGTTTTAAGACTGACTTTGTATTTATAGACTTGATTAATTACGATTAATTTCGTTTTTTTTTTATTTCTGAAAGCGAACTTTATGAAAATAAAATTGAATTGAAACCTGGACCGTAATTTTATCTAGGATGGAATACCTATGTATTTTTCTATTTTTTTTTTAATGTAGGTAGATAAGTATACGAATACAGACCCAAACTTAAGACAGTTGCACAGGGTGCAATTTTATTGTACTAAATTTCAAGTTTACTTTAAAAAAAACGCAGGTGTATCTGCAGTTTTCAATGTTTATTTCATTAAAAAAAAATATATTGTTTATTTCTTTAAAAACATTCATTTTATTGCTCTGTACAAATAAAAAAGTAAATCATTATTGTCTAAATATAAAATACATAATTTTACTAATACAACTTTCATTTATTACAAAGGCGCAAAAGGTAATAATTATACAGGGCAAACTTAGGACTCTTAAGCTATAAAGGGAAACACATACTTAATTATTAAAATGTACAAAGAATTATTTTATAATTTTTTTGACCTTTTTTACATGTTTTCGACCTTCATCGGTATCCGTCTCATGCTTCCTTTTTGATACTTCAGAATCATCTTTTTTAATATTTATATATTTAATTCTTATAAACACGCGTTGTCTTACAAATGAAGATACCAATTTATAAGGAATATTGGAAACTTTTTGAAATATGAATTTTGTAGTTTGTTTTATAATGTTTGTTTTAAATTTAAAGTTATTACGATGTAATTTAATAAACCATTTCTCCATTTCTTCTACATTTTCTTTCCATGAAATTGAAGGTTCAGTCAAACCTCCAAAAGAAAGACTCTGAACCCAAGATGGCATAGCATACGAATGCATATTTTTTGGCTCATTTTCATAGGTGTAGCAACCAAGTTCAGGGAACTCGTTGCGATTTTTTCGTGCTAAAATGCCTGCCACATACACTAACCCATCTTTTTCACATATATTTGTAGCAGACCTGATTGATGAAGTAGAGGAAGTATCACTTATAGTTTCGTCACTTTCCTAGTAAAATTTCATAAGGAGTCGTTTTGCTTGAAGATGGGAAATCCTCAATATGAAAAGCAGGGGGAACAAGAGTTTCTTTTATTAAAATATTTACTTCAGGTGTCAGAAGATCAGAAACAAGTTGCTTCCTTTCCTTTATTTCTGCCCTTTTATTTCTTTCAGATGGGCTCTTGTCCGTTTTATTTGGTAAAAATAATGTGGGTATAGCTAAAATTACAAAACCATGTTAAGTACCTAACCTGTTATTTTAACCCTTATTTGTTAAGTACTTACCACTGTCTTTTAGCCTTTTAGGTTCAGCGTTAATTAATTTTGCATGTATTTCGTCCTCAAACTGACTTGGCTTGAAATGTTTGCTGCAAATCCTTTTGTTTATTGGGTTAAACCTGTCTTTTCTACAGCAAACTTGAACCCATTGTTTTCTTATTATAGAATTTTTTGGAAATGTAAAAAACCTCATAGGTTCTCCAGCCCTCTTTGCCTTTTCTTGACTGCTTTTACAGGTAGCGCGATACTACAGATCGTCCCAGTCATCTTAAAAATACAAATAAAACCATTTTCATTTGATTCACTTTAAATTCCATTATGTTTATTATTTACCTTTTATTGTATAGTGGATTTATGTACTATACTGATTAATATATTAATACAAGTCTCTCTATCTTCACCAATAAGTCTATAAAACACCACACAACTGTGAAAATATGCACAAAACCACTAAAAACCTTCCAAAATAATTCAAAATATCCAACAAACAGCACAAACACTGCTAGGCTACCGGTTTTCTGTGTCTGAAAAGCAGTCTTGTGACGTAAGCGATGACGTTTCGGACGCCATGACACCGGGCTTACCAGACAACCGTCCTATCTAGAAACCGTGCGTAGCCCCAACTGTTTGTAGGGATGCTAACGATACTTCGATACCTCAAAAGTATCGATACTTTTGCCACAGTATCAAGTATTTTTGGCATCGATACTTTTATAACGATACCAAGTAGGTATCGATACTTTTTTTGCAGTATCGGTATCGAAACCAATTAGTTACTTTACTACCACCGCCATCTATTATACCTTAGTTAATGTGATATTAATTCCAGATTTATTTGCATAGGAATCATTTGGCTGTTGTTTCTTGAGGTAATTCGATCCGTGGCTCATTAGCGGCATTGGCGCCTTAACCAGAATAGAATATTTATTTTATTAGCGCCTAGGTACTTTTAGGTTCCCAATCTGATGTTGCCAAAAATATAAATGATGCACTAGTAACACGTTTACCGGTCTTCTTGCATTAGCAATCTGGTCCAGAGTATCCGCTATTATATTACGCACCTCGTCCTCGAGATCACTATTGATTTACTATGTAGTACTGCTAGTCTGTACTAGGTGACGCCACAAATTTTAAAGAAATCTAAAATAAAATCACCTGCAGTGGGACTCTGCGTCGTTATAGTAATCTACTATAGCTTCCTACTATAGAAATCTATTAGCGTTTTCTACTATCGTCAAATGTGCAACTCTGTTTAGTTGTAGACAATGATCGGGTATCTTCGGAACTCGCCAAAGGGTAACTGTCTGAGCTAAAAACATTGCGGAAATTCTAGGGATTTTTAATTTTATAACTAGAAGTTTTGGACAGAAGAAAAAGTTTGGTTATATTTATGTTCAAAAGCATAGTAGAGTTGGGAGATATAGTGATTTTTCGATATCTGTTAGAACAGAGATGGTGATTTAAGAATAGCAGTTATTTTTAACGGTGATTTTTCACTACAGCGATTTTTATTTTTAAGGCGAAAAGGAGCAGCATAGTTGCTTTTACAAGACTGATATTCGATATAAATATTGAATAATGCAGCTACAATTGGAAGTAAAATTATAAGTTGATTTGGTTAGTAAGTTATTAGGGTAAAAATAGTATTTTTTCGAAACGCCCAGTGCCAGAAGCGTAGCGAATATTAATCGAAAATGGCCTTTATTCTTGATTTTTGCGCTAGATTAAGTTAAAAATATTACGCCGCTGAAGTTAAACACCGCAACGCAAGTCGCAACGTCATCAGCCGAGAACTTACTGCCGCTGTCGACTGGTGACGTTGCGGTGTTGTAACTTAAAGAAGGTCCTCACCTCACGGGCAGAAGAAGCGGAACAGCGGACAGGAACTTCGTTTGTTAAACATGGCAGAATTCAACTAATCATATAACGAAGCGCCTCTCCGCTGTTCCGCTTCCTCCGCCCATGAGGACCCACTTTTACGGCGTTACTAGTTCTAGCATCTTTGGCTATTTATTTGGATATTTTTATTTCTGGATGAGATTCAGCGAAGTTGATCAAATAAAGCCAGTGTTCACTTCTTACGCGCATTTTACTACAAAGATACTTTTTGTTTGTTGCTTATTTAAAACTATTTAGTAAAAAATGTATGTATTTCGATCTCAAAATTTTCAACTGAGTAATTTGTATCCAAATTATAAGCAAAGTGCATAAAAGCAAAGTAAGGAGCTTTTACTGGTCCTTTTTATTTTTTATAAGCTCTGCACTTAGGACAATTTGTGGATATACCTAATGCCAGAGTGAAAATGCACAAAATTTTGAGACTCAGACTCATTAGGAATAATCTTAAACAGAAAAAGCAATAGTTCAAACATATGACCTCTAAAGCCTTCGTTCACCGAACACCGAACCGGCAGTGCTCTGATCCAAAAACATGTAAACAACTTGATCCATAACCTCACAAAACCGATAACTACAGCAGTGGGACTCCGCGATGTCGTAGAATTCTATTTGTAGAAACAAAGCGATCGTTTCGTACTCCGCGTAGGTTTCGAAGTCGATTATGTGGCAGCCATATTGTCGTCTTGAAACGAAAGCGACATCGCTAACGCTGCAGTGGGACTCCACGATGTCATAGAATTCTATTTGTAGAAACGGAATGATCGTTTCGTACTCTGCGTATGGTTCGAAGTCGATTATGTGACAGCCATCTTGTCGTCTTGAAACGACATCGCCAATGCTGTAATCGGTTTTGTGAGGTTATGGATCAAGTTGTTTACATGTTTTTGGATCAGAGCACTGCCGGTTCGGTGTTCGGTGAACGAAGGCTTTAGAGGTCATATGTTTGAACTATTGCTTTTTCTGTTTAAGATTATTCCTAATGAGTCTGAGTCTCAAAATTTTGTGCATTTTCACTCTGGCATTAGGTATAACCACAAATTGTCCTAAGTGCAGAGTTTATAAAAAATAAAAAGGACCAATAAAAGCTCCTTACTTTGCTTTTATGCACTTTGCTTATAATTTGGATACAAATTACTCAGTTGAAAATTTTGAGATCGAAATACATCATACATTTTTTACTAAACAGTTTTAAATAAGCAACAAACAAAAAGTATCTTTGTAGTAAAATGCGCGTAACACTGGCTTTATTTGATCAACTTCGCTGAATCTCATCCAGAAATAAAAATATCCAAAGATGCTAGAACTAGTAACGCCGTAAAAGTGGGTCCTCACGGGCGGAGGCAGCGGAACAGCGGAGAGGCGCTTCGTTATATGATTAGTTGAATTCTGCCATGTTTAACAAACGAAGTTCCTGTCCGCTGTTCCGCTTCTTCTGCCCGTGAGGTGAGGACCTTCTTTAAGTTACAACACCGCAACGTCACCAGTCGACAGCGGCAGTAAGTTCTCGGCGGCTGATGACGTTGCGACTTGCGTTGCGGTGTTTAACTTCAGCGGCGTACCCACGGGGGGGGGGGGGCAGTTCCCCCTACACTAGCATCCTAGACACACAAAAATTAAAAAAGTGCACTAATAATTGAAAAAATCCACCAAATCGCGTGATCCCTGAAACACTCCTACAAACTACTACTGATACAAAATCCTGGGTGCGCCCCTGTTTAACTTACTTAGGTAGCTGTGTTATTGTATAAGCTATACTTAGGTGTTACTAGTTCTAGAAGGGCTTTGGATGGCACATGGAAAAAATGAAAAAATTGAACTTAGGTAAAGGGTAAAATACTTTTGAACATGAACCTTGAACATTAAATATAACCAAACTTTTCTTTCTATCCAAAACTTCTAGTTATAAAATTTAAAATCCCTAGAATTTTCGCAAATGTTTTTAGCTGCGATAGTTATCCCTTTGGCGAGTTCCGAAGATACCCGATCATTAGTCTACAATTAAATAGAGTTGCAAATTTTCTTTAGTAGAAAACGCGAATAGATTTCTATAGTAGAAAGCAATAGTAGTTTTCTATAACGACGCAGAGTCCCACTGCAGGACATAGCTAGATATAAAAGGGAATGTTTTTTTTTTTATTATATTTTCTGATACTATTGTTTATAATTCTTTTGTTATTTATGTTGTGAGTTATTAAGTATTTTATAATCTCCTTTAGACTCAGTGTGTCCTCAATTTTAAGCTATTAAATGGGATTTTTTTTGCAGTTTTAGATGGTTAATTTCAAATCTGAAAAGTATCTAAGAGAGTATAATTTTATTAATTTATTGTCGTATTTAAATTCAGCGTCATAAAAACATTTTCAGGTATACCTATACTCAAAATTACCAAAAGCATTATAATTCTAATTTCGGAAAAAATGTAATATTTTTAACTTAATCTAGCGCAAAAATCAAGAATAAAGGCCATTTTCGATTAATATTCGCTACGCTTCTGGCACTGGGCGTTTCGAAAAAATACTATTTTTACCCTAATAACTTACTAATGTCCGTATCCTCCGTCGACATTTAAACTGGTTTAAGATGTACACTGGTTTAAATTCAATAATTGGTATGCACCGACGAAATTCTTGGGCTTAAACCAGTTTATATTTAAACGCTCAAATTCGGTGGTTTAACTAATCTAAACGCGTTTTTATAACCTCATAAACCCTATTTTATTATATTTTCTTTGCCTCTAAAGCTCATCTGCTTTATGTCCGCATGCACATTTCCCTTAACCAAGATCAAAAAAATATAAATATTTTTTTAGGAAATAATTTAAAATATAACCATTAAACATTGTGATTGTGTATTTTTTATGTGGGTAGTGCAAGGAACTGCGAAACACAGAATAATAAAGGGTTAGCTGCGAAAAATTTTGTTTGCCTTCATAGAAAGAGCTACAGTTCAAAGCTGTTATTTGAGGTTATCCGGATAAGTAATTTCGAGTTAAAAGTAGAATCTTCAAAATGAAATGAAAAACAAAATGCAAAAGCTCAAAAAATGTTCTTGCATTCGTGTTTCAAAGTAAAAAAAACATAACCTTGCTTTTGTGGTAATTACATTTCAATAAAAATTGTTAAAAATGGAGCTAGAAGACCATCTGTTATTAGATGATGAATATATTATTGATATTATTAATTTTGGGTTTCCACGAAGAAGGTATGAACGAGAAGATCATTTTCACACCATGGATGACATGTCATTTTTTCGGCGCGTTCGTTTAACCAAGTCAGTGGTTTTTAGAAGGGGGCTCATTTGCTTTTACTTATTGCTTCCATATTGCGTACATTTTAATATTATTTATTACAATTTACAATTAAATCAGATTTTATACGAAAGTATGGTTAAGGTTCATTCTGTCAACAACGCCTGCAACATTCTACAAAACAGATGAAAATGTCACTAAATTTTGCGGCATTGCCAGATCTAATACTGGATTAACTAAACTTTATACGGTGCATCGTAAGGAAAACTACACGCCGTTTAATTATTTAAACCGGTTTGCTAAAACGCGTTTACTAGACCAAACGGAGCATGCGGGGGTAACCAAATCAACTTATAATTTTACTTCCAATTGTAGCTGCATTATTCAATATTTATATCGAATATCAGTCTTGTAAAAGCAACTATGCTGCTCCTTTTCGCCTTAAAAATAAAAATCGCTGTAGTGAAAAATCACCGTTAAAAATAACGGCTATTCTTAAATCACCATCTTTGTTCTAACAGATATCGAAAAATCACTATATCTCCCAACTCTACTATGCTTTTGAACATAAATATAACCAAACTTTTTCTTCTGTCCAAAACTTCTAGTTATAAAATTAAAAATCCCTAGAATTTCCGCAATGTTTTTAGCTCAGACAGTTACCCTTTGGCGAGTTCCGAAGATACCCGATCATTGTCTACAACTAAACAGAGTTGCACATTTGACGATAGTAGAAAACGCTAATAGATTTCTATAGTAGAAAGCTATAGTAGATTACTATAACGACGCAGAGTCCCACTGCAGCATTGGCGATGTCGTTTCAAGACGACAAGATGGCTGTCACATAATCGACTTCGAACCATACGCAGAGTACGAAACGATCGTTCCGTTTCTACAAATAGAATTCTATGACATCGTGGAGTCCCACTGCAGCGTTAGCGATGTCGCTTTCGTTTCAAGACGACAATATGGCTGCCACATAATCGACTTCGAAACCTACGCGGAGTACGAAACGATCGCTTTGTTTCTACAAATAGAATTCTACGACATCGCGGAGTCCCACTGCTGTCATATTTACCGACTACAGGCCCCTACTTAACCGATACTGTCATCTTGCTTTTTTGTGCTTTTGGAGACGACACACAAAAAATTACAAAATCGTATTTTAAGGTAAAAGATCTCTTGTCTCTACATTATTTTAATATCTGAATTATTATTTTAGATTCTCCACATATGGGAAAACATAAAAGATCCAAGAGGGGCTATTCTTGTATTTCACGAGATAGCTCACGGCAACGCCCTGGACAACGAAAGATACGCCATTATAGATCTTGATCTCGATCACGGGTTTCCAGTGAATCGAATTCGAGACGTTCCCACTCATCCGAGATGTTCACAAGGGAACAAAAAAGGGATTACTATGTGTTGACCGAGTTAGAGCTATTAAAAAAGCGGCTGGACCGCTATGAAAGATCATCCAGTAGGTCAGAATCTAGGGTCACTTCCAGAACCCGCAATCCCCATGTACTATGTCGAGTACGCTCGCGCAGCCCTTCCGTGCCCCGGGAAGGGGAAACGGAAGAAGATCAGGAAAACCTGATGAGTGTTGCAAATTCACAGTTGTCTCCGGAGACGTTAGTTCTTACGGAAGACACCAACTTGGAGGAGGATGTTTTACAGGCGTTGGGTGAGGTAAAAAATACAAACTTAAATGCCTATGACCTACATGGAGTTCTAAAAAATAGATGGACCGAGATTCTGAGCAATGGTCTCGGAAAACAGGAAAGGAAAAACCTAAGGGAAAAATACCCGATTCCAAATAACATGAAGAACTTGGATTCACCGACCATAAATCCTGAAATGAAAAAAGCTGTTCCCTCCATAATCCTTAAAAAGGATAAATTTCTGAATATGACCCAAGCCATGTTAGGCCACGGTATCTCTGCTCTGGGAAAAGGCTTGTCAAAGATATTGAAGGATAATACAAAAAATGATAGTAATACAAATGAGTTAATCTCTCAATTGAGCGATTCCGCTAAAATACTGACTGAGGCTCATCACAACTTATCCCTAAATAGAAGATATTCCATATCTTCTTCACTAAACACAACCATTAGGGAAGTTATTCAATCAGCCCCCGTTGATGAGCTATTATTTGGAAGCACCCTATCGGAAAAAATAAAAATGGCGAAAGAAGTTGAAAAGTCTGCATTCAACCTTAAACAACCTTCCAAAAAGGACGATACTAGTGAAGACGACACTAAATATCACGGAAACCTCGGAAGCATTCGGCCCCTTCCGGAGATCCGGAGAGCTTCGGCGAGAGGTGGTAGTGGCGGGAATTTGAATTTGCGAACAACTCGAACCAAACAAAGACAACCTAACCATATATTTACAGTTACAGCTCTTTGTCGCCTTTTTATAGAGGTATGTCTTTACTTTGATTGCCATGTTACCAGGCACTTTTTTGAACTCTTCGCTTTTGTACTTTGTAAATCGTTTTGCCTCATTTTGTTAAAAATATTGTGCTTATACAGTTGATTTGTGAAAAATATGTTTAATTATAATTACTTAGCATCTGCTCTTTCCAAACGAGAGAAGAAGGCTGATGGTTCGATAAAAATGTATGGAGTCTGCCCATCTCGTACAAATATAAAGATCTGGAATGGGCCGTGAAGAGGAGATTAGAAGTCAGCACTTGTCAAAACTGAAACAGTTACAAAAATTATGTAGTGGTGTAACCGTAGACAGAATTAGGTATCTCCGATGCCAGAAAAGTAACATCTGAGAAAATTCAAAGAATAAATATGCTGAATAGGAACGATGTGTCATATTTAATGAAGAAACAATGTAATGAAGAAGGAACATTTATTTTTTTTTATTTATTTATTTATTCAAACAGTACACTACAGAACTTACGTCTAAATGGTACAACACATTATAAATATTAAGAATTAAAATATAAAAGTAAATCTCTCTTTAATACCGAAAGACTTATGGCAAAAATGTCACAATTTAAAAAATGTCTATTATAGTTGTATAACAGCCTCTCGATGAAAGCACTGCGACCGTAGTTAGTTCTATGTGTTTGATTATGAAATAACTGCACCTGCCTGGTTCTCCGCAATGGTACGCGAAACAAAACAGCTTAAGCCCCTGCAGTCCACTGAAGCGTTAAGCAGCTTATGAAGAAAAATCATAAGGGCTCTTTGTCTTCGGTATTGTAAGGATTGAAGACCGCATAAAAGAATTCTAGTTTCATAAGGAATATTATTGTATGGAAAATTATATTTGAACAGCAGATATTTCGTAAATTTATTTTGAACTCGTTCTAGTCTAGTGATATGATACTGGTAGTAGGGGTTCCATATTATAGAACAATACTCCAATATACTGCGGACCAAGCAGTTGTAAAGAGCAGTCAGCGCCTTGGTATCATAGATATGTTTTGTATGTCGTTTTATAAAACCCAACATCCTAAAACCTTTAAGTATTATACTGTCTATATGCAGGGTGAATGAAAGGCTACTGTCGAAAATCACACCAAGATCGTTAAAATAGGTCACCTCTTCCAGGTTAACATTATTAACGGAATAAGTCTGATTTTGCGGATTGTTACACTTGAAAAATTTTAAAACCTTACACTTTTTTACGTTAAGCTTCAGGTAGTTACTATTACACAACTCCACCAACATAAAAATAGTATGATAATAGCTTTAAACAGAATGAAATATTATTGGTTAAGGGTTTTTATATTTATTTTGTATTGCAGGGTATGGTGACAGGGCTTGTTTTTGTATTTTATAATTATTACGAAATCGCTAATTGTAGTTCTGTACTATGGTTTAGGTTTTATTTAGATGTATAAACTAATAAACTGTACTATAAAAATTAAAAAATATAAATATGTACATGTCGTGTAGGGGTGCAAGCTAATAATTATTGTATTTTACCTTTTAATAAATTCTGAGTGATATTATGTATGATTATAGGTTGGTTTTAAAGAAAATTTCACTCGTAAATTTCTTGCAGTTTTTTCTTACGGATTGTAATCGAAACTGTGGATTTCTTAAAACTAAATAAGTTTAAATAAATGAAGGACTTTAATATTATGTACGTTTTTTTTTATCTAATATAGTGTTGCATTCAATAACTAATTAAGAGTAAATAAATAAAAGTTTTGTTTATTGATTCATGACAAACTAAATTTTATATAGATACCTATGTATTTGTTCTTCTCGGGTAACACGTTCAAATTAAGAACAACAAATGAAGATTTTAACGTAATTCAGTACAACTAAACGATTTTACTGCCCAGCTAATTACTGGAAAATTAAAAACAATTCTTGTATCGCATATTATCCTTCACACATTCACAAAAATAAATGGTCTTGCTTCAAAATAAGAGATTTGAGGTTAGGATGGTTCGCATTTTTGACGCCAAACTTAGGAAATCAATCAAAATTCCCGCCTCTCGCCGAAGCTCTTCGGGAGGGGCCGAATGCTTCCGAAGTTTTAGTGTCGTCTTACTAGTGATACTACAAACATTAATTTAAACTTGAAAAGCCCGTCCGGTGTCAAACAGTCCCGTTACCGGACGGGCAGCCACTACACCAAGTCTCATTACCAACCTCACTCTCGTTATCAACAGGGGGGGAGGGGCAAAAGACCAGAGAGCCACAAATACAGGAAGTAGAGGTAAAAGTAGACCCAAGTAAGGTAAGTTGTATTAGTAATATTCCTTTCAGGTGTCTGACGCCCCGGAGCGACTCGCCCCGGAGTAACTCGACACGGTTCCGAAAGGAACAATTGACAAGTTTGACATTAAGCTCAAGTCATAAGTGATGCACGAGAGGGCAGGGGGATAGGGCTCGAACGGTTCAGGTGCTTGATGCCCCAGTTGAATGGAACAACTTGGGAACAACTGTGTGCTGGTCTGGAGCTGTACGGGAGCTCCTCCTTGGGGTGAAAGGAAGACACCTAGTGCAGGTCGCTTAAAATACTGGAAACAAATTCTACCCGCTAGGTCAAAAATTTTAGACTGGGTTGAAGGTTATAAAATTCCTTTTTGTTGTAAACCTATTAGTAGTTCAGGAGGTACAACTAAATGCTCTCTAGGCTCAGCTGAGGTAAGGACCCTCAAGGAAGAAGTTGGAAAACTACAAGCATTGGGTGCTGTAGTTCCCTGTGATGAATGCACGTATCAGTTCATCTCACCTTGTTTTCTAACCAAGAAGAAAAATGGGTCAATGCGCTTCATACTAAACCTAAAAAATCTGAATATCTTTATAAATCCTCCCCATTTTAAAATGGAAGATAGTCGAACAGTCATGAAATTGATTAACATTGATTATTTTATGGGAAAAATTGACTTGAAGGATGCATATTTTATGCTTCCTGTTCACAAAAATTATAGGAGATTTTTGAGATTTCGTGTAGAATCTAATCTATATGAATTCACATGCCTTCCTTTAGGCCTTTCAGAAGCTCCTTTCATTTTCACTAAGCTGATTAAACCAATATTGAAACACTTTCGAAAAAGAGGCATACTTATTGTGTCATATATTGATGACTTTCTTGTGTTAAACTCATCAAAAATTCAATGTCAAATTGACCTAGAATATGTATGTCGGTCTCTTACATCCCTTGGTTTCATCACAAATTGTGAAAAAAGTTGTATGACCCCAATGCAACGTCGCCAATTTTTAGGTTTTATATTTGATAGCAAAAAGATGAGTATAGAACTTCCTGAGCAGAAACGTAATAAAGTACCTATTAAAGCTCTTGAATGTCTTTAGTAAAAAGAAAACCTTTAAAATTCGGAAGTATGCTCAGTTTTTGGGTCTCCTTGTTTCTGTTTGCCCTGCTAGTAAATATGCTAAACTCTACACAAAAACACTGGAACGTGAAAAATTTCTAGCTTTACAAAAATCCAAGCAAAATTATAATGCTACTATGATCTTGACAAATAACATAAAAGATGATATTTCCTGGTGGTTGAAAAACATTAGTATAATGGAAAATACAATAAGATGTGACCAATTTGATCTGGAAATTTATACAGATGCAAGCACTACAGGATGGGGTGTCTTTTGTCAGAATCAAACCACACATGGTTGGTGGAGTAGGGAAGACAGAGGAAAACATATCAATATTTTAGAACTTAAGGCTGTTTTTCATGGATTAAAGTGTTTTGCAAATAGCTTAACTTTGCAGTCGGGCAATATCCTAATCAGAGTAGAAAATACTACAGCACTGGCCTACATTAATAAAATGGGAAGTGTTCAACACCTCGAGCTTCATGCCTTAACAAAACAAATTTGGAAGTGGTGTGAGGCTAGGAATATTTGGCTATATGCTAGTTACATTAATACAAAGGAGAACAAAGCTGATCAATTCTCACGAATAATATCCACTGAAACTGAATGGGAGTTAGCACTCTACGCATATGAGATAATAGTCAGAGAATTGGGCATCCCAGAAATTGACTTGTTTGCATCTTACATTAATCATAAAGTGGAAAATACGTTTCCTGGAATAGAGATCCTAATGCATCAGCAACTGACGCTTTTACAGTGTCTTGGAAAAATATTTTTTTCTATGCCTTTCCACCTTTTTCCTTGATATTAAGAGTATTAAATAAAATTGTTACAGATAAAGCCGAAGGCATTTTAGTTGTACCGCTTTGGCCTAGCCAACCATGGTTTCCCCTGTTTAATATGCTTATCATATCACAGCCTATCTTGCTGGAACCAAATAAACGGTTAGTATCTTCTCCTTTTAGGCAGGACCATCCAATGCATCAGAGCCTTACCCTGGTTGCCGGAAGGTTGTCTGGGAAGCCTTTAAACAAAAAGGCTTTCCAGAAGAAAGTATAGATACAGCAATATCTTCACTATCAGCAAATACACTAAAACAGTACAACAGCTCGCTTCAAGCTTGGTGGAGATTTTGCACGACCAGAAATCTCAATCCCTTTCAAGGTGAAATCAAAGTTATAATAACCTTCCTACAACTGGAGTTCTCCAAAAAGAAGAATACTTATGGTACATTTAACAAACACCGTTCAGCCCTCTCATTATTACTACCCAATGACATTGGAAAAAATATTTTGGTAAGACGTTTTCTTAAAGGAATTTTCAAACTGAGACCACCTAAACCTAAATATAAGACAACCTGGGATCCCTCAATAGTCTTAAAATACTTAAAAAGTTTACTGTCCAATAATGAATTAAGTCTTGCTGAACTAACTAAGAAATTAGCTATCCTGTTGGCATTAGCCACAGGACAGCGACTACAAACGCTGCACTTAGTAAGAGTCGAAAATATCATATTTAATGAAAATGGACTTAAAATATACCTTCCAGACAACATTAACACCACACGACTGAATTCATATCAGCCCTACTTTGAATTGGAGTACTTTCATGATGAAAAGCTATGTGTGGCTTCGGCCATTTTAGCTTATATCGAAAGAACTGCTTCAATAAGACCTAATTCTGAAAGTTTCCTTTTTATCACTTCAAAACCACCTTACAAGCATGTGTCTATTAACACATTAGGAAGATGGTTGAAGGAAATGCTTTCAAAGGCTGGTAATGCTGGTATTAATACGAGTATATTTACAGCCCATTCCACAAGGCATGCGTCCACATCAGCGGCTAGCCGTGCTGGTGTTCCATGGGATGTCATTAGCAAAAATGCACGATGGAGTAGCAATTCCAAGATGTTCGCCAAATTTTACAATAGGCCACTTGAAAATTATGAAGCAGATTTTATGGGTTCAGTGTTCAATAACTAACCTTTTCAGTATTCATATTTAAATTTACATGAATAAATGTTATACTATCAACGTTCTAAGGTTATTAACAAATAAAAATACAATATCTTAAATATCTATTATTATTATACAATTATTACTCCTTAGGTATGCAATACGATTTTATCCCTGTTATAGATGGCCGCTATATTTTTTAGCTCTTTAAACAGCTACATAGTAAATCAATAGTGATCTCGAGGACGAGGTGCGTAATATAATTTAACGATCAAAGGAACTTACCTGTGAAGTTCGATCGTAATTATATATAGCACCTCGTCCGAAGAGATCACTCCCAACCCTCCCAACCCTTAAAAAAAAATAATAATAATAGCGGCAAACTTTAAACTTGGATGACAGTATCGGTTAAGTAGAGGCCTGTAGTCGGTAAATATGACAGGTGATTTTATTTTAGATTTCTTTAAAATTTGTGGCGTCACCTAGTACAGACTAGCAGTACTACATAGTAAATCAATAGTGATCTCTTCGGACGAGGTGCTATATATAATTACGATCGAACTTCACAGGTAAGTTCCTTTGATCGTTAAATTGAACCGATAGCTTGTGGGATGCCGGGCTCGGGTGAATTTTTTTAAAAACTTTGGTCATTTAAAAAATTAGATCAGCACGTGTATCGGCAACGATTTTAGCACTTGTTCAGCTGCAATTTTTTTTATATTATTGGTTATTTCGTATGTACTACTTAAAATCTCAAGTATGGACAAATATATTTGACAGGCGCTCCTTTTATTTTTACATGTAACGTAACCTCTATACTCTATTCTACTAATTGCGCATGTTCAAGTAATTAATTCCACCCAATCAAAACTGTATTTTGTATAAATTTAAATATGCAACCGGCAAAAAGTAAAAGCACTTTCTTGAGCGTTATTCCCAAAAAAAAATGTTGTGTAAACCTTTCGATACCGATACGTGAGAGTATCGATACTTTGTCGGTAAGTATCGGTAGGTATCGATACATAGCAAAAAAGTATCGATTTGGTATCGGTATCGATACTTTTTGTTATTTTCGCATCCCTAACTGTTTGTAACCACGGCACAAATTCTATACATACCTTAAGATCTCATTTTTGACAATCAGCTGTAGAGATTTTTTTGATAACAACATAACATAACCAAGCGGCGACAACTTTAAAATTTGTTATGATGTGCTAGTGCTACCTTTACAGTACAATATAAAATCTTGTTATGTAAAGTTTGCGAAGCTTATTTTTTTGCCGTGGTTATTACGCGAAGAGGTAGAGGAAATTTTATTTAATGGAATAGTACCCATTATGATTTTTATAAAGTTACATAACAAAATGAATAATTGGCTTATCATATCTTTAATATTAAGTGTATTCGGATTTTTAAAAGAAATTAGACCATCTGAACCATTTATATATGAGTTTTTAATTGGAGAATGGAGAAATATCACAGACGAACAAGTAAATCAACAAGTATATCCAGTGGGAACTTACAGTTATTTGGTTCAGCTTATATTGGTGTTCCTAATAACAGATTTAAGCCGTTACAAACCTTTAATAGTGCTATTAGGATTATCAGGCATTATAGTCTGGAGTATGCTTTTATGGACCAATAGTCTATTAGATCTTCAAATTCTTGAGGTAAGAAAATTTAATGAGTTGCAAATTAAATTTTAGTAATTTAGGCATTGTTATCAAATAAAGAATAGGTAAGTACTTTGCATTAAGTATGTCATCAAAAAACCGCCCATAAAATTTATACCCTAAACACATCTTGGGGAATAATTATATTATGGTCTTATTCGAGGTCTTATTGCTTAGACTGGGAGGTGCAATGTGCGGCGCACATGAAAGAAGGAACCTCTCATGGTGCTTGATATATCTTTTATGCAATGTAACTTATTGAAACCGGGAATATTTTTATTTTATAAAAGTTACAAAATATGTAAATTGGTGCCATTTATAGCTTATGTCTTTATATTACGAATGCAGAACTCTGACTCAAAACTATAAAACACTATTACAATTAAAGTGAAAATGATGCTGCGGTTACAATTGAATACCTAAATGTCTGTTCAGCTAATTTGGTGATTAAGTAGTTTGTGACGATTCCTCCCATCAGAGATTTAACTTCACAGTCGTCAGGGTAGTTGAACATTTTTTTGTATTATAAAAACCACTTCTTATAGCATGGGTTAAAAACAGTGGCGGCTCGTGAAATTTTAATCGTGTATATCTCTGTTGCTACTTACGGGACCCATGCCAAGTTCAGGGGTTTTGATAGTGAGCCTACTATAGTCTGTACACCGAACGTACGGAGTAACAAAACTACCTGATATTCAGGTTCAGGTAAAATCAGGTTAAATTTTCGGAATTTAAGCGGTCCTCTTTACACCCTACAATATTCAATTGGTGCGAGTGTTTCATTTATATTCTGAGTTCTGTGGCGTATGGTCTATAATTTTGTTTGTTGGTTGAGTGCTTTTTAAAAATATTGTGTTGCTTCTTTTTTCGGTGTGCTTTCTTTAAAATCGGGATATCTGGCAGCTCTATTTGAATAAGTAACATTCACTATGAATATCGTATTGAATGAGCCTCAATTACCACCAAAGAAACGGATAAAACGATCTTTGTCCGTTTATGAAAAAGGGAAGGGAAAGGGAAGGTAGGAAGATATATTACCTAGACGAGACTTGGGTCAATGCGGGACACACTGTTAGTAAAGTATGGGTGGATGCTTCAATAGAGCATCCCAGGCAAGCCTTTCTGGAAGATCTTTCGACAGGATTAAAAAATCCTTCAGGTAAAGGGAAACGCCTGATTATTTTACATATCGGATCCGATGGCGGCTTCGTAGAAGGCGGCCCATTAGTTTTTGAGTCAAAGCAGATGGGTGACTACCACGCAGACATGAATGCCGATTTATTTGAAAATTGGTTCAAAAATATTCTAAGCCATCTAGAAGAGAACGCTGTCATTGTTATGGATAATGCTTCGTACCACAGTAGGCGTATTGATAAAGCTCCGAACACCGGAACAAGAAAGGCCGAAATACAAGAATGGCTAAGAATACTCAATACTCAATAATTTATTCATGTTAATTACATCAAGATGTTTACATACGTCAAAAATGTTTGTATAAAATAAATTTTGGATGAAACATTTATTTTATTTTTTTTTTCTTTAAACTACAGTAAAGTAGTAGGTAAAATCATCAAGTCGATACTAACAACTAATACACAGAGGTAATAAGATACATGATATTGATTAAAAATATTAACAGTTCACAACACGCTAAAATTAGAATTAAGGTACCTATTCACTCATCGAATAGAAGGCCCCATTCATTAAGAACCTTTTCAGTCTTTGTTTAAAGGGCTGAATTGGTAAGCTTCTAATGTTTAATGGTAGAGCATTAAACAATTTTAGTGCCCAGTACCCCGGGCCATCCTGACACCTTCTCAAGCGCCAGAACTCCGGTACCAAGTTCCCACTACCTCGAGTGCTGTGGTCATGAACGTCTGCGTGAGTCCTGAATCCTCCAATATTCATTCTGACATGCAGGAGGCATTCCAGCATGTACAAAGATGGTACGGTTAACAGACCCATACCCACAAACACACGCCGGCAGTCATCCCGATAACCCAAGCCGCTCATGACTCTCACAACTCTCCTCTGCAGTCCAAATATCCTGTGCGCACCCGCCGAATGACCCCAAGCCAGAATTGCGTATGCAACATGGGATTGAAATATAGCAAAATAAGCTGTTCTTAGTACACTGGCAGAGACACACTGAGATATATGCCTCAAAACGAATATAGATCTATTAAGCTTTTTTGACAATGCATCTATGTGATTTCCCCATTGCAGCCTCGGGTCCAGTACAACCCCCAGGAAATTGACCTCACTGGGATTAGGCACATTCAATTCGCGCATTGTGAAGATAACCCTGTTGGTCTTTTCCACGTTCAACAAGAGTCTATTAGAGCAAAACCAACCCTCGGCTCTCTCCCGTGCCACCATGGAACCCCTCAACGACGCCTCCAAGGAGTCAGCAGCCAAGGCCACCGTAGTGTCATCAGCATAGAGTGTGTATTTTTCATTTTTATCGTCAGTTGGCAAGTCATTTACATAAATTATAAATAGTATGGGCCCCAAAATTGAGCCTTGGGGGACTCTAATGTCAATTCTGCTCTTTGCTGATGTCACTACACCTACCCTCACTACTTGGTATCTTGATTCCAGATATGATTTAATTAGTTGGACGCTGTTAGTTGATTCGGAATCAAAATAGCAGTGTATACGCCGGTGTGTGTCGACGGTCGATCTCGAGAAATTGTAAAATTCGGTTGGTTTTTGTTGGCAAAAATTTTTGATTTTTTGGATGTAACTCAAAGTGCATATCAGCTTCTAATTGTGACTATTAAAACTTTGAAATTAACAATAGTTTTGGTGCAATTAGCATTAATTGTCTAGAGATTCGGATGTACCGTGATTTTTTGTTCAGATTTACTGATTAAAGTGATAACATTAGTGCTCGCATTAGTGTAAACAAATTTCAGGAAAGATTGCAGATAAATATTTTGCATCAACAAAATAAAAAAGGGTGATAAGCAAATAAATAAACAAACTTTTTCATTTTATTTAAATCAGAAAAGTAGTCAACTCTTAATAATGGTTCATTGTAATAAATGTTCCGCTGAGGAAACCGACAGCTATGGACATGCTAAATGTGACAAGTGCGGCAGTTTATTATGTATTAAATGTACAACTCTTACCGGATCAGAGCATAAGGCAGTTGCTCTTAAAAAAAGATCTCCACATATAATGTATATATGTGTTGATTGCTTTAAGCCTGAAACGAATGATTTCGGTGCTGCTGGATTTTTTGGATATTTGAGAGATAGCATAAGATCACTAATAAAAAGCGTTGAAGAAATTAAACACTCAAATAAGAATGATACAAAAATTGATAGGATGGTTAGAATGTTGGAATCATCCAACAAGTCAATTATCACCAAGATAGAAGAACTTACAGCTAAAATGACCAACTATAAAGAAGAAAACATAGAAAAGATTTTGGATAGCTGTAGAGATGTACAGTTGAATACTATGCAGTCGAAGTTGGAGGAAGTGATTGAAGGTTTAACTTTATCTCTGCAAAATGAAAAGACAAAACATATAAGTGAAGAAGAGTCTTACAAAATCGAATTATGTAAAGTGATGTCTTCAGGATTGGAAGATGTTTTGGTGAAGGTGGGTGATAAGTTACAAACGTTCCAAGACAATATAAGAGATACAAATGTTGAACTAGTAAGGATGATTACTGAGCCTGTACAAAGAAAGAATAGTGAATTGGCAAATACACAGGAACTGCATGACCGACTTTTTGATTCTCTCAGTCGAGCTTTTGGACAGAGATTTGATTGTATAGAGAGAGAAATCCGGTTACTAAAGACCTCTCCACAAACAACTGTTGATAACCAGGCTGTCAATAAACAGAAATACTATAGAAACGGCAAAACTTAATAAATCAGATCAGAAGCGCGACGAAAATAGTAGCTGCCAAAAAAATGGGACCCAAAAAGAAAAAGAAAATATCCAAAATGGAGGTAGGCAAGAATCGTCCCGGGCAACTAAGACGTTTGAAAATTCGAAAATAAAAGCAGCAATAGTTACCCCCAAAGCCTACACTTTCCTAAGTAATATCGATAAGCCAACAACTACTGAGGATATTAAAGACCATCTAACATCCGTCTTTAAAGAAAGTGAAAGCTTTCAAGTAGCGGAGCTTGAAGTAAGGTCAGATGAATTTAAAAGCTTTAAAATTACATCTAGACCAGAAATACAAATGCAGCTGCTGGATCTGAACAACTGGCCGCCAAAGGTGATTGTCAGAAAGTTTGGATTTTTTCGAGCCCCACGAAGTCAGTGTGGGGGAATTGGAAGAAACAGGGATCGACCATACAAAGGATAGAGTCACTGTGCAAACATTTCCACAGAATGAATTGAACATTATATATCAAAATGTAAGGGGATTGAACACCAAAGTAAGTACACTGTTCAATTCTGTTTGTGCGACGTCAGATGAATGTGAGGTAATTGTGTTAACTGAGACTTGGCTGCATGATGGAGTGGATAGTGCTGAATTGTTCCCAGAAAATTACAATGTGGTTCGTGTGGACCGGAAACTACATCAGACGCATAAAAAACGAGGAGGTGGTGTACTTATTGCTACCAAAAATAACTTAGAAAGTATTAAAATAAATGTAAATTTTGAAAATGAAAATGTTGATTTTCTGTGTGTAAAAATTAATATTAATTCATATGAAAGTATTTATGTGTTTGCTATATATATTGTACCAAGATGTACTCTTGCCACATATGAAGCGTTATTTGACTTAATTGAAAGTTTAGAATTTATGGATGGTAAAAATTTTATTATTTTAGGAGATTTTAATATAGAAAACTTAAATCACTTTTACCAAACTGGAGTCTCAGGCAATGTTGTGGAGATGTTTGAACAGTTTCTAGGTTTTTATGATTGTCCTCAGCTTAACAGGGTAGAGAATGCACTTTTTCATATTCTTGATGTAGTTATTACCAAAATTGATTGTAGTGTAACAAGAAGTGATCTTTGCCTTGTTCCTGAGGACGGTTACCATCCTACCTTGCAGATTGACCTTGAATTAACCAATTCAAGGACTCGAGAACTGACAGCTCAGCCAAGTAGATATAATTTTAAAAAGGCTAATTTTGTTTTGTTGTATGCATGTCTCCTAAATGTTGACTGGGAGTTCCTAGAGCATTTCACTAATATAAATGATGCTGTTACATCTTATTATGAAAAGTTATATGAGGTTTTTGATATATGCGTCCCTAAATCGAGGAAAAAAAGAAGATATCCTGTTTGGTTTGATAGCAACATTATTAAAAATTTAAAACAAAAGGATAAGATAAGAAATAAATTTAAAAAAACAGGAAATCTTCAAATCAAGCAAAACTTTTCTAATTTAAGAGCAAAAATTAAGTCAGATATTAATGTAGCATATCAAAACTATGTTTTGAAAATTGAACAGGACATGGGTGTAGATGTTCGGGTGTTCTGGTCATACATTAGTGGTAAAAGGGGGGTGGTGCATATTCCAAGTAGGATGTTTTATAATGATGCTGAGTACTCCGGTGGTGTTGAAGTTTGTAATGCTTTTGCCAGATATTTTGACACTGTATATGTGAAGGGCAATGATGGTGATAAATTTGAGAATGTAGAAGATATACATTCAGGGCAAATTAATTTGTGCTCAATTTCTGATGAAGATATCCTAGAGGCCGCTCATAAATTAAAAGTCAATAAAGCTGTGGGCCCAGATAATGTTCCGCCATATTTAATAAAGGGATGTATAGATATTTTCAAATATCCACTTCGTATATTATTTAACCTGTGTCTAAAGCATCAAGTATTTCCCTTAGAATGGAAAAAAGTGAAAATATGTCCTATATTTAAAAAAGGGGATAAATCTGATATAAAAAATTATCGCCCCATTGCAGTTCTGTCAGTACCGGCGAAGCTTTTTGAGAGTATATTATATAAGGTCATTTATGCATCTGTTAAAAACACAATATCAATACATCAACACGGTTTTATGGCAAATAGATCAACAACTTCCAATTTAATAAACATAACTCAAGATATATCTGAGATTTTGAATGAGCGTGCTCAACTAGATGCAGTCTACACTGACTTTGCTAAAGCCTTTGATGTTGTTTCTCATAAGATTTTAATATCAAAATTACGGTGTGAATTTGGCTTTCATGAAGGTTTGCTCATGCTGATCGAATCATATCTGACAGGCAGAGAGCAGAGAGTTATTGTAAAGGGGTACTCATCATTGCCATTCTGTCCAACATCGGGTGTTCCGCAGGGCTCCAACTTGGGCCCCCTCCTCTTTATACTTTATGTGAATAGTTTAAGTAAAGTAATAAAAAATTCATCATACCTGCTTTTTGCAGACGATTTAAAAATTTATTATAAAATTAATTCATTGAATGACTGCCACCAATTACAGTTAGATCTGAACAGAGCTGTTCATTGGTCGGAAAAAAATAAATTACCATTCAATATTTCAAAATGTGCAGTTATTACTTATTCGCGATTAAAAGAACCGATATCATTTAATTATACTATGGGAGGAGAGCCGCTGGCCAGAGTTTGCGAGATCCGTGACCTTGGTGTGATTTTTGATGCCAAGTTGACATTTAATATTCATGTAGTAACGACAGTCAACAAAGCAATGCAAATGTACGGATTTATTGTAAGAAACACTCGGGATTTTAAAGACCCGAAGTGTATTAGGCTACTATATACATATCACTTGTTCGTAACTTGCTGGAATATGCAAGTGTTGTATGGTCTCCCTTTTACCACTGTTATAAGTATCTACTGGAAAGGGTTCAGAATAAAGTTGTTAGATACATGTACTACAAAGAAACTAGAATATATGATTTTATGCTTTCGGTAACATGGCTGTGTGAGAAATATAATTTAACAAGATTGGAAAAAAGGAGAAATAGTTTTGATATTCTGTTTCTGTTTAAGATAGTGCATGGCATTGTTGATGATCCAACTTTCTTAAGTAGAATTAATTTTAATTTACCTTCCTATCGTATAAGACACATTAACACATTTTATTTGTCTACAGTGGCTTTAACAAATAATCATTTAAATTCACCACTGTTTAGAATGTGTCATGCGTACAACAGAATTCAGAATGAGTCAGATATTTTTAATATTACCTACTCCCAACTTAAGAGAAAACTTAGGGAAGTTCTCTAATTGTATTTTTTGGGAATATATATACTTAATGTTATTTGGTTCATAGTTTATAGTATAATTTAGTATGTAGTTTATTATAAGTGCTTTGTAATTGGATCGTCTGATCTGTAAAGTGCTTAAAGAAATAAATAAATAAATAAATAAATAAATTTATAGTGTTGGAGTTTGCGAAGAAGGATGCCATGGTCGACGCAGTCGAAAGCCTTGCTCAGGTCGCAAAACAAGCCCGAGTCATATTGCCCCCTATTAAATGCTTCAATCACTCCCGAAACCAGATCCAGAATTCCCTTAACAGTATTCCTGTCCTTTCTAAAACCCCACTGGTGTTCCGTAAACAACTTATTTAATTCAAAGTGTTCAACCATCTGCTCAGCAATGCACTTCTCTAAAACCTTAGAAATGATGGGAAGGAGCGAAATTGGCCTGTAGTTGTTAGGCATTGATGGATCTTCCCTTTTAAAAATTGGTTTTACAACAGCTAATTTAAGACAGTTCGGAAAAACGCTGTTTTTTAAGCAAAGGTTTAATAATCTGGTTAATGGTAGTAGGACGCAATTTTTTGCTGTTTTAATTGATTTTACATTAAGCCCATAAATATCATAACTTGGCTTATTTTTTAGCCCATCGATTATTTCCCTAACTTCGTTGAAGGTGACTTCTCTAAATGTAAAGGTTGGAGCCTCCAAAGCCGCAAGGTACTCACTGGGATCCCTGTCCGGCTCAGGGATGCTCCGCACAACCGAGTGGGCAATACCAGAAAAGAATGTGTTGAACTCATCAGATGTTATGCCGGCATTTTCCCTTTCTGAAACTGTATTTTTACCTCTAAGGTTATTTACTATCTGCCACAGTGCTCTAGCAGGATTCGATGAGGACCGAATCATGCGGTCATTGAACTCTATTTTTACCTCACTAAAGCGCCTTCTGTACAGTTTTCTAAAATTTTTAAGCTCATCCCCAGCATCAGCCGAGCTGTACTGGCGATGTAGCTCTCCAAGGAAAGCAAGATGGTCCCGCATTGCTCTAAGCTCATTATTAAACCAAGGAATGTTATTGAGGTGATCAGATCTTACCTTATATATTTTCTCAGGAAAAGCTCTTGTACATGCATCTTCCAAGGTCCTCATAAAAGTATCGCACTTTCCCTGAACACTCAGATCCTGCTCCAGGAAGTCCCACGCAGCTCCACCGAGAATGGCGTGGAAAGCACACAAACCCCGCCGCGTTATGGGTCTACATACCTTCCGAGCCCTCACGGGGTCAGTCATGTCACTCTCCACCTCACACTCCACAATCTGGCATACATGATCCGACAGATTCGCATCAATGAGACTTACCGATGTTTACATTTACCCCAGAACTCACGAAAACATTGTCCAGACATGCCTCCCGTCGTGTTGGTTGAAACACTGTTTGTCTTAATTCAAAGCTCTCCATCAGGTCACAGAATCTGTTTGTATCCTCTGCGTCAGTGTTGAATTTAATGTTAAAATCACCCGCGAGAATGACCTTCCCCCTCGTGGCAAATCCGGAGAGAACCCCATCAGCCACCGCTAAGAAGGTGTCAAGGTGGCCAGAAGGTGAGCGGTAAAAGACAAACAAAAAGACTCAAAGGTTTAACAAAAATACAACAGTATTCAACAGTTTTTTCAATAATAAAGTCTGTGTTTATATTTGCTGGGCACAAATCAAGATTGTGTTTAACAAGGATGAGAGTACCCCCACCGATGAATTCACTCCCAGATGAGTAGGCATATTATTTCATTCGAGGAAGATATGGTCAAGGCAGAATTATTAACTCTTGTTAAAGAAAATAAAGGTGCTGACAAATATGTCATTGATGAATTGGCCAAATCCACCAATCGCAGAATTTTACGCCTGCCGCCGTAACATTGTGAATTTAATCCTATCGAGTTAATCTGGCATCGTGGCACAACAAAAGTCCACAACACAAAGAAAATCATTTCAATTATTCAGCCTGCTTAGTTTAGTAGTAAAGTCACTATTATAATATTAACCATTATATTGTGGCAAACCTTCTAAAATAAATTAATATATTTTCATTAATTTACCTATATACTACGCCACTGATGATTTTCGCATTATCACTTCTGCAAGTACTTGTGCAGTGTAAACCGGGCCGTCCGGCACCGCCTTGTCTGCTCGTGATTACTCCGTACGTTCAGTGGATAGACTATACGAATGTTTTGGTAAAGAAAAAAAGGATTTTGTAATTTGCGAAAAAAAGTTGAATTTTTGAAGAGCCCCCCTCAGAAAAAAACGTTTACTTAGGCACTTTATTATTTTTTCTAAACAAATTTGACATCATTTTGTCAACACTTATTAAATTTTAACACAAAAAACGAGTTAGTAGAAAGTTATTGTGTTATTGTTATTTGAAATTTTTTTAAATTACATTTTAGGTTTAAAATTTTTGGTAATTATTTAGATTAGTGGAAAGTGCTAATTTTTTCATGAAATTTTGCACAGACCCTAATTTTGGGTCGTACAACACGAATCCGAAGTCAGTTTTTGGCGGTCTCGTAAAAAAAATTTTAAAACTTTTAGGTTAGCTTTTTCAATGAATTTCTTTAAATTTGTTGGGTGAGCAAAAAGGTGGTCAGGTTTGCTCAGTTTTGATTGATATAGATACATATATATCTATATCAATCAAAACTGAGCAAACCCGACCACCTTTTTGCTCAGGTTGGGTGAGCAAAAAAAAATTTTTTTTACGAGACCGCCAAAAACTGACTTCGGATTCGTGTTCTACGACCCAAAATTAGGGTCTGTGCACAATTTCATGAAAAAAATCGCACTTTCCACCAGGCGCGGCCCGTGACATTTCAAAGTTGCATATCTCTGTTGCTACTTATTGGACCCATACCAAATTCAGGTTTTTGAATAGTGAGCCTACTAGGAATGTTTTGGTAAAGAAAAAAAATATTTTTCAATTTGCGAAAAAAAGTTGATTTTTTGAATTGACCCACCTGGGTAAAAAATTAACACGCTTAGATATTTTATTTATTATTTTTCCTAAACAAATTTTACATCATTTTGTCGACAATTCTTAAATTTTAAGAGAAAAAAATATGTTATAGTCATTTGAATTTTTTGCAACCGAAAATTTAAATTATTTTTCGGTTGAAAAAATTCAAATGACTATAACTTTCTACTAACACATTTTTTTCTCTTAAAATTTAAGAATTGTCGACAAAATGATGTAAAATTTGTTAAGAAAAAATAATAAATAAAATATCTAAGCGTGTTAATTTTTTACCCTGGTTGGTCAATTCAAAAAATCAACTTTTTTTCGCAAATTGCAAAATATTTTTTTCCTTTACCAAAACATTCCTAGTAGGCTCACTATTAAAAAACCTGAATTTGGTATGGGTCCCATAAGTAGCAACAGAGATATGCAACTTTGAAATTTCACGGGCCGCGCCTACTTTCCACTAATCTAAATAATTACCAAATTTTTTTAAGAATAAACCTTATATTACATATTTAATGCAGTACGGGCCAAGCTAACCAAATATTGTTGGGGCATAACATCAATAATGAATAAAAGATATAGCACTGGTCCAATATGCGAACACTGCGGGACCTGACATAACAAGCACCTTGCGCGAAAGGGAGCCACCCACTTCGCTTTTTTTTTTTTAATTCTGCCAGGAACTGCTCCTCAGGCTCAAAAGACTAAATATAATTTAGTTAGTTTAGGACAAGCCATGGTAAACTTTGGCAAAGAACTAGGAACATAATCACTAATCAGTTTTTAGCGAATTTACTAAATCCACAACCCCTAACTAAATATATTTTATTATTTTAGATAGTATGGATGAGTCTATAATGCGACCAGGAGACTAAGACTAAGGAAAAAAATTTAAACTCATATTATCAAAACTGGCAACAGAATATTCTCAAATGTTTTCAAAGTTCTGCGCTCGTGTTAGTTAATGATTGTTAAAAATATGATATATATTTTAATCTTTTTAATTACATATAATTATTAATATAATTATAGGAATAAAAAAAAAGAATTTTTACTAGGTTCAGTAAGTTGCTAAAAAATTAAAGATAGATTATTGAATGAAAAGTCCTTATCGTGCATATCAGAAACTTTTTTACATTCTGGTTCCATTAGGTTTATGATTTATTTTTTAAATCCCGTGAGATATTTCATAATATGAAATTTCGCAACAAAATTATGCCTGCATAGCAGGCAGTCCATAAGGTCATTTGGTAAATGACCCACCTAAAATTTTTAATGGTCTACCTAGTAATTTATTTTCTAATTTTTTAAAACCAAAAAAGAATCTTTTGTTTCAAAAAAAGTGCTTGTTTCATGCGAAAACTCCTCAAGACAGAATCAAGCCAAGCCATGGTCGAAAGATTATCCAAGCTTGCTCCGGGATGGGTCATATTTTAAATTGACCTCATAGGTTTATATGGTCGATATAAATTCATTAAAACTAAGAGAGAAACAGACATACGCGCATTAGGAAGTTAAAAAGAGACACAATTGGTCCCACTATGGAAATACACTCAACCGCCCCGTAAAATATACTCTTTCAAAACATTTGGTTCGGAAAAAGAAAAACTATTTAGGTAGCTAATATAGGCATTATATTTGCATTGTATTAATAATTTTAATTAGCGGTTAAACATAAAAAATTATAAATACGATTTCTGTCAGGCCAGCGCTAGGCATTAAATTTAACGGTATCGGACCGGTTTTCTTACATTACCTGTATAGTCCAGAGGTACAATCTCAGCGAGTTGACCAGAAGGTCGAGGTTTCGAATCTGTGTTGGGGCAAAAGCTTTTTTTTAAATTTTTGTTATTTAAAAAATTAGATCGGCTCTAAAAGGTGTATTGGCAACAAGTTGTTCCTCGATAAAATATTTTAAAAATTGTTTTGCAATCTCATATTTACTACATCTTACAGCCTGCACGTGCGTAGACAAATATCGTATTACTATATCTAGTCGCCAGTAGTGTATTTATTAAAGAAAACTGAGTTTCGACAGCGTTCCTAATTTTATTTTACGAATAATCATACTTTTAGCTCAGAATTTTGTTCTGTTTATTCTGGGCTTTTAGTACAAATGCTAAAAGTATCAAAACGGGAAGCCGCTAAAATCTACCAGTTTAGAGTATTAAAACACCTAGAAAAAAAACATAAACATCTAGAGTAGTAATGTTCAATATACTGCAGTACCGATTTTTTGATTTTTGCAGTGTTTATTTGTAGGTAAATAATTTCTTGGCACATTATTAAAAAACCTTTCTTAATTAAAAAAGTGTATTTTGCTTGTTGCATTGATATCACTAGTTGCCCACAAAATTTTGACCCACCTTCCTTCCTTCTCCTGACTATGCCTAGCCTAGAATACAATAAAAAATCTGTTAAAGTATAGTATAACCAGTCCTAAGTGAATCTCATAAATCTAAATTATTAAGATTTAAGTGGTATAAAAAGCCAGACAAAGGCCTGCCGCTCATACCCGGCCGTGTCTCGTGAAGGAACACCTGCAGCGACGATTCGTTTTGTCTCTTTTCCACTAAGGGTAATATTATATTGGCGCGTGCAGAGAAGGGAGTCATTTTATTATAATTAAGACGTTAGGTAGACAGATGCTCGTTTGGAACATGATTTATGTGATATCGGCACGGCTGCGTCAAAGGTGTCGGCTTCGTTACCTTTTTTTTGCGGTTTCACTTTCCTTTAGTTATACTATACAATCACTGAAAATTAAACTCGTTTGTTCTACCGCTTTTCAGTGAAAAACGCTCATAAAATAAACACAAAGACCCGTGCCGCGAGATATAAGCAAATGCACACCTGCTACCAGGCGGAGTGCGGTTCGAGTCAACGTGGACCCAGTTCCTGAATGTGATAGGCTACATTAACGCTTTTAAATTTCCTTATTGGTTAGTGAGTCAAAAAGGACAACTTCTATTGGCCAGCGTTAGAACCACAGTAATCTGTCACGATAACATCTCAATTAGTAATAGCTTTTACAGTGTTATTGATGTAATCTTTTTGGCCAAATTTTGATTTTATTTCGGAAATCGTTTAAAATAGTACAGAAGTAAATTATTTAAACTAAATTACTGTTGGACGAATTCTGTTACAAAATGAAACTGAATATAATATATCAGTAGTAAGCGCGCTCCAGTATAACGCTAGTTCTGGCTAGTCATAAATAGTCATTATAGAATATCGTTAGTTAACAATGCATTTCCGCAGTCAACAACGTTAAAATAGTTGTACTTAAAATAAAACATGTTTGGCCAGTACATTAATTCAATCACTGTGGGCGCCCGGTGGCTGGTGTCCGTTTCCTTGTCTCGCTGCATGGGTCTTTGTCTGCAGTTTCATGGGCGTTTTCTTATTCGAAAACGGCAGAACAAACGATATCAAATTTAAGTGATCCTACTTTACTCTAAAAATCTGACCGCAAGTATATTGTTATTTGGTATGTGGTTCAATGGTGTTCTTCTTGGATCACCTATTATGATGTCGGAACAGTATCAAATATAATTAAAAATTGTTTTTTATCGTCTAGTCTTGGGGGCTTTAATAATAATTTATTTAGGTTAGTTTTATTTTTCACTCATGTTCAGTAAGATAAATAAGATCGGACTAAAATTGAATCAACTCACATTAATTTATCATTGTGTTGGTGATGTAGATATTCCATCCTAAATATGTCCTGATTTTAATAAATAAATATTTTATGCATCAAAAAAACTTCTAACACTGTCAATTATTAGGCCAAGCGATTTATAACCGCTTTTAATTTTTTAATTACTTTTAAAACTGTTGTAAAGATAAAACGTATTATTATCACAACAGTTTTCAATTGTTATTATGTCAGTATTCGTTCAACCTAAGCAAACCTATGATTTTCATTACATAAACTTGCAATGTCATCGTCATCACTCATCACCATATTATAAATTAGAAGTTCAGAAAATAATATGACTAACATTTACAAGGACATTATTTATTAACATTTAAAAACGGTCTATTTTGTCAATCATGACAATGATAAGTAGGAGAGTATCGAAAGAACTATGTTTTCACAAATTATTTACCTACAAATAAACACTGCAAAAATCATAAAATCGGTACTGCAGTATATTGAACATTACTACTCTAGATGTTTATGGTTTTTTTCTATGTGTTTTAATACTCTAAACTGGTAGATTTTAGCGGCTTCCCGTTTTGATACGTTTAGCATCTCCTCAATAGATGACGCGCCTTGTACTAAAAGCCCAGAACAAACAGAACAAAATTCTGAGCTAAAAGTATGATTATTCGTAAAATAAAATTAGGAACGCTGTCGAAACTCAGTTTTCTTTAATAAATACACTACTGGCGACTAGACTAGACATAGTAAAGTTTATACGAAGTCAATCGGAACAGCTACACAAAAGGGTCGCGTACCGGGTCTGCTAAATTTACCAATAAATCCCAAATAAAAATGACCTAATTTTATGATGATTAGACCCTGTATGAATATTCTAGTTGATGAAATAATATTTGGTGGACACAAAAACAAACTAATGTCTAAAAATGTGTGGTCCACTGTAGACACCTGCGTTTGCATTGCCTGCAAAATTCTCAGCGCTTTGGCAGTGCTGTGGCTTGATTATTAAAATAGAAGGCATTAAAATTGGGCGATTCCCAACTCCGCCCGGCGCCAGGTACACGAGGACAGACAGTACCCATCTCCGCCCCGAAATATTTTCGCTCCCTTATCTAACTACCTAACTCCGCTCCTAATCCTTAATGCGAAATAAAACAAACAAATCAATTAGGAACCTTTAATGTATATAAAATTACAAATTTACACTTTGATTGTACTGGTAAGAAACAATCTTAACAAAATCTAACATTGATAATTTCTCAAAGATATTCCTTCCTCACTGTTGTAAACACAATTTATATTATTTTATTACTTTAATACTCTAATCGGATTTTCCCAAACTCGCAAAAATAAAGTAAATACGCTCGGGGCGGAATTGGGGTGCAGGATTAACATACCTGAGAGATCACTATTTTTGGAATAATTATGCGGGCGGAGTTAGGCACTGCTCCGCCGCCTGTAACCCGAGTTCCAGTTTTTATGGCTATTCCGATTGACTTCGTAATTCGTATAAACTTTAATACGATATTTGTCTACGCACGTGCAGGCTGTAAGCTGTAGTAAATATGAGATTGCAAACAATTTAAAAAATATTTTATCGAGGAACAACTTGTTGCCAATACACCTTTTAGAGCCGATCTAATTTTTCAAATAGCAAAAATTAAAAAAAAGCTTTTGCCCCAACACAGATTCGAAACCTCGACCTTCTGGTCAACTCGCTGAGATTGTACCTCTGGACTATACAGGTAATGTAAGAAAACCGGTCCGATGCCATTAAATTTGGTGCCTAGCGCTGGCCTGACAGAAATCGTGTTTATAATTTTTTATGTTTAACCGCTAATTAAAATTATTAATACAATGCCTATATTAGCTACCTAATTCGTTTTTCTTTTTCCGAACCAAATGTTTTGAAAGAGTATATTTTACGGGGCGGTTTGAGTGTATTTACATAGTGGGAGTGGCCCGATATTATTGGTGGGCCGTCGACCAATTGTGCCTCTTTTTATCTTCCTAAAGCGCGTATGTCTGTTTCTCTCTTAGTTTTAATGAATTTATGTCGTCCATATAAACCTATGAGGTCAATTTAAATTACGACCCAACCCGGAGCAAGCTTGGATAATCTTTCGACGATGGCTTGGCTTGATTTTGTCTTGAGGAGTTTTCGCATGGAACAAGCACTTTTTTGAAACAAAAGATTCTTTTTTTGGTTTTAAAAAAGGGTAGTAATTATTTCTGCTGCGATTTAAACAAGTAGGTAGGTAAGCCCAACCGGCAAAAAAATTACTCGGGAGGTATAATAATTTTCTGTCAATACTTTAAATAAACTGCCTGTGAAACAGTGATGGGCAAAATATAGTTCATGTGGTCGGCATAATAAAACTTTAAGTAACAAATAACTATCCCGTTGGGCAGTCCGAAATCTATTCGAGCAGTAAAATTATTAATTGGGCGGTGAAATTATTAGTCGGCTGGTGACAAAATAAATTAGGCTGTGAATAAAATGTGCTCGGTATTTAAATATCGTTCAGCAGTTTTTAAGCAGCGTTTCGTTTTCTGCAAAATATTTACCTTATAAGCCAGAAAGTCAAATGACCTGTATTTAATATTTTTAGTTGGCAAGGGTTTGAAGATAGCGGCGAGATTCGTTAGGTCGGTCGGTTTCTTTAATTCGTCTGTTGAACTTTTGATCATCACTAAGATTGGCCACTTTTGATCTGTTACCAGAGGCGTCGATGCCGAAAATTAAGTACGTATGTATATTCACGTGAAATAAAAAAAGACGGTCAGGTGCGAGTTCAACTCGCTCGTAGGGGGTACCGGACGGCGTGCCGCGTAGCCCGGCGGCATACCGTAATTTTAAAGAATTCCAAAAATTGAACTGCTGCTGCGGCCGAGTTCCCCGCGATGTAATGCTGCTGGAGCGGCACTAACGGTGGGCAGCATGGGCGCCCACAGGAATTTTAAAGTTGTATATCTCTGTTGCTACATACGGGACCCATACCAAATTCAGGTGAGCCTACTAGGAATGTTTTGGTAAAGAAAAAAATATTTTGTAATTTGCGAAAAAAAGTTAAATTTTTGCTTGCCCCCCCTGAGAAAAAAATGAACACGTTTAGGTATTTTATTTATTATTTTTTCTAAACAAATTTTACACCATTTCGTCGAAAATTTTTAAATTTTAAGAGAAAAAATGTGTAGTTGAAAGTTAAAGTCATTTGAATTTTTTTAAACTTAAAACGTAATTTAAAAAAAATCAAATGACTATAACTTTCTACTAACACATTTTTTCTCTTAAAATTTAAAAATTGTCGACGAAATGATGTAACATTTGTTTAGAAAAATTAATGAATAAAATACCTAAACGTGTTCATTTTTTTCTCAGGGGGGGCCAAGCAAAAATTTAACTTTTTTTCTTTACCAAAACATTCCTAGTAGGCTCACCTGAATTTGGTATGGGTTCCGTATGTAGCAACAGAGATATACAACTTTAAAATTCTTGTGGGCGCTCATGGTGGGCAGCCTTACTAATAATACCATGAAATGTATGTGCTTTTACATTAGTCAATATTTGGAGTTTTGTAATTAAATGCTTTATTCTTTTATGTAATTAATTACCCCTTATTACACGCTAAGTTAATTTTAGAGCAGTCAGAACAGTATTAGATTACCCATCAATTTGTAATGTTACAATATTTTTTCAGCAGTCAACTCGATTTTGGAGCAGGCAAAAAAAATGAAATGTAATTTATTTCGCACAGACCAAATATTTATTTAGTTGCAACTTATTTTTTTTTTACTGCTTAAAAGATTTTGAAGCTGCTTGTTCAAATCTAAAACGCAGACCAATTTTTGTTTTATTACCTGATCAAGCTTCACCACCCAATCCATCATTTCGCCGGCCAATCGTATATTACGATGGGTCAAAATTGTAAAATTTCGCTGCCCGTTTAAATCACACCCTTTAAAAAAATAGAAAATAAATTACTAGGTAGATCATTAAAAATTTTAGGTGGGTCATTGACCAAATGACCTTATGGACGGGCCGCGCCTGCTATGCAGGCATAAGTTTGTTGCGAAATTTCATATAATGAAATATCTCACGGGATTTAAAAAATAAATCATAAACCTAATGGAACCAGAATGTAAAAAAGTTTCTGATATGCACGATAAGAACTTTTCACTCAATAATCTATCTTTAATTTTTTAGCAACTTACTGAACCTAGTAAAAATTCTTTTTTTTATTCCTATAATTATATTAATAATTATATGTAATTAAAAAGATTACAATATATATCATATTTTTAACAATCATTAACTAACACGAGCGCAGAACTCTGAAAACATTTGAGAATATTCTGTTGCCAGTTTTGATAATAAGAGTTTCAATTTTTTTCCTTAGTCTTAGTCTCCTGGTCGCATTATAGACTCATCCATTATCCATTCTATCTAAAATAACAAAATATATTTAGTTAGGGGTTGTGGATTTAGTAAATTCGCTAAAAACTGATTAGTGATTATGTTCCTAGTTCTTTGCCAAAGTTTACCATAGCATGTTCTAAACTAACTAAATTATATTTAGTCTTTTGAGCCTGAGGAGCAGTTTCTGGCAGAAATAAAAAAAAGCGAAGTGGGTGGCTCCCTTTCGCGCAAGACGTCAGGTCCCGCAGTGTTCGCATATTGGACCAGTGCTATATCTTTTATTCATTAATGACGTTATGCCCTGTTTTAGGTTTTTCCATGTTCTTTTATATGCGTAGAACCTGAAATTCTCTAGTGTTGTTGACATCAGCTAGCGTGGTTTGCAATTTGATTTGGACAATTTTGTTTCCTGTATCTAAATATTAACGTATCCAAATGCAAATCGATCAGTTTCTATACATGTAAAAATCCAATACAAAATTAACGACGAATTTATTGGAACTGCAGACTCTATCAATGACCTGAGAGTTATCTTCAACAGACAGTTATTCTTTGATCAGCATGCTGATAGTATTGTCCTCAAAGGCTTTAGGGTGCTTGGATTCATTGAACGGAACGCTAAATGTATCTATGACACGTGTCTCTATAACTCTCTCGTTCGGAGCATCCTTGCATGCTGTTCAATAATTGTATGGTCTCCGAGTTACATCATTCATAAGACTAGACTTGAGAGGGTTCAGAACAAATTTAAAAGTACTTGTTATACAAACATCGTTTTCCGTCGTCTGATTTTATTCACAAGCTTAGACTGATGTCTGTGAGATGAAGATTCTTATCCACAGACGAAAAGACGCGCTATTTCTTTTCGTGTACAAGCTTTTTAAAAATCAGATTGATTGCGACAGATTATTAGAGCTGGTTTCACTATCGGTTCGTACAAATCGCGCAAGGCAGCAACAACTCTTTTATGAAGTCTACCAAAGAAAATATTTTCTTTGAGTCTACCATCGGACCAACTATGGCCAAACCGCTTTTGTTAACAGAGACTTCCGACTTCAAAGTTTAAAAGTTTGATGTACAAGTTACCTAAACTTGAAGAAAATTAAGCTTACCATTAACCTCGGTAATAAATACGTAAAAATATTATTTTATTCTTTTCAGTGCTTTTCTTTTTGTGAAGGCGGTTCATTTAAAAAAAAGTATTAATCCTACATTGTCAAACCTAAAGAGACTCATTTTATTTAAATAATTTTAATTATTTTATAGTGTTCTCTTTCTACTTGGTTATTTATGGCTATGTTTTTTTATTGTTTTTTTTTTGTACTTATATGTTTTTTCTTTTTAATTTGATCCATTTGAAATTGTGATTCCATAGTGTAACATCAATAAATGAATAAAAAAAATCTCATTAAAAATACCGACCACTGCTTTTCTTCTATTAAATACATATCCTTATGACATCATTCACGGTATGTGTGGACACCCAAAATATTTACGGAAATAATGTTAAAAAATGAAAAATACAAACACGGAGGCGTAACACCTAATTCTAACTAATCAGTAATTATTTAAAGTAAACCTTAAATAATCTAAGTAGTCATAAATTTTGTTTACTGCTGACTTTAGTTAGGTGTACCGATAGATAATATTAACCTATACTAAAAAATACTTTCATGATAAAGTTAATAGAAAACTATCTACATAAACAGTTATTGTCTTCTGATGTTTTTCATATCCGAAATGTTTCTCTGGCTTCTTAAACTCTCTAAAATTTATTTTTTGTCTTTGTACGTTTTTAGTTTTATAAGAGAATTAAAACCTTCGCAGCCCTTTTTATATGAGTTTATTATTGGCGAGGGGACAAATGTAACAAGTGAAGAAGTTATTCTAAAAGTTTATCCAACAGGAACTTTTTTCCGCACCGTTTTTGCAATTATAGTGTTGTTGCTCTCAGATTTGTGTTTCTATAAATTTGTATTAATACTTCATGGTATATTTGGAGTTACTGTGCCGGGAATTTATCTTTGGAGTAATAACAGTTATTTGGCTCTACAAATCGCACAAGTAAGTAATCTAAATATTTATAAGAGAAATTATTTTCTTAAAGATTTAAAAGAAATACAAATGACATTGACCGAGTGATAACTCCCCAGTTTTACAGTTTGTGCATGTTTATCTTCAGGTTTTGGTTTGTTTTAGCGTGCTTTGATGTTCGTTTATAATCTGGAGACCTTAGGTATGAATGAGCGAGAGAAGTGGGATGTTCTAGGCTTTTGTAGCTGGACAGTAAAGGAATGCATAATTTAACGCGCCTCTTGTTGTTCTGTTAGAACAGTCGGAGGGGGGGATTATAGCGGCTAGTTCTTCAGAGCAAAATCCATGAAAGTATCGGTAGAAAAGGGATAAATCCCCAACAGGGAAGGAAGTTTTCTTGCGAGAACTGCGTTATTGATGAGTCGAATAACTCTCTTTTGGATAGAATCAAGGATGTTAAGTGTCGAAGGTGATGCCGCTTACCAGATGTCGAAACAGGACTCTAGGTTAGATCTTATTTGGGAAAAATATTTAACATAATATTATAATAGTTGGCTTTGGTAATGTTACGCTTGTTTTGTTCCAATATAAATAAGGAATATGCACATATTTTTTTTATTGCATAAATCGTTTAAGGAAGTCATTGCAAACCCAAAAAAAATATTTTGAAGAAAATTACTAGGATAATTTAGCTACAAAAAATGTTTACTTTTCGGTATAATTTATTACAATTTAAAAAGCAGCCACATTTGTCCTTGAAAAGTGACGTCAGGAGATCAGCAAAAATCTACAGGTTAACGTAAAGCTTAACCTAAAGTCGAACAGGTTTGATTTTCTCGAAAACAGTCGGAGGGAGAGAAATCGAATTTTTTGGGTTGATAGAGGAATAGTTCAACTAGCTTCGGTAACAAATTCAGTTATACAGGATGTTTCGTTTCGGAGCTATTAAACGTCAAAGTCGAAATTTCCGCGATTTCCGTTGAAATCGGGTACAGGTCGCAAATGTGAATTAAATCGATGTAAATTTTCGGAGGTTGTAGGGGACCCGGAGCTTCAGAACTCCACTGAAACTGGTCAGGATTAGAAAATGGCAAGTAATTCTTTTGAATTTTTTTAGGTCGAAAAATGCCATTTCCATACCCCTCTTTGGTATAACTCGAAAACAAAACGTCAGATCGAAAAACGGATTTACAAGGGAAACCTTAAAATCTCAAATCCTACTATTTTTGCAATACACTTACCTAAACTTAAAATCACTGGAAAATGGAAATATTTGGAAAAACTGGAAATTTAGATTTTTGACCCAAATATTTCGCGGTTTTTAATTTTTTGTGGGGTCAAAATGGTTCAAATTAAAAACCCATATACCTCATCGGAAAGAGCTCGTCAAAGTATGTGTTATCCATATTTTTTAGTTCCTTCATTCTCTATAGGAAGGGAGCAATCGCCGATTAAATTTCGATTTTTTTTTACTTTTTGTGCCCTAGACATCGGTACATTTGAATCACTCTGTATTTTTTCCTATCTATTTTTCCCCAATTTTTCAACACTATCTTATAAAGGGATAATCACACTGTAAAATGAATACCGAACGGGTCATCCAGGAGCGTATTTAGGGGGTAAAAATCGAATTTTCTTGATTTTTTCCGACAAATCCTATTTTTAACCGACATTATTCCACACTATTTACCCTATTTAGTTGGGTTTATTTTATCCATTAATTATCTAAGAATACCTCCCACTAATTTAATTCGCTTATTTTTTCGGTAAAGTTATAAATAAAAAGGTTTATTTGCATTGGGGACATCTAAAATTTGAAAATTTTTGAATTTTCCAAGATTGCCATGAAAAAGAATTGAGTTTATTTACTTGAAATTATTAAGATGATATATCAAAAATGCCAATGTTCGTTGCAAAATTGAAAGGTTCCTGGACCGGTTTCGGCTTAAAGTATACATGAATAAATGTTTAGGAACCTTCTACTTTAAGTGCAGGGATATTTCATTGGATGAGTTACGCATTAAATGTCATTTTTATTGAGCTTTCGATGACTATACAACACTGGAATTCGCCATGTACTCATGATGAGTCATAAGTTCAGTTTTGACGACACAGCCAATGGGATTACGTTTTACAAGTTTCGAAATTCGCGCGAAAATTTGCAGTTTTAAATCTTTTTTTTTTTTTGTTAATAAAGACCAAAATAAACGGATAATAGCAACCGCCATGAACATTTAATTTATGTAGAGAATATAAAAATAGTTATTTTTGTATTAAGTGCGTGAAGTGAGTGTTTTTTTAATGGCATATGAGAGTGTCAATTTTTTGCCGAGACCGCAGGTCGAGGCGAAAAATTCTCTCGAATGTGCCATTAAAACACGAATTTCACAAACGAAATACAAACAACATTTTTTGTACAACTGAAAGTTTGAATTAATCGGTAAAATTGTATATTATAATAAAAATTTTACCATATAATTTCACATAATCAAGTTAACAGCCCTGTCGTTACTATAGAAATGGTTTGTTGGCACGTTGCTTGTTTTGTTGTCATACGTTGATAGCTGTTCATATTTATTGCAATTTTTTAAATAAATAGTATAAGTACTTAAAATGGATGTAGATTACGATAGTGATAGCGAGATTCCTTCAGATATAGCCGATATAGCAAATTCGGCTAATTCAATACATTTTTTAAAAAGTAATGTTTTATCGTTTTTTTTGTAAATCATTTTTCCAGTTAAAAAAAGTCTTTTTTTCACCGTGAAAAAAAGTCTTTTTTTCACTGTTAAAAAAACAAAAGGTTTACGTATCGATAGCGATGAAAAAATGTCAACTTTTTTTGACAGTTGTACAAAAAATATATTTCAGATTTATTTGGGTTATATGCATATAGAAGGGAAATGTAGTCTATGATTTGTGAACGATCTTGTGAGACTTTTCACACATTTGAGTGTATGCTTTATTTCATAATATTAATAACCAATAAGGAGTCAACATTTTGTAGTTTGTACTTATTATTGCACTCATACATATATAAGTATCTTAACCATTAAGACATTAGTGTGCACGTTTTTTGCCACTAATAGTGATAAGCAAATTTTACTTTTGCAATAATTTACCTTAAAACTTTTGTTAAACTAATGATATCTATATTAATTTTAAACAACATTCAGTTATGATTTGACAATAATTGACACTAGAGACTTTAAATATTTTAGTACTTAAATAAGGGGCAAAACGTCTATGTTTATTGCCATTCTTTCTTAACGGTAAAAGGTAAACGCGCGTTTTTAAATTTTTGATGGAAAACATCCATTAATTATTATTAATTCATTCGGATTATGTCACTGACATCATTGGTTAAGTCGATGAGTTTCATATTATGAGCAGAATTTTAAGAACGGATCGTTCGATGTTGGCTAAAATATTATTTTTTTAAAACTAGATAATTTATACTTTATTTATTTTTTAAACGGATGGTGACGCAATTTTAATACTTTTTCAGTTGTATCATATTGAAAACCCAAAAATTTGTTAATGTTAATATCCTCACATTCTGACAGCTGACACCCCGTACCATGCATCCATCGGAAACATCGGTCGTGAAGTCTGAGGAATGAGCAGTGATGGGCAAATACCGGGTATATTGAAATTTGGGTAAATACCCAAGGTATATACCCGATATATATTCGGTATATACTCAAGTATTTCATTTCTTGTAATTTTATGGTATTTTATTGTAGCGTATCAGTCGACTAAAAACTAAAAACAATGTATCTATGTACCTTTAAATAAGCTACGAATAGAGAAAATATTTAATAAATAGAAATAAACATATCAAATTAACAAAAATAAAAAATTTTATTCTAAAAAAATCCTGACCTCTCGTCAGGAATATACCCGACCCCGTCGGTATATACCCAAATTTTATTTATCTACCCGTTGGGTTTATACCCACCGCCCATCACTGGGAATGAGCAATCTGATGAAAGTATGATAAATTTAAAAACGCTAAAATTAATTTCATCAAACTTTCTTGGATAATTAAGAACGGTTTGATGGAAATGTGATTAATGAAATAGTCCAGTCATATAAGGTGAAAAAAGGGGTAAACCTCGGAATGAAAGATAATAAGCTATAAACTTGTATAAATATTTGTTTGGACATTTTATAAGTTAGCTCAAAAGTCTTATAGAATCTCGTGTACGCGAGTTAAGATATTCAAGGTCAAAAGTCACAAAAATCGATTTTTTGTAAATATCTTGTTTCCTTTGCGCTAAATGACTTTGTAATTATTAGAAAACTTGTAGAGCATAAAATTCACTACAAATTTGGTCGTAAGCAATATTTTATACAATCAACCGTTCTTGAGATAGAGCGCGAAGAGTGGGGAGCGCTCATCCGTATGTAAAATGATAACGCTAGGCCAACTGTAGAATCCAGTACGTAGTACAATTTATAAAGTTAATTATTTACTAGAAATATTATAATTATTAACAGACCTTAATTATTTACTAATAAATAAATAATATTTATAAATTTTATAATCATACATAAAACATCCGTTTAATTGTATATAGTTAATTTATGTTAATAATAAGATATTGAAATGAAAGAGTTTAAATACATTTTAATTACGTTTTTACTTAACATCACTTTATCGTAAATATTTTACAACTTAAGTTTAAATGTGAGGGAGATTGTTTCTTGTTATTTTTATTACTAATAGCAAGCATGCAGCTAAATATTCTTCTTGTTCATCATCTTATTCCTCTTCTTGTCGCTCAACTTGAATTTCAAATTCATTATCATCATCCTCGTTGTCTGTTATCTTCGACTCTAAAGCTTCAAGGACTTCAGGTACTTACATATTAACTTTCTGCATCAAGATCATGTGGATATGATGAAGCGTTGAGGTATGCTTGTCCACTGACCATCACAAACCGAAGAGCATTGCAACCCTACGTAATCGTAATATAGGTGTATATTCAAGAATTTACACATTTAAAGGAAAAAATACTTAATTTCTATCCTACTTAGAATATAATTATGATATATTCATAAGTAAAAAGTATTTAAACTATTTCATTTTAATATCGTGTTATTAAAATAAATTAACTATATATAATTAAACGGATGTTTTATTTATGATTAAAATTTATAAATCTAATTTATTAGTAAATAATTAAGGTTTGTTAATAATTATAATATTTTAGTAAATAATTAACTTTATAAATTGTACTACGTGTATTGGATTCTACAGTTGGCCTAGCGTTATCATTTATCATACATTAGTGATGTAAGGCGTAATGATACGTATTCAAAAATCCGTTGGATACGAATATTAAAAGAATCCGTATTATCCGTAACCGGCCGAGAACTTGCATACGGATGCAGAATCAAAATAAATACGCATTGGGGTGGTTACTAATGCAAAGTGCAAAGAGAAAACGGAATCGGGATCGAGTGTAAGCGAACAACACGATCTGCGATTTGGCATATTTGATCTCATGCTTTCTTTTTCTAATGACATTTCCTAAAAAAAGATAGCATACTTATCGGGTGGCAACGGTAACGGTTGGTTATCATATTATGGGATGGAATTCATAGGTTAAACTCAGCCCGCCTCACCCGAACCGAACTCAAACGAGAACGAGCGACGGTGCCCTACGTTCCCTAACATTCGACTTCGAATCATATGATACCGCATCCGAAATAATTCCGTATACATGTTTCGAAACCGCTTTCGCGGTGCTCAAGAAATGGATACGTATTCGGATGATGGATGTGGATATTAATTGGTGCCGATTCCGTATAATCCGGATATTTAAAGAATACGGATATCTACAACACAATCATACATACCGCTGAGCGCTCCCCACTCTTCGCGCTCTATCTCAGGAACGGTTGATTGTATAAAATATTGCTTAAGACCAAATTTGTACTTTGCTCTACAAGTTTTCTAATAATTACAAAAGTCATTTAGCGCAAAGGAAACAAAATATTTACAAAAAAATGATTTTTGTGACTTTTGGCCTTGAATATCTTGACTCGCGTACACGAGATTCTATGAGATTTTTGAGCTACCTTATAGAATGTCAAAACAAAGATTTATACAAGTTTATAGCTTATTATCTTTCATTCCTAGGTTGAAGCCCTATTTGACTGGAGTAAAATGTTTATATTGATATTTGATTTATATCGATATATTTGGAAAGTATATCGATGTTATTAGTTTATCATCTTGTTTAGTGTTGTTTCTAAAGCCGGGATGAGAGAGGTCAGAGGTTTTTCAAAAAAAAAACTATTCGATTGATCTCAAGAACTATTTCTAAGAATGCTGTAATAATTTATATACACGTATTTAAAATTGGGTGTGATTTAAACGGGCAGCGAAATTTTACAATTTTGACACATCGTAATATACGATTGGCCGGCGAAATGATGGATTGGGCGGTGAAGCTTGATCAGGTAATAAAACAAAAATTGGTCTGCGTTTTAGATTTGAACAAGCAGCTTCAAAATCTTTTAAGTAGTAAAAAAAAATAAGTTGCAACTAAATAAATATTTGGTCTGTGCGAAATAAATCACATTTTATTTTTTTTGCCTGCTCCAAAATCAAGTTGACTGCTGAAAAAATATTGTAACATTACAAATTGATGGGTAATCTAATACTGTTCTGACTGCTCTAAAATTAACTTAGCGTGTAATAAGGGGTAATTAATTACGTATAAAGCATTTAATTAGAAAACTCCAAATATTGATTAATGTAAAAGCACATACATTTCATGGTATTATTAGTAAGGCTGCCCACCATGAGCGCCCACAGGAATTTTAAAGTTGTATATCTCTGTTGCTACATACGGGACCCATACCAAATTCAGGTGAGCCTACTAGGAATGTTTTGGTAAAGAAGAAAAGTTAAATTTCATTTTTTCTCAGGGGGGGGGGGGGGGGGGGGGGGCAAGCAAAAATTTAACTTTTTTTCGCAAATTACAAAATATTTTTTTTCTTTACCAAAACATTCCTAGTAGGCTCACCTGAATTTGGTATGGGTCCCTTATGTAGCAACAGAGATATACAACTTTAAAATTCCTGTGGGCGCTCATGCTGCCCACCGACCGAACTAACGAATCTCGCCGGTATCTTCAAAACCTTGCCAACTAAAAATATTAAATACAGGTCATTTGACTTTCTGGCTTCTAAAGTAAATATTTTGCAGAAAACGAAACGCTGCTTAAAAACTGCTGAACGATATTTATATACCGAGCACATTTTATTCACAGCCTAATTTATTTTGTCACCAGCCGACTAATAATTTCACCGCCCAATTAATAATTTTACTGCTCGAATAGATTTCGGACTGCCCAACGGGATAGTTATTTGTTACCTAAAGTTTTATTATGCCGACCACATGAACTATATTTTGCCCATCATTGTTTCACAGGCAGTTTATTTAAAGTATTGACAGAAAATTATTATACCGCCCGAGTAATTTTTTTGCCGGTTGGGCTTACCTACCTACTTATTTAAATCGCAGCAGAAATAATTACTTGCCTTTAAAATTTAAAGTGTCCATAATTTTGGGTGTTCCCTCGTCAAGAATATCTTCAAAATCAGTGTGTTTGATGTTTGTATTAAATTACTAACTCTGATTGAAACCTAATGACCAGCTGTCTTTTTGTTAATCCAAAACAATAAAATAAAATAATTACGTCCGGTTGCACAAACAATTTAATCACGAATTAAACTAATTAGACACTTATAATGTGACAGCATTCATGTTAACGTCATTTCCAATGATGATTCTAAACGTCATTTAAATTTACTACATGATTAAAAGTTTTGTGCAACCCGCTGTTAGTTTATTAAGTTTTTAATTCTAAACTATAATTTTCGGTAAATATGCCTTATCAACACTTCAATATAATTAGGTTGTATACAGGATGTTGCAAAACTCCACCGACAAAATTTTTTTTGGTGATTCTTTAGCCGAAAATAAGAAACAAAATCCTGTTACCACAGGTCCGGAAAAGATTCGTTTCCGAGATACAGGGTGATAACATTTTTAACAACTTTTGGGTTTTTATTGATTTTACACGATTTAAATTTTAAAGAGAGTTCATTTAAATTTCGTACATACAGCACTTTTTGGAGTACCGATAGAGTAATCTTATAATTTATATAACGAATTAAAATAATCTACCTAGTGATATTCCATTGGAGATCCCGATCCTCAACTTGATTTACTAAAAGTAAAATGCCAGTAAATCATAATTAGCCTGGCTTTAGGAATATTTCGCCAAATATAATCTAAGCAATATAGGATACGAAAAAGTTAAAATATAAAACAGAAATGTCTGTTTACAAAACAATAGTCAGTGTTATCTCAAAAAAAAAAATTCGGCTAGTCACTCTTTAACTTATTTTGAATGATAATACGTACTCCGTATTAGATGTACGGAGTTGATTGATCACCGTAGCCAATGAGGCTTATTGTGACCCCTGTTGTACTGGGTCTAGTTAAAAAGGTGTGTTACCTTTATCAGGCTAATTAATCCTTTCACTAACTGTTTCATGAAGGTCTTTCCCTGGGTATCAAGGTCTCCTAGGTAGCTTATTAATCTCCAACGAGTTAATACCGCGCATTCACGTATAATATGAGAGGCTGTCTCTTCATTACATTATCTGAGCAGACGTTCATCTTGATAAAAGTGCAGATGTTGGTTTAAGGCGCAGTGACCCGTTATTAGACCCGTCACAAGCCTCGGTTGATTCCTGTTGAGTTTCAGGAACTCCGTAATCAAGGCCTTGATTGGTGAACTCAGCACTGATTTGCTTTGCCTTTGGCCTATAATGCGGTTCCAGTAGGGACTGCTGTTGTAGTTCAATCCATAGGTCCGTGTTTTTGATATTCTAAATGCAGGCTCGGGCCTGTAAACGGTGTAGCAGGTTTTCGTCTTTAATCTATATTTTCATTGTCCTTTATGCCTTTGTGTCCCGTTTAAATGATTTATCTTTGAAAACGTGTAAAAGAAATAAGAAAAACCATAATTTAATTAAAATGTTGTCCTGTATCTCGGAAATGAACTGTTTCCGGACCAATATTTTACAGAAACTTTTTTCTCTAGATCAAAGAATCACCTGTAGAATTTTGTCCGTAGAGTTTTGCTGTACCCTGTATATTACACATGTTTGAGCTATATATAAACCTGATATAATATTTGTATTTACTTTGTCGTATAGGTAATAAAATATTTAGTACCTATATTTTTATATTGGTAAATATATGTACAAAATAATTTAGGATATTTTTGCAGTAAGTAATTGTTTATCTATAGTTACCCATTAAACGATCCTTAATTAGTTTTATGACACCTGATAAACATTTAACAATAATTTAGAGGACACTTTTTTATCTCACGTATTTATGAGG